>JAUMJJ010000416.1:0-285810 GCA_033556795.1 Tapera naevia | reverse complement strand
GGCCCCGGCGCGGTGGGCGGTGCGCGGTGACGTCACGCGTGGGGCGATGCGGCGGGAGGCGGGTACGGTGGCCGGCGAGGGCCCTGGGCCGTGCGGGCGCGGAGCGGAGCGGCGGCAGCGGGAGCGGGAGCGGGCTCGGCGTGGCCATGGAGTACGTGAGCGCCGAGCAGCTGGCGGGGTTCAGCAAGTACAAGGTACGGGCGGGGGGCGCCGTGAGGAGGGGGGCGAGGGAACCGGCTCCGTGAGGAGGGGGGGGCGTGATGGGGGGGGGAGGCCGTGATGGGGGGGGGGGGCGTTTGGAGGGGGGAGGGCGTGATGGGGGGGCATTTGGAAGGGGGGGTCGGTGATGGGGGGAGGCGTTTGGAAGGGGGGGGCTGTGATGGGGGGGCATTTGAAGGGGGGGTCCGTGATGGGGGGGCATTTGAAGGGGGGGTCCGTGATGGGGGGGCATTTGGAAGGGGGGGTCCGTGATGGGGGGGGCATTTGGAAAGGGGGGGGGCGTGATGGGGGGGCATTTGAAGGGGGTCCGTGATGGGGGGGGGGGCGGTGATGGGGGGGCATTTGGAAGGGGGGGGGGCGTGATGGGAGGGGGGCATTTGGAAGGGGGGGGGTCGTGATGGGAGGGGGGCATTTGGAAGGGGGTCCGTGATGGGGGGGCATTTGGAAGGGGGGGGGGGGCGTGATGGGGGGGCATTTGGAAGGGGGTCCGTGATGGGGGGGGGCATTTGGAAGGGGGGGGTCCGTGAGGGGGGGGCATTTGGAAGGGGGGGGTCCGTGATGGGGGGGGGCATTTGGAAGGGGGGGGGGCGTGATGGGAGGGGGGCATTTGGAAGGGGGTCCGTGATGGGGGGGCATTTGGAAGGGGGGGGTCCGTGAGGGGGGGGCATTTGGAAGGGGGGGGTCCGTGATGGGGGGGGGCATTTGGAAGGGGGGGGGGCGTGATGGGAGGGGGGCATTTGTGAAAAAGGGGGCTGTGATCTGGGGGAGAGGCATGAGTGGAGGGGGTGTGTGGAGGGGGGGGGCGTGATATGTGGGAGGTCGTGTGTGGGGGGGGGGGGGGGGGCGTGAGTTGTTGGGGGGCATTTGGAAGAGGGGGGGGATCCTGATGGGGTGGGGGGGTCCGGGTCTGGCGCCGTAAGGGCGGAGGGAGGTGTGTGTGTGGGGGGGCATGAGGGATACGAGTCTGTGAGGGGGGGCAGTGAAGGAGGGGATGGGGAGGGGCTGTGAGAAGGGGGCGTTTGGAGTGACCTTGGGGGGCAGAGTCGTGGGGGGAGCATTTGGAAGGGGGGAGGGGGCTACAGGGGGGCCCCGCCCAATGAGGGGGGGTCGGGGGGGGCTGTGAGTGTGTGAGGGGTGCATTTTGAAGGGGGCTGGGGCTGTGATGGGGGGGGGGGGGTGTCTGGGCCCGGCATCGTGAGGAGGGAGGGCAATTCCTCTTGGGGGGGAGATGGGGGGATGACCGTGATGGGGTTGGGGGGGCTGGAGGAGGCTGAGGAGCCTGATTCCATAAGGGAGGGGGGCGGTGAAAGGACAGGGGTCTGTGAGGGGGGTCGTCGGGGGGCCAATGGTGGGGGGGTCTTTTTGGGGCCCAGCTGTGTGAAAGGGTGTTGGGAGGGGCAGTGAGGAGGGGACGTCGGGGTGGGGTAGGGGTGCTGTTGGGGGGGGAGGGGAGGAGGGGGCCCGGCTCCATGATGGGGGGGGGTCCTGCAGTGGGGCACAGTGCCATGTTTGGGGGGTGCTGGGGGAGTGGGGGGTTGGATGCAGTGGGACCCAGTTCCCCAGGTGGGCCAGGCTGTGCTCTGCCCCACTCCCAGTGCCCCCAGTTCTCTGCTTGGGCTGGACTATGGGCTCCCCTCCCCAGTCACCCCAGTACCCCAGCTGGGATGGGCTGCCCCCCCCCTCCACAGTTGCCCGTGTGGGCTGGGCTGTGGACCCCTCCCAGGTCCCCCATTTCCCTGGTCGAGCCAGGTTGCCCCCCTCTCCCAGTGCCCCCAGTTTCCCATTTGAGCTGGGCCCAGTGCAATGTGGTGCAATAAAATGCTTCCCTCCTCTCCTTCTCCCCCTGCGTTGGGGCGCTGGGTGCCATGAGGACCAGAGCAGTGGCGATGCCACCGTGGGACATGTGGGTCCCCCTCCTCGAGGGAGAGGATGGGGGGGCTGCCATGTCCCCCACAGCGATTTGGGGGGGGGGGGAACTGCCTACAGTTGTTTCCCAGCAGGGAACACACCTTCACGTCCCCCTGTAGTGTCGCTTTGTGGCAGTGACGTAGTGGTCAAGCGAGTGGCCTGGTGGTGGCCCCTGGCCAGGTTGTGGTGTGGCCACCCCAGCTGTGACGGGGCTTCAGAGCAGGAAACTGTGGGTGCAGGCAGGGCTGTGTCATGGTGGGAGCTCACCCAGCCCTGGATCCCATCACGTGTAGCTCAGGGTGAGGTTGCTCCTGCCCTGTGGCTGCTCCATGCATGGTCAGACCCACAGGAACGTGCCTGGTGTCATCCCTGGCTCCTCATGCAAGTGTGGTGGTCCCTGTTGTGTCCAAAGCACTGGGGCCCTTGTGTCATCCCCAGCTCCTCGTGTGACCTTGGTGGTCCCTGTTATGTCCAAAGCACTGGGGCCCTTGTGTCATCCCCAGCTCCTCGTGTGACCGTGGTGGTCCCTGTCGTGTCCAAAGCACTGGGGCCCTTGTGTCATCCCCAGCTCCTCGTGTGACCGTGGTGGTCCATGGTGGCATCTTAAATCCCTTGGGGCTGACTTTGGGCCAAAACATGAGGCATCCTTAGCACAGGGGAACACTGGATTGTGGTTTTGTGTGGATGGGGGGGATGTTTGCCATGTTTTTGTCTTCTGCCATGCCAGGGGTGAAGCTCAAAGGGTTGGCCTCACCTTGTCCTCTGCTTTGCTCTGGTTCTGGGCCATGTTGTAGTCCAGGTGTCATTTAAGTGTGCAGGACAGCTGGGACAGTTCTGTTTTAGTCCCTGCTGCACAAAAAAAAAGATGTGAACAGGCTGGAGAGGGTCCAGTGAAGGGCCACAAGATGATCCAAGGACTGGGAAACCAGCCCATGAGGAAAGGCTGAGAGAGCTGGATTTGTTCAGCCCTGAGAACAGAAGTTTCAGGGGAGACCTTGTCACCGTGGTCCAAAGGGTGGCTACAAAGGAGATGGAGACTCCCTTTTCATAAGGAGTCACGTGGAAAACAGGAGGGGCAGTGGGTACAGGTTACTGC
This sequence comes from Tapera naevia, assembly GCA_033556795.1. NCBI lineage: Eukaryota > Metazoa > Chordata > Aves > Cuculiformes > Neomorphidae > Tapera > Tapera naevia. The sequence goes on along the minus strand of JAUMJJ010000416.1, from coordinate 282,587 downwards.
TGGGGAGATTCCAATGGCATACAAGAAAAAAACTGTTCACAATGAGAACCATCAGCATCTGGGATAATCTCCTCATGAAAGTGGTGGATTCCCCAGCACTGGACACTAACGAGGTGGCTGGGCAGGGAGTTGGGTCATCTTGTCTAGACCGTGCTTTTGCCAAGAAAGGTTGGCCCAGGAGATCCCTGAGGTCACTTCCAGCTGGGATTCTGTGGTGCACTGGGGCAACGGGCTGTCCTGTAGGGCAGGGTGAGGCTCCTGGGTAGGTCTGACCTCCTCCTCCTGGAATGGTGTGGTGGGGCAGCAGTGCTCAGGGCTTGCTTATGCTGTCCTTTTCCACCCTTGGAGCCGATGAGCTGGAGATAAATGGACTTGGTAGAGCAGATTGGACTGACGATCTGTTTGAAGAAAGAGAGGCTCTGAAGAGGGATGTGGCCAGGCTGGATCCATGGGCTGGAGGGCAGGAAGGGGCTGCAGAGGGACCTGGCCAGGCTGGATCCATGGGCTGGAGGGCAGGAAGGGTCTGCAGAGGGACCTGGAGAACCTGGATCCATGGGCTGGAGGGCAGGAAGGGGCTGCAGAGGGATCTGGAGAACCTGGATCCATGGGCTGGAGGGCAGGAAGGGGCTGCAGAGGGACCTGGAGAACCTGGATCCATGGGCTGGAGGGCAGGAAGGGGCTGCAGAGGGACCTGGAGAACCTGGATCCATGGGCTGGAGGGCAGGAAGGGGCTGCAGAGGGACCTGGCCAGGCTGGATCCATGGGCTGGAGGGCAGGAAGGGCCTGCAGAGGGACCTGGAGAACCTGGATCCATGGGCTGGAGGGCAGGAAGGGGCTGCAGAGGGACCTGGCCAGGCTGGATCCATGGGCCAAGGCCAACGGGATGGGGTTCAACCAGGCCAAGTGTTGGGTCCTGCCCTTGGGTCCCAGCACCCCCTGCAGCTCCAGGCTTGGGGAAGAGGGGCTGGAAAGGTGCCCCAAGGCAAAGGCCCTGGGGGTGCTGCTGGACAGCGGCTGAACAGGAGGCAGCAGTGGCCCAGGGGGGCAAGAAGGCCCCCAGCACCCTGGCTTGGCTCAGCCCTGGGGTGGCAGCAGGAGCAGGGCAGGGATGGGCCCCCTGCACTCAGCACCTCCAATGCTGGGCTCAGGGTTGGGCCCCTCCCTCCAAGAAAGCCCTGGAGGGGCTGGAGCGCGTCTGGAGAAGGGAGCGGAGCTGGGGAAGGGTCTGGAGAACAGGGGCTGTGGGAGCAGCTGAGGGCCCTGGGGGGGTTTGGGCTGGAGAAGAGGAGGCTGAGGGGAGACCTCCTGGCTCTCTGCAGCTCCTGGAGAGGAGGGTGGAGCCAGGGGGGGTTGGGCCCTGCTCCCAAGGGATGGGATGAGGGGAAATGGCCTCAAGTTGGGCCAGGGGAGGCTTAGGTTGGATATTAGGAAAAATGTCTTTACTGAACAAGTGGTGAAGCCCTGTCAGAGGCTCCCAGGGAGGTGGTGGAGTCCCCATCCCTGGAGGGGTTCAAAACACATCTAGGTGTGGCAGCTGGGGACAGGGTTAGGTTGGCGCTGGGGTTGGACTGGATGAGCTTAGAGGGCATTATGACCTTAATGACTCTGATTACATGGTTCTGTCATTCTCTGTGTCTCTCATTTGCTTGGGGAGCTGTTTTTCCTTTTCCATTTCAGCCTTGAGAAAGCAGCTGACCCCAGCACAAATCTCTGACGCTGGGTCGTGTATTCCAGCCTTGCTTTATGTGCTGAGGCTTGTCCTGCTCTGCCCCTTCCTTGCCTTGAAGGTGTGCCAGATCCAGCACCACTCTGCTGATGGAAAGCTGGTTGGCCTCTGGGTACAACTCTTCTTGCCCAGAGTTCTTGCTGAGTTCCTCAGCAAAGGAAGGACCTGGAGCTGTTGGAATGAGACCAGAGGAGGTGATGGAGATGATCTGAGGGCTGGAGAACCTCTGGTGTGAGGACAGGGTGGGAGAGTTGGGGTTGTTCATCCTGGAGAAGGCTGTGGGGAGACCTTAGAGCAGCCTCCCAGGACTGAAAGGAGCTCCAGGAAAGCTGGGAGTGGCTCTGGATCAGGGAGTGCAGGGACAGGATGAGGGGGAAGGGTTTGGAGGTGAAAGAGGGGAGATTGAGATGAGATCTTGTGGAGAAATGTTTTGGTGTGAGGGTGGGGAGGCCCTGGCCCAGGTTTCCCAGAGCAGCTGTGGCTGCCCCATCCCTGGAGGTGTTGAAGGCCAGGTTGGATGGGGCTTGGAGCCCCCTGATTCAGTGGGAGGTGTCCCTACCCATGGCAGGGGGTGGGACTGGATTGGAATTCAGGTCCTTCCCACCCAAACCCTTCTATGTTTTTATGACCTGATACAGCTGGAGCAGAAGAGCTTCCTGCAAGATGATGCACAGCTTTCCCCAGCCCTGGCTGGTTTACTCCTCCTGTTGCTGCCAGGAGCACATATGGGAAGCGGCGGCTCCGAAATCCAGATGGTTTTAGCTTTGCAGTGTGAAGTTCTCCTGGCTGGGGGAGAAGTTGGTGTGTGCTCCCTGTGTCACGGGCTGGCTGGGAGCCACGGGTGCTGGGGAGCAGAGGGAACCATCCTCTGTCTGCTCTTGGAGGGATGCTGAGGGGCTCCTCTGCCTGAGCAAGCTGTGCAGTGAGAGGAGTGGTGTTAGCAGAGTTTTTAATTGTTCCTCTTGCACTTCTTTGGTGGGATTTGGCTGCAGCCTTCGGAGATGCTTTTGGTTAAGCTAATGGAAGAGGGGAAGGATGGTTTTCCCTGCAGGAACAAATACATCCTTTGTACAGAACGTGTTACAGCCCTGCCAGGCAGCAGCGTCCTGAGGCTGATCTGAAAGGTCTTTCAACCCAAACGATTCCTGGATTCTGGGATTCTGAGGTGCTGTACGTGGTGGTCAGAGAGCTGGGCAAATCTGGAGTGGATCTGCTCCTCCAGCACTGCCCCTGGCTTCTCAGCCTAGTGCAGCCCAGCTGGTGATGGGATGAGAGGAAACAGCCTCAGGTTGTGCCAGAGGGGGTTTAGATTGGATATTGGGAACAATTTCTTTACTGAAGGAGTGGTGAAGCCCTGGCAGAGGCTCCCAGGGCAGGGGTGGAGTCCCCATCCCTGGAGAGGTCCAAAACCCATGTGGTCCTGGCACTAGGGGATAGGCTTTGGTCAGCACGGTGGGGTTGGGCTGACGGTTGGATGGAATGAGCTGAGATGGCTTTTCCAACCTTGATGATTCCTTGATTCTACAATTCATGCTTCTGGCAGGACATATCAAGAATTAAAGCTCTAGTTTTGAGGCTGCAGAGCAGGGTGTGTGTCGGCCTTCCAAGGAAAAGCAAACTGGGTGCTCTGCTGTTGTTGAGCATTGAATATCCTCAAAACCAGACCCTTGCTGTGAAGAATTTCTTCCCAATGTCCAATCTAAATCTCACCCCTTCCAGTTTAAAGCCGTTCCCTGTTGTCCTATCATTCCAAGCCCTTGGAAAAAGTTCCTCCCCAGCTTTCTTGTAGCCCCTGTCAGGTACTGGAAGGTCACTATGAGGTCCCCCTGGAGCCTTCTCCTCTCCAGGATGAACAACCCCAACTCTCCCACCCTCTCCTCACACCAGAGGTTCTCCAGCCCTTGGATCATCTCCGTGGCCTCCTCTGGACTCGCTCCAACAGCTCCAGGTCCTTCCTGTGCTCAGGACTCCAGAGGTGGCCCCAGGGCTCCAGGGGGGGTCTCCCCAGAGCGCAGCAGAGGGGCAGAATCCCCTCCCTCACCCTTCTGGCCAGACTTCTGTCACAGACAGCTTTGTCCCTGTCTCTACATTCCAGTCAGGTGCCTTGTGTTTCCTGTAGCCTTTCCTGCCTGAGCTGGCTGCGATTCTGCTTTATTCAGCTCTGCCCTGTGGGCTCCTGCACTGTCCTGGTGTCTTCTGGTGTGGCAGAGTCACTGGTGGCTGGCACATCCTACAGCCAGATGCGTGGTCAACGTGTGGTTCTTCCATCCAGCTCACATAGGAGGGCTCTGGCTGGGTGTGCACGTGGTCTCTGTGTGTTTTCCTCGCCTTGTGAGCTGGCTGAAAGTGCAGAGGAGCCTGTGTCCTGGGGTTGGCTGGATCTCAGCCTTTCCTTATGGATACCTGTTGTCCTCAGGAATATTCAGGTTCAGGAGAAGCAAAGAAGGACAAGGGTGTGCTGCTCCTTACGTGTGGCGTGGGAGGGATGGATCTGTCCTGGGAGAGGAAGGCAGGGACACGTGTAGAGGTTGGGTCCAAAGGTGGGACAGGTGGGTGTCTCATCCCAGAGGCGCTGGGAGCGAGTTCTGTAAGAGGAAGGCAAATTGGTGCTTGGGAAGTGCCTTCTGTCACAAACCCACCACATCCTAAAATCCTTCTGTCTCCTCGCTTCAGAGGAGCAGCCAGTGATGGGCAGCAGGGAATGAGCAACACTGGGGGGGACTGGTGGCAGCCTGCTCGCTGGGCACTCTTGATGGTTGGACTGGATGATCTTAGAGGTCTTTTCCAACCTTAATGATTCTGTGATTCCCTTGGGAAGAGGTGCTTTGTCTCCTCACCTGCGTGGGCGTTGAAGTGGAGTCCTCTTGGTGCATCCCTTGCGTGTTCCTGAGGGTGGAGAAGGCATCTTGTACTGAGCTGGGTTGTTTGGAGGCCCTGTGGTGGCTTCACACGTAGCAGAGATCTTGCACTGGGAGGTCCTGCTCTGTTATCCCGTTGCAAACGGTGCTTGGACTCCATAAGGTGCCGTTTGAAATGCTGTTGGTGGAGAAGGAGGGCATAGCATGGATAATCTTAAACCCCTTTAGAGGGAGGAACCCCAGGTGTGTAGCTTCAAATGGGCCTCTGACCATGAGCAGCGTGCTGGGCAGGCCCCAGATGTACAAGATAGTTCACAGCATCCCAGGATCCTTCAGGTTGGAGAAGACCTTTAAGAGCATCGAGTATAACCCTTACCCTCACACTGCCAAGCCCACCACGAAACCCTGTCCCTCAGCACCACAGCCACACAGATTTCAAATCCCTCCAGGGATGAGGTCTTCAACACTGCCCTGGGCAGCCTCTTCCAATGCTTGACAACCCTTTTCATGAAGAAATTGTTCCCAATATCCAACCTAAACCTCCCTGGTGCAACTTGAGCCATTTCCTCTTGTCTTGTTCTTGGGAGCAGAGCCCAACCCCCCCTGGCTCCACCCTCCTCTCCAGGAGCTGCAGAGAGCCAGGAGGTCTCCCCTCAGCCTCCTCTTCTCCAGCCCAAACCCCCCCAGGGCCCTCAGCCGCTCCCACAGCCCCTGTTCTCCAGACCCTTCCCCAGCTCCGCTCCCTTCTCCAGACGCGCTCCAGCCCCTCCAGGGCTTTCTTGGAGGGAGGGGCCCAACCCTGAGCCCAGGATTGGAGGTGCTGAGTGCAGGGGGCCCATCCCTGCCCTGCTCCTGCTGCCACCCCAGGGCTGAGCCAAGCCAGGGTGCTGGGGGCCTTCTTGCCCCCCTGGGCCACTGCTGCCTCCTGTTCAGCCGCTGTCCAGCAGCACCCTCAGGGCCTTTGCCTTGGGGCACCTTTCCAGCTCCTCTTCCCCAAGCCTGGAGCTGCAGGGGGTGCTGGGACCCAAGGGCAGGACCCAACACTTGGCCTGGTTGGACCCCATCCCGTTGGCCTTGGCCCATGGATCCAGCCTGGCCAGGTCCCTCTGCAGCCCCTTCCTGCCCTCCAGCCCATGGATCCAGGTTCTCCAGGTCCCTCTGCAGCCCCTTCCTGCCCTCCAGCCCATGGATCCAGGTTCTCCAGGTCCCTCTGCAGACCCTTCCTGCCCTCCAGCCCATGGATCCAGCCTGGCCAGGTCCCTCTGCAGCCCCTTCCTGCCCTCCAGCCCATGGATCCAGCCTGGCCAGGTCTCTCTGCAGACCTTTCCAGCCCTCAGCACATCAACATTCCTGCTCAACTTGCTGGTGTCATTTCCCTGATGTTGGTCATTCGAGCTATTATATGATTTCTTCCCAGGAAAACAGCTGTATTCCTCAGTGCTGGTGTCAGATGGAAGGGATGTTCACGTTGCCCTCCTTGATGAAGGCAAGGACACACAGATGGCCTGGTCACCCCTCCTGAGTGGGAGCTGCTCGCAGGCGGCTCCGCTGCGATGCTCTGGCTGAGTTTACCCTGCTGCAGAGGGAGGTAGTTAAGGCCCCATCCATGGAGGTGTTCAAGGCCAGGTTGGATGGGACTTTGAGCAGTGTGATTGGGTTAAAGATGTCCCTGCTCCTGCAGGAGAGTTGTGTCTGGAAGGGTTTTAGTGGTCCTTTCCAGCCCAAAGCATTCCATCTTTCGATGACTGGTGCCGCGGGTGCCCTGGGGATGACTGCGATGTGGTCACCGACAGCAGGTCCTGGTCCACATCCCTGAGGGTCTGCAGGAGCTTATGGAGTGTGGTTGTCCTACAGCACCAGGTGAGACCTTGACTCAGGAGATCTGCTGCACCAAATGTGCCACACATCCAGCTTAAAGGATTTCTTTTAATGTGGATTCTTTTCGATGCTCTTTTCCCTTTTCTGCAACTTCTTCCAGGCAGGAATTCCTGGTCTCCTGGGCTGTCACCAGCTGGAGCCAGCACTGGCTGCAGTTTCTGTAGGTCCCTTGAGCAACCAGCACGAAGCAGGGTTGCTTGTGTCCTCTCTGCCCTGAAGAAGAGGGGGCTCTTCCCCTCAACCAGCCTCCAGCAATCCTCTTGCCTTCAGCCTTCCAAGTGCCGTGGAGAGCACGGCTGCAGATGCTGTGCTGTGGGAAGCAGATGGCTGGAAGCTCCCCTGGCAAGCTTTTAGAGGCTGCTCTGGAAATACCAACCCTAAAGAAATCTCTGCTGAGCAGACACCCCCGTGTGTGCCAGGGGAGGTTCAGACCAGTAGAATGACATCACTGGTGGGGAAAGCAGCAGAAAAGGTGTTTTGATGCTGCCAGTGGGGATGTGAGGCTTGAAGCTACAGTGATGAGGGCCTCAAAGAGCTTGTTTTATCCTGCAGGAAGGGTGTGCAGGCGGGGAAGCCTTTGGGCCCAGTTCTTGAATCACTTAACTCCTTCCCCAAGGGCTCTTTTAATTGCTCTCAGCCTCTGTGTGGCTGTGTCTGCCTTGAAATGAACCACAGCCTCCCAGGCTGCTCCTCAGCTGCACTGCATTTTGGAGGAGGCTGTAAGGAACTCCAGGCGCCTTCTTATGACTCTGTGACCTATAAGATGAGCAGCTGTAAAAGTTAGAGGTGGTTTTCTTCTTTCTTCTTCTATTCTGTGGTTAAATTCAGGGGTTTGAGCCTCTGCCCAGCAAAGTCTGTCCCTTGCAGCTCTCATGGGCTCAACAGTGCCCTGGCTGCTGTGGGTGGAGGGGGCAGTAGAAGCACCTGTAAGTGCTGACTTCCCCAAGGAACATTTCCTGAGTGCTTTGTGATGAGGAGTGAGATCTCTCCCAAAAAACAAGTGACAGCACGAGAGGAAATGGCCTCAAGTTGCACCAGGGGAGATTTAGATTGGGTATTGGGAACAATTCCTTCACAGAAAGAGTGGTGAAGCCCTGGCAGAGGCTGCCCAAGGCAGTGGGGGAGTCCCCATCCCTGGAGGGGTTCAAACCACGTGTAGGGGTGGCACTTGAGGACGTGGTTTAGCGTGCAGTGGGGTTGGGCTGGTGATTGGACTGGTTGAGCTTAGAGGTCTTTTCCAACCTTAACGATTCTGTGATTCCATGAGATGGGGGTGGGGGATTTCTCTTGCTTCCCAGACAGGTTTCTGATGTGTGTGGTAGGGTTTTGATGAGTGAGGAGCCAGTTCCACTCCCGGGACCTGGTCTGTGGGTGTTTACATCTCTTCAACCTCAACAATCCTAAAGCTGCTGCTGGCAGATCCAAATGCTCCACCGTGGCTCCTGCCAGAAAACCTGCTCCAGCATCAGCTCTCCATGGTTCTGCCAGGAGCTTGTTCCTGGGCTTCCCACAGGGTCACAGCCTCCTTCAGGCATCCAACTGCTCTGGTCTGATGTGCTCCATGGGCTGCAGGGGATTATCTGCTCCACTGTGAACCCCCATGGGCATCAGGGAATTATCTGCTCCACTCTGGAGCTCTGTGGGGAGCAGGGGATTATCTGCTCCACTGTGGACCTTCATGGGCTGCAGGAAGATCTCTCCTCCATTTCACTGGGCTGCAGGATGATCTCTGCTCCACCTCCACGAACTTCCCTGGAATCTATGCTCCTGCACTTGGAGCACCACCTTCCTCTCCTTCTCCACTGGCATTGGTGTCTGCAAGGCTGTTGCTTTCACACGTTCCCACTCCTCTCTGGCTGCAGTTGAGTTGTGGAGGTTTGCTCCCCTTCTGGGATACGTTATCCCAGAGGTGCCACCACCATCACTGTTGGGCTTGGCCTTGGCCAGTGGTGGGTCCTTCGTGGAGCCAGTTGGCATTGGCTCTGTTGGGTACAGGGGAAGCTTCTGGCAGCTTCTCCCAGCAGCCACCCTGATACCAAACCTGGCTGCGCACCCAGTATGGACCCTGGTGAGAGCACTGCTCTGAGGACAGGCTGGGAGAGGTGGGGATGTTCATCCTGGAGAGGAGAAGGCTGTGGGGAGACCTTAGAGCAGCCTCCCAGGACTGAAAGGGGCTCCAGGAAAGCTGGGGAGGGGCTTTTTCCAAGGGCCTGGAGTGATGGGACGAGGGGGAATGGCTTTAAAGTGGGGAGATTGAGATGGGACATTAGGAAGAAATTGATGATGAGGGGAGGCCCTGGCCCAGGTTTCCCAGAGCAGTGGTGGCTGCCCCATCCCTGGAGGTGTTGAAGGCCAGGTTGGATGGGGCTTTGAGCAGCCTAGTCTGGTGGAAGGTGTCTCTGCCCATGGCAGGGGTTTGGGACTGGGTGGGCTTTGAGGTTGCTCCCAGCCCAAACCATTCCATGATTTGGGTGTTGCCCCCCTCTCCCCGTGCTGGAGCAGCCTCCCCCTTGGAGAGGCGAGGAGGTGGCACTGGAGGAGAGGCGGGCGCAGCTCTACCTGGAGCAAGATGTGCAAAGCAGTCACTTGAAACTCGTGTGAGCTGCTTGTTGGCTCGTTGTGGGTTGCTTTAATTGCCCTGGCAGTGTCCCTTGGTGGTTATTGGTGCGTATTGAATCTTGGGCACAGTAAACTCATCATAAAAGTCACTCTCTGCTAATTAGCAACAAGGGTTTGGCTGCTGAGGCAGTTTGGAAGAGAACCGGAGTGCATTGCGGAAATGGAAGTATCACTTCCCATAGCTGGCTCAGGAGGTGGCTGTGTTGTTAGGGCTGGTATTATTGACCTGACAGTGTTATTGAGGCTGAAAAAGACCTCCAGGGTCTTGCAGACCAGAAACCAAGGGTGTCCTGGGCTGCACCCGAACCAATGGGAGCAGAGGGGGAGGGAGGGGATTCTGCCCCTCTGCTGCGCTCTGGGGAGACCCCACCTGGAGCCCTGGGGCCACCTCTGGAGTCCTGAGCACAGGAAGGACCTGGAGCTGTTGGAGGAGTCCAGAGGAGGCCACGGAGATGATCCAAGGGCTGGAGAACCTCTGGTGTGAGGAGAGGGTGGGAGAGTTGGGGTTGTTCATCCTGGAGAGGAGAAGGCTGTGGGGAGCCCTTAGAGCAGCCTCCCAGGACTGAAAGGGGCTCCAGGAAAGCTGGGGAGGGGCTCTGGATCAGGGAGAGCAGGGACAGGACGAGGGGAAGGGTTTGGAGCTGCAAGAGGGGAGATTGAGATGAGATCTTGGGGAGAAATGTTTTGGTGTGAGGGTGGGGAGGCCCTGGCCCAGCTTTGCCAGAGCAGTGGTGGCTGCCCCATCCCTGGAGGTGTTGAAGGCCAGGTTGGATGGGGCTTGGAGCCCCCTGAGCCAGTGGGATGTGTCCCTGCCCATGGCAGGGGGTTGGATTGGGTGGGCTCTGAGGTCCTTTCCAGCTCAACCCGTGCCATGATTCTGGGATCATCAAGTCCAAGGACTCGCCGGCCTCAAGCCTTGCATAAAGGGGAGTGTCAGGGCTTATGAAGTAACAGAGCTTTTTGCTGTTCCTTGTGGATGCCCTCTGTGGAGAGGCAGGAGGAGGGATAAGGATGGGTGGAGTGTTACGTGCTTTGGGATGGAATGTTTCATGTTTTGCCTTCCGTTGAAATCTGAAGTCGCCTTCCCCCTCCTTCCCACAGCACCTCACTTCATCTGTGAGCAGCCCTGCTGTGCGTGGGCTTGTGTTTTCCTTTGATAGGTCTGCTTGAAAGTTCAGCTTGATTTCCTTTTCTGGGCATTGTAAGGAATTCTCTTTTCCTGCCGTGACGTGTGCATTCTGGTTGGTATCAGGCCCAGCTCCTTCCTGGACTCAGCCCAATTCCCTTGTGGATCTCCAGAGAGGAGCCTTGGGCTGGGATCTTGCAAGCACCTGCACCTTTCTAGTGGCTCACGACCTTTGTGAGGGGCAGCCCCGTCTGGAGGGGCGGATTCACCTCACTGGTCCAGCAGGAAATGGGTTTGGGGATGGTCTGCTGGGGCTGAGTCCCCTGTGGAGGGCACAGGGTGGATGTCAGGGTGTGCCTGGGGTGGGGACGGAGAGCGGATCAGGATGGAAAGCAGCTGCTGCTTCCTCCCCGGCTCCCTTGCTGTGGTGGCACTGCTGTGCTCACCTTGGTCCCTTCTCCTTGGGCACCAGGAGGAGGCTTCCAGAATCAGTCCAGTCCTCTCTGCTGCTTCAGCCCTCATTTTCCAAGTCCAAACCAGTCCTGGCAGCAGTAGGAGAGTCTTTCAGCTGTGGTGTTATTGCAGTGAATTTACTGTTGATGCATTTTGGCTTTTCATATCTCTTCCTACTCAGAGTTGATGCTCTGATCCCTTGATTCCCACTCCATAGAATCATAAAATCATGGAATGGTTTGGATGGGAAAGTAGTTTGAAGCCCATCCACTTCCACCCCCCCTTGCCATGGGCAGGGACACGTTCCAGCAGACCAGGCTGCTCCAAGCCCCATCCAACCTGGCCTTGAACACCTCCAGGGATGGGGCAGCCACCACTGCTCTGGGAAACCTGGGCCAGGGCCTCCCCATTCTCATTGTGAAGAATTTCTTCCCAATGTCCAATCTAAATCTCCCCTCTTCCAATTTAAAGCTGTTCCCCTCGTCCCATCGCTCCAAGCCCTTGGGAAAAGCCCCTTCCCAGCTTTCCTGGAGCCCCTTTCAGTCCTGGGAGGCTGCTCTAAGGTCTCCCCACAGCCTTCTCCTCTCCAGGATGAACAACCCCAACTCTCCCACCCTGTCCTCACACCAGAGGTTCTCCTGCCCTTGGATCATCTCCGTGGCCTCCTCTGGACTCGCTCCAACAGCTCCATCTCCTTCTAACGCTGGGGATTTCAGAACTGGACACAGAGTTCCAGGTGGGGTCTCACAAGAGTGGAGCAGAGGGGCAGAATCCCCTCCAATCTGTTTTTTGCAGAAGGCAGGGACAAGCTCCCAGTGGGTGTCACCCAGAGCTGAGCGAGAGTGTCTGCAGGGCAGGGATCTGGCTTTCCCCACAGTTCTGCACCCCCTGTGGGGCCTGGGAAGCAGGAAGGAGGCTGCTGCTCCGCGTGGCGTTTCCCCTTGGAGGAGAGGGGCTCTGACCTTGCTGGGACCCTGTGGTTTGAAGCATCTTGACTCATGAGATCGCTAAAACCTGTGTGGTGAAAAAGAGGCAGGAAGCACTGCTGGCACTGGAGCTTGTGCTGCTGGGCAGTGCCTGCTTGGCTGCTCAGGATGTCCCTCCTGATGAGTTGGTTGGCAGCGGCTGAACATGAGCCAACAGTGACCCAGGTGGCCAAAAAGGCCAATGGCATCTTGGCCTGGATCAGAAACGGTGTGGCCAACAGGAGCAGGGCAGGGATGGGCCCCCTGCACTCAGCACCTCCAATCCTGGGCTCAGGGTTGGGCCCCTCCCTCCAAGAAAGCCCTGGAGGGGCTGGAGCGCGTCTGGAGAAGGGAGTGGAGCTGGGGAAGGGTCTGGAGAACAGGGGCTGTGGGAGCGGCTGAGGGCCCTGGGGGGGTTTGGGCTGGAGAAGAGGAGGCTGAGGGGAGACCTCCTGGCTCTCTGCAGCTCCTGGAGAGGAGGGTGGAGCCAGGGGGGGTTGGGCTCTGCTCCCAAGGGATGGGAAGAGAGGAAATGGCCTCGAGTTGCACCAGGGCAGGGTCAGATTGGATACTGGGAATGATTCCTTCTTGGAATGGGTTTTCAAGCATTGGAAGAGGCTCCCAGGGAGGTGGTGGAGTCCCCATCCCTGGAGGGGTTTCCAAGCCAGGTGGATGAGGTGCTCAGGGATCTGGTTCAGTCATGGACAGGAACAGTTGGACTGGATGAGCTCAGAGGTCTTTTCCACCCAGATCATTCCATGATTGTATGATCCTTCCTGCTGTTCTCTGCTGCTGCTTGTGGTGGGAGCCAAACCCGCTGGCTCATGGGGCAGTCGTGGGTTTCCCACTGCCAGTTTGTTCCATCCTTATGCCAGCTGGGAAATGACCTTAGAAAAGATAAACAGGACTTGAGTTAATAAATACCATGAAAGCACGATGTGGCTTCTGATGCCTCAGTGGAGTGTGGGCACAGTGCAAACGGGAGTTGTTTGCCCTGGCACAGCTCTGCTCAGCCACGTTTGCCAGGGATCACAGAATGATAGGATCATCTGGTTGGAAAAGACCTCAGAGATCATAAAGTCCAACCGTCCCTGTCCTCTTACTAAACCCTGTCCCTAAGGAACTCATCCACCGGCCTTTTAAACCCCTCCAGGGATGGGGACTCCAGCACCTCCCTGGGCAGCCTCTGCCAGGGCCTGAGAAACCTTTCAGTGAAGGAATTGTCCCTGATGTCCAACCTGACCCTGCCCTGGGGCAACTCGAGGCCATTCCCTCTCATCCCATCCCTTGGGAGCAGAGCCCAACCCCCCCTGGCTCCACCCTCCTCTCCAGGAGCTGCAGAGAGCCAGGAGGTCTCCCCTCAGCCTCCTCTTCTCCAGCCCAAACCCCCCCAGGGCCCTCAGCTGCTCCCACAGCCCCTGTTCTCCAGACCCTTCCCCAGCTCCGCTCCCTTCTCCAGACGCGCTCCAGCCCCTCCAGGGCTTTCTTGGAGGGAGGGGCCCAACCCTGAGCCCAGCATTGGAGGTGCTGAGTGCAGGGGGCCCATCCCTGCCCTGCTCCTGCTGCCACCCCAGGGCTGAGCCAAGCCAGGGTGCTGGGGGCCTTCTTGCCCCCCTGGGCCACTGCTGCCTCCTGTTCAGCCGCTGTCCAGCAGCACCCCCAGGGCCTTTGCCTTTGCCTTGGGGCACCTTTCCAGCCCCTCTTCCCCAAGCCTGGAGCTGCAGGGGGTGCTGGGACCCAAGGGCAGGACCCAACACTTGGCCTGGTTGGACCCCATCCCGTTGGCCTTGGCCCATGGATCCAGGTTCTCCAGGTCCCTCTGCAGCCCCTTCCTGCCCTCCAGCCCATGGATCCAGGTTCTCCAGGTCCCTCTGCAGCCCCTTCCTGCCCTCCAGCCCATGGATCCAGGTTCTCCAGGTCCCTCTGCAGCCCCTTCCTGCCCTCCAGCCCATGGATCCAGGTTCTCCAGGTCCCTCTGCAGACCCTCCCTTCCTTCAAGCAGATCCACACTCCCACCCAGCTCAGTGCCATCCCCAAACTGGCTCCGGGTGCCCTCGACCCCTTCATCCAGATCATTGATACAGTTATTGAACAGTTCTGGCCCCAGCACTGAGCCCTGGGAACACCACTCGTGACTGGTTCCCAACTGGATTTATCTCCATTCCCCATTCTCTGGCCATGGCCCCCCAGGCAGTTTTTCTCCCACCAGAGGCTGTTCCTGTCCAGGCCAAGGGCAGCTGGTTTCTTGAGCAGAACATGGTCTGAAAGGCTTCCCCAAATCCAGGTGCACCACATCCACAGCCTTTCCCTCGTCCACTGAATGGGTAACCTTGTCATGGATTGGTGGGTTGGCTGCCTCCTGGCTCATCTGGAGCCTGATGGGAGAAGATTCTTAGCCTTGTGCTGTCTTTGTGCTTGAGGAGGTTTGTAGGAAACAGCCTTCTGGGCTTGCTGGAGCAGCTCTGCTGAGGCTCCCTCTGCCCTCCTGCTGCAGGCGGTGGGGCTCGGGCTCGTGGCTGACAGCACAGGCTACCATGGACCTGGCTTCAGCACCTGTGAGCAGAACAGGGCACCCAGATCCATCCCTGCTGGCTGTCCTCCCCCTGCCCACCCAGACCTGTTCCAGTGTCTGACTGGGGCACCCAGGGCATCTCTGCGACAGCGCTGGGGCTGCAGCTGCCTCCTGGTAACTGGATTACTTAAAAGCAGTGTTGTTTTTCTGGACAGGAAGGCTATTAGTAGAATCTGGGCTGTAAATCTGTATTTTATTCCTCCTTGGACACGTAATTGGATCTTCCAGAAACATCCTGGCTGCATGATTAATGTAGTTTGTAAGCTGTATGAGCTGTTCCTGTCTCCAGATCCCATAAGGAGGGCAGTTGGCTCGCCGTCACGCCCCTGGTGGCACCGTGGCTGTTGGGGTGTGGGGTGGCTGGAGGGTGCAGCTGGGGGCTGAGCCATCCCACAGCCATCCTGGCACGACCAGGGTCCAGGAGAGGCTGCTGCCTCTGAGGAGATGGTTGTGGCAAAGTTGGCTCTGCTCTTTTCTTAGGTGTAAAACCCCTCCTGAGGGAACTCGGGGTTGGGTTGGTGCCTTCCTGCGGTCGTGGTAAGTGGTGTCTGTTTTAGAGCAGAGCCTGTTACAGATTTCTGTCTGCCTTGAGGAGGTGTCTCTGGGGTGTATGAAATTGAGCTTGTTCAGCCTGGAGGAGAGAAGGCTCCGGGAGGACCTCGTAACGGCCTTCCAGTACCCGAAGGGACTCCAGGAAAGCTGGGGAGGGGCTTCTTAGAAGGGCCTGGAGTGGCAGGACAAGGGCGAACGACTTTAAATTGGAAGGAGGAGATTTAGATCAGACATTAGGAAGAAATTCTTTAGGATGAGGGTGGAGAGGCCCTGGCCCAGGTTTCCCAGAGCAGTGGTGGCTGCCCCATCCCTGGAGGTGTTGAAGGCCAGGTTGGATGGGGCTTGGAGCCCCCTGATCCAGTGGGAGGTGTCCCTGCCCATGGCAGGGGGTTGGAACAGGATAGGCTTTGAGCTCCCTTCCAACCCAACCCATTCCATGATTCTATGAGATGTTGGGGGAGAGGGACAGGCTTCCTGGGACGTGGTCCTGGTGGAACTTCCCCAAGGTGCCTTACAAACAAGAGCACAGCAGCTCCAGAGCACTTCTCCTGTCTTCCTCCAAACGTTGGGTCTCTTTTCTTTTTCAAGACTGTTTTGGGGATGATGAGGTTTGATCAGACTCCAGCTCTCCTCCTCCCCTAACTGTTCCTTCAAATCCTATTATCTTGTAAAATGTTTGCAATTCTGGCCTCTGGAATTGCATTAAGCTGGGATGGAAATTCCTCACTGCTTAAACTTCGCCTGTGTACAGTGCTGGGTGTAACGAGAGAATCCTAGAACTGTCTGGGAGGAAAAGACCTCTGAGATGATCGAGTCCAACCATCCCTGTCCCCTTACTAAACCAGACCCCTGAGCACCTCATCCACCTGGCTTGGAAACCCCTGCAGGGATGGGGACTCCACCACCTCCCTGGGAGCCTCTGCCAGGGCTTCACAACTCTTTCCATGAAGGAATTGTTCCCAATATCCAACCTGACCCTGCCCTGGCACGACTTGAGGCCGTTTCCTCTCATCCCATCCCTTGGGAGCAGAGCCCAACCCCCCTGGCTCCACCCTCCTCTCCAGGAGCTGCAGAGAGCCAGGAGGTCTCCCCTCAGCCTCCTCTTCTCCAGCCCAAACCCCCCCAGGGCCCTCAGCCGCTCCCACAGCCCCTGTTCTCCAGACCCTTCCCCAGCTCCGCTCCCTTCTCCAGACGCGCTCCAGCCCCTCCAGGGCTTTCTTGGAGGGAGGGGCCCAACCCTGAGCCCAGGATTGGGGGTGCTGAGTGCAGGGGGCCCATCCCTGCCCTGCTCCTGCTGCCACCCCAGGGCTGAGCCAAGCCAGGGTGCTGGGGGCCTTCTTGCCCCCCTGGGCCACTGCTGCCTCCTGTTCAGCCGCTGTCCAGCAGCACCCCCAGGGCCTTTGCCTTGGGGCACCTTTCCAGCCCCTCTTCCCCAAGCCTGGAGCTGCAGGGGGTGCTGGGACCCAAGGGCAGGACCCAACACTTGGCCTGGTTGGACCCCATCCCGTTGGCCTTGGCCCATGGATCCAGCCTGACCAGGTCCCTCTGCAGCCCCTTCCTGCCCTCCAGCCCATGGATCCAGCCTGGCCAGGTCCCTCTGCAGCCCCTTCCTGCCCTCCAGCCCATGGATCCAGGTTCTCCAGGTCCCTCTGCAGCCCCTTCCTGCCCTCCAGCCCATGGATCCAGGTTCTCCAGGTCCCTCTGCAGCCCCTTCCTGCCCTCCAGCCCATGGATCCAGGTTCTCCAGGTCCCTCTGCAGACCCTCCCTTCCTTCAAGCAGATCCACACTCCCACCCAGCTTGGTACCATCCCCAAACTGGCTCTGGGTGCCCTCGATCCCTTCATCCAGATCATTGATACAGTTATTGAACAGGACTGGATGCAGTAACTGGGTAGGGCAGGAAGGAGCTGGTGGATATGGAAGTGGTTGTCAAGGTTGGGATTCTACCAGTGAGGAACAGATGTCAGCTCATGGCTTGTGTGCTCAGAGCCTGGTGACGGTGTCTGTCTTGTATGGTCTTGCTTTGCCCTTTCCCACCAGATTTTGAAAGGAATGGGCTGTCCCTTTTGCTTCCAGGCTTTCCAGCCAAGGAGAGGAGGGCAGAGGGAGGAACAAGCTGTGAATGTGGAGATGGTGACTGATTCAAGGCCATGGGGTGGGTGAGGACCTGGAGCTGATGGGTTTCCTGCTACAGCCAAGGTCCCCTTATCTCCAGGAGTACATAGGTTATGTCTGTGGCAATGCAGGAGGGGTGGAGGCTTTGATTGCTTTCTAGAACATTGCTTGTAAACTTGGGATTAAGCTGGTGTGGGATGGCAGGGACACTGATACTGGGGAGCTGTGGGGCTTGCTTGAGGAGGACTTTAACCAAGGTGATATTGTCTGGGAAGGGACTGGAGCTGGAGAGCAGATAACGGCTCGTGGTGCTCTTGAGAGCCAAGTGATGTCAAACTTTAACTTTCTAACTGGAAATTGTTTCCTGGCTCGTGTAGGGCTTTGATTTTAATTCCCACCACCACCCACATCCACCCCGAGCACCCCAAAAGCAGTGGGGTGAGGGGTCAGAGCTCTTCCTCCCTATTTCTCTTGGGCAGCAGCTGCCTCTATAGAATCTCAGCTCCTTTATGAGAGGAACCCTCATGAGCCCTCTGAGACCCATCCTGCATGGGGTTCCCAGGGGCCTCCTGGCGTTCACCTGCCAATCTACCCTCTGGAAATGCTTGGGCTCCAAGCTGGGCACGGGCAAGAAGTGAGGTGCTGAGGGCAACTGCAACTGCTTCAAACTGCTCTGCCCTAATTAGAAAAAGGACAAATGACCTGGGTGCTGCCTCCAAATGTGAAATCTGTTGCCTGTTCTGCTACGATCCCTTTGTTCCCTTGCTGGCCCCAGTCTCTGTCCCCACCTCCTCTTGCTGGGAGCTCAGCTGGGAGCCCCGTGTCCCGTGGTGCCCACAAACCAGCCCAGGCCACCCGTGTGGCCGCAGTGGGAAGCCAGTGCTGCTCTTCAGTGCTGGATGAGCCCCTGAGCCTTGAAGCTGTGGCAGAATGTGCAGGATCCTTGTGGAAGCCTGGTGGGGTGGTGGTATACGTGGTGTTTTGGAGTACCTGCAGGAGAAGGGAGGAGCTCAAAGACCTTGCTTATGAATATCTCATGTCTTTCTGGAAGGAGAAAGTCTCTTCCAAGTGACTGGAGCTGGGTGAGACCGTGGTAGATGCCATCTGGGTGGGCTGCATCCTTGGTGGAAGCACTCCAGCTCTCCTACAGGGCCTCTGTGGTCAGACCCTTGTGTCTGGCTCTCCCAGAGCTGTCATCATAGAACCTTCTCCTGTAGCTCCCTACTGGAATCCTGTCTGTCAGAGAGAGGCCTCTGGTTTTGGGGACCCCACCAAGGAGACTCATTGCTGCCCTCCTGCAGTGCTTGGCACAAGGGGTGCTGGGGTGAGAGAGCTGAGGAGCCTGGAGAGCAGCCCCAGCTCTCACAGTTGGTGGAGGTGTTCTCCACTCTGCCCTTTTGCATGGAATCTTTAGGTGCTGAGCTGAGAAGATCCCTGGTCCTGCTCTGAAAACTTGGGGCAGGGCTCTACAGAGCACAGTGGATTGGGATCAGCCCCAAGGAGAAGGCCTTGGGGTGCTGGGGGAGGAGAAGCTCCCCAGGAGCCGGCAATGGGCGCTCCCAGCCCAGAAACCAAGGGTGTCCTGGGCTGCACCCAAAGAGTGGGAGCAGAGGGGAGGGAGGGGATTCTGCCCCTCTGCTACGCTCTGGGGAGACCCCACCTGGAGCCCTGGGGCCAGCTCTGGAGTCCTGAGCACAGGAAGGACCTGGAGCTGTTGGAGCGAGTCCAGAGGAGGCCACGGAGATGATCCAAGGGCTGGAGAACCTCTGGTGTGAGGAGAGGGTGGGAGAGTTGGGGTTGTTCATCCTGGAGAGGAGAAGGCTGTGGGGAGACCTTAGAGCAGCCTCCCAGTGCTGAAAGGGGCTCCAGGAAAGCTGGGGAGGGGCTCTGGATCAGGGACTGCAGGGATGGGATGAGGGGAAGGGTTTGGAGCTGAAAGAGGGGAGATTGAGATGAGATCTTGAGGAGAATTGTTTTGGTGTGAGGGTGGGGAGGCCCTGGCCCAGGTTTCCCAGAGCAGTGGTGGCTGCCCCATCCCTGGAGGTGTCCAAGGCCAGGTTGGATGGGGTTTGGAGCCCCCTGATCCAGTGGGAGGTGTCCCTGCCCATGGCAGGGGGTGGCACTGGCTGGGCTCTGAGGTCCCTTCCCACCCAGACTGTTCCGTGGGTCTGTGGTGCACGGAGCTGTCCTCGCTGGGCTGATCCCAAGGTGTGGGTGCTCGGGGCTGTGGGGCTGTCCCTGTGACTTGCAAAGGGTGCTCCCAGGCTGGTGATGTTGGGGTGCAGGACTCTGGTGGGGGGCAGTGGCTACAAAAGCAGTTCTGTGTCCTCATGTCTCTTGGCATCTTCTAAATACCCTTCCAAACACCACTCCTCTCGTGTGGCTTCTCCCTGTGGAGCGGAGGGAGGGGGTTGGAGGTGTGAGAGCTGCCTCTCTGGGTCCATGGCCAGCCTTGCTGGAGCTCCTGGCTGCTTTTTGGGTTGTTCAGCTCCATCCTTGACCGGAAATATTCTTGCAATGCCAAGGCTGGGGTGCAGGAAAGCTCAATATTTGGGATCTCTGACGTTTCACGAGGTATTTGAAGCCCTGACTCGTGGTTTTTGCTTTCCCCTTGTCATTCGCAGTACAGCGCCGTGGACAGCAACCCCCTCTCCGTGTACGTCATGCATCCCTTCTGGAACACCATAGTGAAGGTGAGGCCTCACCCTGGCTCCCAGAGGGACAGGAGAACTCCAGTCATCTCTCTAAAACTCAGCTGAAAAGCCCTGCTTCGTTTCTGGTGCAACTAATTGGTGCAGGCACTGCCCCGAGCCCCCTGCAGCGCAGCCCAAATCTTCCTGCTGCCCTGGGATGTGCAGAAGGGACTGAGCAGTGTTGTCTCCACCACGGCCAGGAGCAGCACGTGAGCCTTCCTACACATTTTAATCAGTTCCTGTGTTCTTTTGCTGCTTTTCCCATAGATCTTCCCTACCTGGCTGGCCCCAAATTTGATAACGTTTTCTGGCTTCCTGCTGCTTGTCTTCAACTTCTTCCTCATGGCCTACTTCGACCCTGACTTTTATGCTTCTGGTAAGGTTGCTGTTTGGGTGCGAAGCATCGGAGTGGTGGAAGTTGTCACCTCCTCTGCTGTGACTTTGGGTGCTCCTTGATAAGGGCCCTTAGTCTGGGCATTCCCAGAGACCAGGATGGAGCTGAGGGGTTGAACTCACTGGGTTTCATGACAAGGACTTCTCTGGAAGCTTCCCTCTGGCTGGGTGGGGTGTGCCTGGCTGGTGGCAAGGAAACAACCAAAACCATGGGAAGGAAGTCATGGAATCATAGAGTGATCTGAGTCAGAAGGGACCCACCAGGCCCATCCAGTCCAGCTCCTGTCCCTGCACAGGACAACCCCAACATTCACCCCCTGGGGCTGAGGGCCTTGGCCAAACCCTGCTGGAATATTGTCAGGCTGGGACTGCTTCCCTGGGGAGCTGTTCCAGGGCTCCAGCACCCTCTGCTCTGGGGGAAGAACCTCTTCCTGATGGCCAAGCCAGCCCTGCCCTGGCCCATCTTCCTGCCCTTCCCTGGGCTCCTGTCCTTGGTCACCAGAGAGCAGAGCTCAGCCCCTGTTTCCCCTCCCTCCCTTGGGAGAAGGCAGCGAACAGCTCTGAGATCCCCCTCAGGCTCCTCTTGTCCAGCTGAACAGAGCCAGTGCCTTCAGCCTCTCCTCCTGGGATTGCCCCTCCACACCCTTCCCCAGCTTTGGGGCCTCCTCTGGACTCTCTCCAGGGCTTTGATGTCCTTTTTATCCCGGGGTGCCCCAAAGTGCCCCCAGTGCTCGAGGTGGGGTCTCCCCAGAGCAGAGCAGAGCGGGACAATCCCCTCCCTGGCCCGGCTGGCGATGCTGGGCTTGGTGCCCCCCAGGACACGGTTGCCCTCTTGGCTGCCAGGGCTCCCTGGTGGCTCGTGGTCACCTTGCCATGGAGCAGAGCCCCCAGGTCCCTCTGGGCAGGGCTCTCCAGCCTCTCTCTGCCCAGTCTGTCTGTCCAGCCAGGGGTGCCCTGTCCCAGGGGCAGAACCCTGCCCTTGTTAAATTCCCGGTGGTTGCCCTGCTCTCCAACCTGTCCAGATCCCTCTGCAGGGCCTCTTTGCCCTCCAGAGTGTCAAGAGGTTCCCCCAGTTTTGTGTCATTGGCTCTTGCCACACAGCAGACAAGAACCCAGGGCCCTTTCTGACAGGGTAAAGCTTCCCTCAGGTCTGCAGGTAAAGCCTGGTTCTTTGCATCAATTGCCCTCTTGCAAAAACATGCCCAGCACCACCTTCCAACTAACAAAGGCAGAATCCTCTCTCAGTTTCCCCGTGATGTGCACAGCTTTGAACTTTTTAACAGTCCTCATAGTCACCTGTTTGTGAGTCGGAAGGTTCAGTTAATTAAGACAACGTGATGACTGTCACTTATTAACAGCTTCCTCGCTGTGTTCTTCTCTGCCTTTGCCCCTGCCCTGTTTGGTTTAGGTTGCTCAGAAGAGTTCATCCAGTTCTTCTAAAACTGGGCCACTCATTGAAACATTGTTAAGTGGGAAAAATACTGGTGTCTTGGGATTGCCTTTACCCCTAGGGTGGTGTCAGAGGCTGTGAGCTAAGATTTGGGCTGCGTTTCAGCCCACGAGCCGTGGGGAGAAGAGGTGACTGTAGCCTTGGGAAGGAAGTTCAGGAGGAGAATCCCCAGAGCATCAGATGTCCAGAAACTTGGACTCTGCCAAAGGGATGGTGAAGCTCATTATTTGGGACCCCTTTACACACATCATATGTGTCCTGCTTGGAAAAACTCTTTGTTTTGCCGGTGAGGCCTCCAGAAGCTTCTGCCTTCCCTCAAGGGATGGGTCTGGAGGTGTGATGCCCTCCACTTGCTGCTGGAAAGGCACCACAGAGGAAAAGGGAGGTGGCATTTCATAGGATCATGGAATGGGTTGGGCTGGAAAGGGACCTCAAAGGCCATCCAGTTCCACCCCCTGCCAGGGGCAGGGACACCTCCCACGGGATCAGGTTACTCAGTTTCAAGGAATCGCTGGTCCCTGGAGACCTCCACGTGCCCTCCTGTGAGACCAAGAAGCTGTGGCTCCCCCTGGGCTCCCCAAGTGGCCGAGAGGTCTGTGGGGAGGGACTCGATTTCGATTGGCAGGGCTGGGGACAGGGAGGGGAACCCTGCCGTGTGTCTGCAGAGGCAGGCTGTTCCCACAGCACTCAGGGGCTCCACCTGGTGCTTTGGGAGCAAGCACTGACTCATAAAATCCCCGAGGCTGGAAAAGCCCTCTCAGCTCACCCAGACCAACATCAGCCCGACCCCACTGTGCTGACCAAACCATGACCTCAAGTGCCATGGCCACACGGGCTTTGAACCCCTCCAGGGATGGGGACTCCACCCCTGCCAGGGCTTCACCACTCTTTCAGTAATATTTCCCAATATCCAATCTAAATCTCCCCTGGTGCAACTTGAGGCCGTTTCCCCTCATCCCCTCCCTTGTTCCTTGGGAGCAGAGACCAACCCCCCACCTGGAGAGTGTGCTCTGCACACACCTCCGTGTCACGTGGTTCTCTGCAATAGGTGGTGGCCATCACCAGTTCTCAGAGACCATCACTTTGGGGACTGGACAAGGGACAAATCCTGCAAAGCAGAGCCCAGGGTGACCTGGTTCACGAGCTCTTGTGGAACAGCTCTGCCTTCACGTCCTGAAAGCGCACGTCTGGGCTCCTCTGTTTGAGTTCTGTAGGTGCTTTGTCTTCATGAGCTGTTGATCCGTGTCGCTGTGCCTCTTGTGCCAAAATGAACCCCTTGGAAGTCCAACCCGAGCTCTCCTGACTTAGGTCCTTTTGATCTCTGCAGCCCCTGATCACCAGCATGTCCCGAACGGAGTCTGGGTCCTTGTGGGTCTCCTCAACTTCATTGCCTATACGTTAGGTAAGACTTCATCTCTTGGATTGTGGGGGTTTGTGTCCGTTGTGTTCATGGTGCAGCTGCCTGTGCTCTTATCTCCAAGCCAATTGAGGGATTTTTGATCCTGGGCCTCTAATCCCACTGCTGCTTGGTCTGCTCGACCAGTTTTCAGCAGCTGCTTTGGGAAGTGGATTGAAGGAAGTTATCCCAGAGCAGCTGATGTGAAAGCAGGGCACTGGGACTGGCTTTGAGGTGAATTGTGAACTCCTGTCTTTGGTTTGCCTTAAGTAGATGGGATCATAGAGTCATGGAATGACTGAATGGGTTGGAAGGGACATCAAAGGGACCTTTGGGTTGGAAGGGACTTTAAAGCCCATCCAGTGCCACCCCCTGCCATGGGCAGGGACACCTCCCACTGGATCAGGGGCTCAAAGCTCCATCCAGCCTGGCCTTCAACACCTCCAGGGATGGGGCAGCCACCACTGCCCTGGGAAACCTGGGCCAGTGTCTCACCAACATATTCATGAAGAATTTCTTCCCAATGTCCAATATCCATCTCCCCATTCCAAATTAAAGCCATTCCCCCTCGTCCCATCACTCCAGGCCCTTGAAAAAAGCCCCTCCCCAGCTTTCCTGGAGCCCCTTTCAGTCCTGGGAGGCTGCTCTAAGGGCTCCCCACAGCCTTCTCCTCTCCAGGATGAACAACCCCAACTCTCCCACCCTCTCCTCACACCAGAGGTTCTCCAGCCCTTGGATCATCTCCGTGGCCTCCTCTGGACTCGCTCCAACAGCTCCAGGTCCTTCCTGTGCTCAGGACTCCAGAGCTGGCCCCAGGGCTCCAGGTGGGGTCTCCCCAGAGCGCAGCAGAGGGGCAGAATCCCCTCCCTCCCCTCTGCTCCCACTCTTTGGGTGCAGCCCAGGACACCCTTGGTTTCTGGGCTGGGAGCGCCCATTGCCAGCTCCTGGGGAGCTTCTCCTCCCCCAGCACCCCAAGGCCTTCTCCTCAGTTCTGATCCCAGTCCCATTGTCCCACATTCTGTATTGATACCAGAGTTTGCCCTGACCCAGGTGCAGGACCTTGCCCTTGGCCTGGTTGAACCTCGTGATGTTCCCACAGCCCCACCTCTCCAGCCTGTCCCGGTCCCTCTGGATCCCATCCCATCCTCCTGGTGTCACCACTGCTCCGC
This sequence comes from Tapera naevia, assembly GCA_033556795.1. NCBI lineage: Eukaryota > Metazoa > Chordata > Aves > Cuculiformes > Neomorphidae > Tapera > Tapera naevia. The sequence goes on along the minus strand of JAUMJJ010000416.1, from coordinate 258,621 downwards.
TTTGTCACCTACAACCTGGCCCATTGCTTTGTGTTGTGGGGGATCCAACAAAACTCCCCATTTCTCCTCCTTCTCTTCCAGATGGTGTTGATGGGAAGCAGGCTCGAAGGACCAACTCCAGCACCCCCCTGGGAGAGCTCTTTGATCATGGCCTGGACAGCTGGGCGTGCGTCTACTTTGTCGTCACCGTCTACTCCACCTTTGGACGGGGCTCCACGGGCGTCAGCGTCTTCGTCCTCTACCTCCTCTTATGGGTGGTCTTGTTTTCATTCATCCTCTCCCACTGGGAGAAGTATAACACAGGGATTCTCTTCCTGCCCTGGGGATATGACATCAGCCAGGTGGTAAGTGCCCGACACGCCCGCTGCTCGGCTTCGTAGAACCAGCTTTTGTTTAGTTCTGGGTAGCTTTTGTAGATGAGTTCTTCACAAAAAGAAGCTTTGAAGAATGGATATTACCTTCTGTTTCCTCTGCCTGGTTCCTGCTGTCCTCAGGTGCATATTTTGGGCACCTAAATTCCTAGAATCATGGAATGACCTGAGCTGGAAGGGACCCACCAGGCCCATCCAGTCCAGCTGCTGTCCCACAGGACAACCCCAACATTCACCCCCTGGGGCTGAGGGCCTTGGCCAAACCCTGCTGGAATATTGTCAGGCTGGGACTGCTTCCCTGGGGAGCTGTTCCAGGGCTCCAGCACCCTCTGCTCTGGGGGAAGAACCTCTTCCTGATGGCCAAGCCAACCCTGCCCTGGCCCATCTTCCTGCCCTTCCCTGGGCTCCTGTCCTTGGTCACCAGAGAGCAGAGCTCAGCCCCTGTTTCCCCTCCCTCCCTTGGGAGAAGGCAGCGAACAGCTCTGAGATCCCCCTCAGGCTCCTCTTGTCCAGCTGAACAGAGCCAGTGCCTTCAGCCTCTCCTCCTGGGATTGCCCCTCCACACCCTTCCCCAGCTTTGGGGCCTCCTCTGGACTCTCTCCAGGGCTTGGATGTCCTTTTTATCCCGGGGTGCCCCAAAGTGCCCCCAGTGCTGGAGGTGGGGCCTCCCCAGAGCAGAGCAGAGCGGGACAATCCCCTCCCTGCCCAGGCTGGTCCATTCTGACCCTCATCTCTAAAAGTGTTGCTTAACCCCAGAGCTTTTGGATCTCTGCTGGGTGCAGAAAGGTGGGAGGTGGAGGACCAAGGCCCCACTGTGTTCTTCACCCGGCTTCAGGGCTGCTCTTAAAACTGGAGTATCCCTTGTTAGCTCTTTCCTGGTGATTGCTTCAGCTGATGGGTAATAAAGAGTCCCCAAAGGAGCCCTCCAGAGCTGCTGACTACAACTTGTGATGTAAAACTTCCCTCTAGTGCTTCAAGCATCTCATAGATCAGTAAGGTTGGCAAAGCCCTCCCATCTCATCCAGACCAAGCCCACCATAATGACCAAACCCTGTCCCAGGTGCCACGGCCACAGGGTTTGGAACCCCTCCAGGGCTGGGAACTCCACCACTGCCTTGGGCAGCCTCTGCCAGGGCTTCACCACTCTTCCAGTAAAGAAGTTGTCCCCAATATCCAGTCTGACCCTGCCCTGGTGCAACTCGAGGCCGTTTCCCCTCATCCCATCCCTTGGGAGCAGAGCCCAACCCCCCCTGGCTCCACCCTCCTCTCCAGGAGCTGCAGAGAGCCAGGAGGTCTCCCCTCAGCCTCCTCTTCTCCAGCCCAAACCCCCCCAGGGCCCTCAGCCGCTCCCACAGCCCCTGTTCTCCAGACCCTTCCCCAGCTCCGCTCCCTTCTCCAGACGCGCTCCAGCCCCTCCAGGGCTTTCTTGGAGGGAGGGGCCCAACCCTGAGCCCAGCATTGGAGGTGCTGAGTGCAGGGTGCCTGGTTCAAGCTGTGAGTTCACACCTCATGAGTTGGAATTGTCCAAGGGTGCCTGTGCTCCTGCTGCAGGGAGGAGCTCCTGGTTCATCCTTCTCATAGAATCACAGAATTGTTTGAGATCATCGAGTCCAACCATCCCTGGCCCTTACTAAACCCTGTCCCTGAGAAACTCATCCACCTGCCTTTTAAACCCCCTTAGGTTTGGGGACTCATCTGCTCCTGTGTTTATTAGACCTGATCTTGTCAGATGGGATTCTTGGGGGTGTTTTTTGTCCCCTCCCTGCTGATGGGGAGAACGGATCTGGCTGTAGCCTGGAGCTGTGCTTCTCGAGCTGCCTGGCACGTGCTGCCAGACTCACCTGTCTGGGCTCTCACACCTGCTTCTCCTCTGCTTTCTTCCAGACCATTTCCATTGTCTACATAGTGACAGCCTTTGTGGGAGTTGAGGCCTGGTATGCACCTTTCCTGTTTAATTTCTTATATAGAGACCTATTCACTGCAATGATTATTGGTAAGAAACTCCATGTTGAAGCCTGTCTTTTAAACTCCACCTTTTTAATGAAACCCAATGTCTTAATTATATGATAACGCTGTTCTGTTTGCTGTAATGAAAGCTCCTCTGGGCTGGTGTTGGAGTGACTCGTGGAGGGTGTTCTTCCAGCTTGTGCTTTCCCAGGATCACAAAGTATTTATAGAATCATGGAATGGGTTGAGTGGGAAGGGACCTCAAAGCCCATCCAGTGCCACCCCCTGCCATGAGCAGGGACACCTCCCACTGGATCAGGGGGCTCCAAGCCCCATCCAACCTGGCCTTCAACACCTCCAGGGATGGGGCAGCCATGACTTCTCTGAGCAATGTAGTCCAGAGCCTCCACTACCCAGGCTGGTGTCCTCTTAGTTACTTTGGAGAGTTTAACTCTGCTCTGCCTGGGTCTGTGATGACCAGAAAAGCGAGGGAGCAGAGTCCTGTGGTCCTGCTTCTGCCTATTTTGTGCCAATCCTGAGGGAATGGGTGCCTTCTGGTGCTCAGGGGATCAGCCTTGGTGCTGCTGAGGGTTTGTGGGGATGGACACAAAGTGGTTCCTGGCCTGGAGCAGCCCAAGAGTTGGGGCTGGTGCTCAGCACTCCACGTGCCAGGGTGCTGGGAGCTGCCTGGAGCTGAGCACCAGGGTGCTGTAAGGGAGACTCCCTTGTGTCTGGTACCTGTCAGCATAGGGACCCAGAGCCCAAGCACTGCACAGGAGCCTGGGGCTGCTGCAGGAAGGAGGTCACAGCCAGAAATCAACTGAAAAATGAAACAGAATGGGATAAAAGCCCAGGGGCTTTCTGCCGTGGTCAGGACAAGCAGGTGAAGCTCAGAGGGCAGAGCTCTCTTTGCTGGGTGAAATTCAACTTGGTCAGAGGTTCTTGCTTTGTTTAATTTTTCTTAGTGTCTGTCTGAGTTAATTGTAAATTGAATCATAGAATGACCCGAGCTGGAAGGGACCCACCAGCTCCTGTCCCTGCACAGGACACCCCCAACATTCACCCCCTGGGGCTGAGGGCCTTGGCCAAACCCTGCTGGAATATTGTCAGGCTGGGACTGCTTCCCTGGGGAGCTGTTCCAGGGCTCCAGCACCCTCTGCTCTGGGGGAAGAACCTCTTCCTGATGGCCAAGCCAACCCTGCCCTGGCCCATCTTCCTGCCCTTCCCTGGGCTCCTGTCCTTGGTCACCAGAGAGCAGAGCTCAGCCCCTGTTTCCCCTCCCTCCCTTGGGAGAAGGCAGCGAACAGCTCTGAGATCCCCCTCAGGCTCCTCTTGTCCAGCTGAACAGAGCCAGTGCCTTCAGCCTCTCCTCCTGGGATTGCCCCTCCACACCCTTCCCCAGCTTTGGGGCCTCCTCTGGACTCTCTCCAGGGCTTTGATGTCCTTTTTATCCCGGGGTGCCCCAAAGTGCCCCCAGTGCTCGAGGTGGGGCCTCCCCAGAGCAGAGCAGAGCGGGACAATCCCCTCCCCGGCCCGGCTGGCGATGCTGGGCTTGGTGCCCCCCAGGACACGGTTGCCCTCTTGGCTGCCAGGGCTCCCTGGTGGCTCGTGGTCACCTTGCCATGGAGCAGAGCCCCCAGGTCCCTCTGGGCAGGGCTCTCCAGCCTCTCTCTGCCCAGTCTGTGTGGACACCCAGGGGTGCCCTGTCCCAGGGGTGCCCTTGCCCCTGTTAAACTCCATGTGGCTGGTGTTTGTCACCTCTCCAATCTGCCAGGCCAAGATATCCTGAATTATGAACATTAAATCAAATGCTTGCACTCTTAATCACGTGGGTATTCTGAGCTTACCTTTTGCTGCCTCATAACTCAACATCTGAATAATTAATGCACTTTTCCCACGTGAAAAATAGAGCATTTCACCCGGATTGGCTGGATTTCTGCACTTACGTGGGAGCTGGGTCATTAAAAGCAGGAATATTTACAGCTCCAAAAAAAATACCTGGTGCTTTGTAAACATGGAATGACTTGTGGTGGACTCTGGTGTGGATGATGTTCCTTACAGAGGTCTAAATTCTTTCAGAGTTATTTAGAGCCTTTGTGTTGTTTGTCAAGTGAAATGACAAAGAGTTTTTTGCACAATGGGGACTCAAAACGCTTGCTCGAGGTGGGGAAACATCAAATGGGCTTTGTGGTGGGGACTGAAAACTCTGTTGTGCACAGTGACATCACCTGTGGAGTTTGTCTCATTAAAAACAGTATTGTAATTAAATTTGAACAGTTTAAAGCAGAATCCTGGGCTCGTTAATGTGACTTTTAAAATGGGAATGTCTTTAATTTACAGCACGCCTTGTAATTAAAGCACTCAGACCAGGGTTATGAGCACCTACTTTTGAAGGTGCTGAGCTGTTCTTGGTGCACCTCAGAGCTGGTTTTGTTGCTGGCAATTAGAGCCAAGCCCCAGCTCAGCCCTGGAGCCCCAGCACTCGTGGGCTGTGTGATGCTCTCCCCGTGGTGGGGCAGTAACGTGGCTCTTTCTCTTCCAGCTTGCGCGCTCACTGTGACGCTGCCCATGAGCCTCTACAACTTCTACAAGTGAGTTTCTCCACCCTCAGGTCTCCCAGCACCTCTGCAAGAGCCCCCAGAGACCCTCAGAGCTCAGTTTCCTCAGGATCAGAGAATTGTAGAGGTTATAATAGATGTGGAAGATCAAGTCCAGCATCAGCCCAGCCCCACCGTGACCGCCAAACCCTGTCCCCAAGTGCCACGACCACAGGGGTTTGGAACCCCTGCAGGGATGGGGACTCCACCACCTCCCTGGGAGCCTCTGCCAGGGCTTCAAAACTCTGTTAGTGAAGGAATTGTTCCTGATGTCCAACCTGACCCTGCCCTGGCACAACTTGAGGCCATTCCCTCTCATCCCATCCCTTGGGAGCAGCACCCCCAGGGCCTTTGCCTTGGGGCACCTTTCCAGCCCCTCTTCCCCAAGCCTGGAGCTGCAGGGCTTGCTGTAGCTCTCAGACACTATTTCCAGTGGGGCACAGTGGCTCTGGCACAGCACAAGGTCCCAGTTTGCTGGATGCACTGGGAAGAGTGGGCTGGCAGCCTGCTCAACGGGGTCTGGCAGAAGGGCCTCCAGCTTTTGTAGACTTGTCCTGTTGATCACAACCAGAGAACCAGTGTTTCCTTAATTTAGGAGTTCTGGGGGGTTTGGGTGGACAGTGATGGTGTGTTTTGCCCTCATCTGTCCATGGTTATCCCTGGAACCAGCAGGTTTGGGCAGCAGAATGGACAGGGAGGTTTTGCAGCCCTTTCCTGAAGGCAGGGACTGGGTATTTCTCACTTGTAATTCCAGGTGTTCTCATTTCTTTGCTTGCATTTCAGGGCCTATAAAAACAACACCCTGAAGCACCACTCTGTGTATGAAATCTTGCTGCCACTGGTATCCCCAGTGCTGCTCTTCCTCCTCTGCACCACGTGGATCTTTGTGTCTCCAACAGACATCCTGGAGGTCCATCCCAGGCTCTTCTACTTCATGGTTGGAACAGCCTTCGCTAACATTTCCGTAAGTGGCTTTTGCTTTATGCTCCAGTTTATCCCAAACCAGGACTCTTGGGATTCAGGCAGAAAAAGATCAACTCAACTATGAGGAGGGAATTGAGATGCAAAGATGTAACTTAACAGCTTTTCTGCTTTACTCTGAAGAACAGGACAGCAGGCAGGGTTTGGGGACTGCAGATTTTGTGCTGCAGCTCTCGCTCTGAAGAAATGAGAGAATTGGTTAAATTGAGTGGTTTAGACCCCCCCACCCTGTGTTGTGAGTGGCAAACAGCAAATACAAATGGAATTCCTGCTTCCTTTTCCAGGATGAGCTCAAGGGAACTCCTGTTCTTATAAAAGATGCCCCTGAATTTTGTGTCACGGAATCATTTAGGTTGGAAGAGACCTTTAAGGTCTTCAAATTCAATCCTTACCCTCACACTGCCAAAGCAGCCACTGAACCCTGTCCCTGAGCACCACATCTCCACAGCTTCTAAATCCCTCCAGGGATGGGGACTCCCCCACTGCCCTGGGAACCTCTGCCAGGACCTCAGAACTCTTTCCATGAAGAAATTGTTCCCCTTGTCCAACCTGACCCTGCCCTGGCACAACTTGAGGCCATTTCCTCTCATCCCTTGTTCCTTGGGAGCAGAGCCCAACCCCCCCTGGCTCCACCCTCCTCTCCAGGAGCTGCAGAGAGCCAGGAGGTCTCCCCTCAGCCTCCTCTTCTCCAGCCCAAACCCCCCCAGGGCCCTCAGCCGCTCCCACAGCCCCTGTTCTCCAGACCCTTCCCCAGCTCCGCTCCCTTCTCCAGACGCGCTCCAGCCCCTCCAGGGCTTTCTTGGAGGGAGGGGCCCAACCCTGAGCCCAGCATTGGAGGTGCTGAGTGCAGGGGGCCCATCCCTGCCCTGCTCCTGCTGCCACCCCAGGGCTGAGCCAAGCCAGGGTGCTGGGGGCCTTCTTGCCCCCCTGGGCCACTGCTGCCTCCTGTTCAGCCGCTGTCCAGCAGCACCCCCAGGGCCTTTGCCTTGGGGCACCTTTCCAGCCCCTCTTCCCCAAGCCTGGAGCTGCAGGGGGTGCTGGGACCCAAGGGCAGGACCCAACACTTGGCCTGGTTGAACCCCATCCTTTTCTAATGCAAGGGAAGATCCCGAGTGACAAACTCGAGGGGCTGCCTGGCGGCTGTGAGCGCAGACCGTTGGCACTTGGGCCTGTGTGAGCCCCCTCTCCGTGGGCAGCTCGGGGTGCAGGTTTGGTGCTGGCTGTGAGCTCTGACAGCTTTCTCCTCCCACAGTGCCAGCTGATCGTGTGCCAGATGAGCAGCACCAGGTGCCAGCCCCTGAACTGGATGCTGCTCCCCATAGCACTGGTGCTCCTCGCGGTGGTGTCCGGCCTCGCGGCCGACGGCGAAACGCTTCTCCTCTGCGTGTTGACCGCCTTCCTCACCCTGGCCCACATCCACTACGGAGTGGTGGTGGTAGGTGAAACTCAGCTGGCTTTGCCTGCTCCCTGCCCACTGCTGGCTCAGCTTGGGTGCTGCTGCTGCTGCCTGGGGCAAGGAATGCTCAGCTGAAAACCAGGGATGTTGGTGGGGATGGCTCCTTTGTGTCTCTGCTGCAGTGTTTGACTCATCCTGACAGTGGCTGCAGCGTAGGGAGCAGCTGGGGTGTGAGGCAGCACGGGTGACCTGCACCCTGGGTGGTGGGAAGGGTGGCTCCAGCAGATCACAGAATCATGGAATGGTTTGTGTTAGAAGGGACCTCAATGGTTCCAGCCCCCGTCCACCAGACCAGGCTGCTCAAGACCCCATCAAACCTGGCCTTCAACACCTCCAGGGATGGGGCAGCCACAGCTTCCCTGGGCAAACCTGGGCCAGTGCCTCACCACTCTTATGGTTAAGAATTTCTTCCCAATGTCCCATCTCAATCTCCCCCTTCCAATTTAAAGCCATTCCCCCTCATTCCATTACTCCAGACCCTTGGAAGAAGCCCCTCCCCAGCTTTCCTGGAGCCCCTTTCAGTCCTGGGAGGCTGCTCTAAGGTCTCCCCACAGCCTTCTCCTCTCCAGGATGAACAACCCCAACTCTCCCACCCTGTCCTCACACCAGAGGTTCTCCAGCCCTTGGATCATCTCCGTGGCCTCCTCTGGACTCGCTCCAACAGCTCCAGGTCCTTCCTGTGCTCAGGACTCCAGAGGTGGCCCCAGGGCTCCAGGTGGGGTCTCCCCAGAGCGCAGCAGAGGGGCAGAATCCCCTCCCTCCCCTCTGCTCCCACTCTTTGGGTGCAGCCCAGGACACCCTTGGTTTCTGGGCTGGGAGCTCCTGGGGAGCTTCTCCTCCCTCAGCAGATATCAGTGGATACCTGGAGCTGTGGATGGTGTCTGCACGTTGGGCAGAGCTGCTTAATTTAGGAGTTAAACTGCTGCTGGTGTTACTCTGGCTGACAGGTTCCATCTGTGACCTTGCTGACGTGTCCTGGAGTCACTGGGAGAGCTGGGATGGAGCTGGGACATCCCTGCTAGGGAATGTGGTGACACTGCAGCTGCTCTGCCTTCTCCCCTGCTGCGAGGGCTGAGAAGAGATCCAGGGAGCGGTTTGCTCCCTGCCAGCTCTGCCTGACTCCCAGAGTTTTCATTAAGAGAGGAAAAAAAGGCTTGGAAAGGACCATGTCCTGTTAGAAATGCCCCAGGAAGCTGCTGAGGAGCTGGGGCAAGGGACCTGGTGTTCCCTGCGGAGCTGGATGCTGCCACCACAGCAGGGGAAGCCCTGTCCCCTGGGACCCCCAACTCTAAAGCAGAGCCTCTGGGGTTGAGTTTGAACTGTAATTACAGCAAAGAAGTAGCAGCCAGGTTGTCTTGCCTTTCCAATTACTGTAATGAGGCTTCTGTGCAAGAAGGATTTGTGGGGTTAAGAAGCTTAAATGGAATTGGTCTTGGAATCACAGCTAGAGATGGGGACTGACGGGAGGGTGTAATCCTCCTTGCTCATCCCCTGCAAGGAGCAGCTCAGGGCTCTGCTTCCCTGGGTTTGTGCTCCCCTCTCTCCCCCCTCCGGCTCCCCAAGGGCCCATCTGTGCAGCCTCCTTCCAGGATAAAAAAAACTTGGAGCTGAAGAGGCTTTTAAAACCCTGTGGCTGGGACATAATCCCAGACCCTCTGAATTTGGGAGTAATCATAGAATCATCTGGGTGGAAAAGACCTCTGAGATGATCGAGTGCAACCATCCCTGTCCTCTACTGAACCAGATCCCTGAGCACCTCATCCACCCATCCTTTGAACACCTCCAGGGATGGGGACTCCACCACCTCCCTGGGAGCCTCTGCCAGGGCCTGAGAACCCTTCCAGTGAAGGAATTGTTCCTGATGTCCAACCTGACCCTGCCCTGGCACAACCTGAGGCCATTTCCTCTCATCCCATCCCTTGTTCCTTGGGAGCAGAGCCCAACCCCCCCTGGCTCCACCCTCCTCTCCAGGAGCTGCAGAGAGCCAGGAGGTCTCCCCTCAGCCTCCTCTTCTCCAGCCCAAACCCCCCCAGGGCCCTCAGCCGCTCCCACAGCCCCTGTTCTCCAGACCCTTCCCCAGCTCCGCTCCCTTCTCCAGACGCGCTCCAGCCCCTCCAGGGCTTTCTTGGAGGGAGGGGCCCAACCCTGAGCCCAGCATTGGAGGTGCTGAGTGCAGGGGGCCCATCCCTGCCCTGCTCCTGCTGCCACCCCAGGGCTGAGCCAAGCCGGGGTGCTGGGGGCCTTCTTGCCCCCCTGGGCCACTGCTGCCTCCTGTTCAGCCGCTGTCCAGCAGCACCCCCAGGGCCTTTGCCTTGGGGCACCTTTCCAGCCACTCTTCCCCAAGCCTGGAGCTGCAGGGGGTGCTGGGACCCAAGGGCAGGACCCAACACTTGGCCTGGTTGAGCCCCTCCCATTGGCTTCTGGTTCTTCAGTGACTCTCACCCTGCTGTCTCCAGGTGCTGCACCATCTCTTTTATCCTGTCTGCAGTTCTCTGATCCGTGGCTGAGAATTCTTTTCCTGGTGCAGCTTTTGGTCCTGTGTGGTTTTCCTGCAGGATACCGAGGGTTGCCCTCCCCCAGGTGGAGGACTTTACACTTGGCCTGGTTGAAGCTCATGAGGTTCATATAGACCCACTTCTCCTGGATCATTGAGTCCAGCTGATGTCCCTACACAGGATACCCTGACCCCTGCCAACCCCCAGCACGCTGCATTCTCCCAAGGGAGGTGCTGAGCTCTGCTCTCTGGTGACCAAGGACAGGAGCCCAGGGAAGGGCAGGAAGATGGGCCAGGGCAGGGTTGGCTTGGCCATCAGGAAGAGGTTCTTCCCCCAGAGCAGAGGGTGCTGGAGCCCTGGAACAGCTCCCCAGGGAAGCAGTCCCAGCCTGACAATATTCCAGCAGGGTTTGGCCAAGGCCCTCAGCCCCAGGGGGTGAATGTTGGGGGTGTCCTGTGCAGGGACAGGAGTTGGGCTCGATGGGCCTTAGGGTCCCTTCCAGCTCGGGTCATTCTGTGATTGTAGGAACATTCACCCCATGTGTCTGGGTTTTGTGCTTCTGGTAAGGTTGCTGTTTGGGTGCGAAGCATCGGAGTGGTGGAAGTTGTCACCTCCTCTGCTGTGACTTTGGGTGCTCTGAGAGCTCTGAGATCCCCCTCAGGCTCCTCTTGTCCAGCTGAACAGAGCCAGTGCCTTCAGCCTCTCCTCCTGGGATTGCCCCTCCACACCCTTCCCCAGCTTTGGGGCCTCCTCTGGACTCTCTCCAGGGCTTTGATGTCCTTTTTATCCCGGGGTGCCCCAAAGTGCCCCCAGTGCTGGAGGTGGGGCCTCCCTAGAGCAGAGCAGAGCGGGACAATCCCCTCCCTGGCCCGGCTGGCGATGCTGGGCTTGGTGCCCCCCAGGACACGGTTGCCCTCTTGGCTGCCAGGGCTTCCTGGTGGCTCGTGGTCACCTTGCCATGGAGCAGAGCCCCCAGGTCCCTCTGGGCAGGGCTCTCCAGCCTCTCTGTGCCCAGTCTGTGTGGACACCCAGGGGTGCCCTGTCCCAGGGACAGAACCTGGCACTTGCCCTTGATAGTTGGTCATTGCCCACCTCCCCAACCTGTCCAGATCCCCCTGCAGGTGCCACTTTGCCCTCACGGGTGTCAAGAGGTTCAAGGGCTGTTCCAGGGCTCCACCACCCTCTGCTCTGTGGCGGGGGGGGGGGGGGAAGAACCTTTAACCAATAGGAAGGTGGCGGGGGCTTTGTTGGCTGCCCGGGGGATGCTCTGGCACTCTGCCTGCCCTCCTCCCCCCCTGCTCAGCTCCGTGAGCCAGCCCTGTTGTCTGTGTGTCCCCAGGTCAGCCAGCTGAGCAGGCACTTCAACATCAGGCCCTTCTCCCTCAGGAAGCCCACGCCGGATTGACTAGGGGCGGCGGAGGAGACCATCGGCCTGCGGTCTGCAGAGGTACTGTAAATAACTGCTGCAAACACCTGTAAATACTTCAGCCACCCCCACGGATCCAAACCTCTTCCCTCTGGACGGACGTCAGGGCGAGAGCTCGCTCGGGACCCGGTGCAGCCGGGGCAGGGCTGGTCCGGGGCCGCCTGCGCCTCGCTGGTGGGTGACACTGGACAAGGAGGGTCACCTTTCGGGTCGCCGTTCCTGTATATTAGACCAACTGAATGTTCCCAGTGAAACCTCCAGCTGATTAGGGATGCAAATGGCTTTTCCTAAGCAAAGCAGCTTGAGCTGCCACCACCCCCAGCCCAACAGGTGATTTCTGCACCGTCAGGGGAACACCCTGGGGGTTGGGACCTTCCTGTCCCTAATCCTGCTGGACAGCCCTGGGGCTGGTGCTTAGGGAGCAGATGGTGCTGGTTCTCCCAGGCTGTGTCCTGCCTTCCTGCACTCACCACTTTGGGGAAATACTTGCACGTTTGGCTTTTTCTGAGAGGATAAAAGAGAAGAAACACCCAACTTCTGTAATGTTCTGCCTGGGGGGGCAGGGGGCTTAGAAATCCAGGAGTGGGGACCCCTGCACGAGCTGTGGGTACCTGGGACCACATTTCGACCGTGCTCCTGTCTGTCTGTGTGTGTTTTCCACCTGGGAATGAGCGCTGGGCTCTGATTGGCTGGTGGCTGACAGCAGCCCAACTCCCCTCTCTTCCCACCAGTAGGAACTGGCTGTTGCAGGTGGGCTCTGGGGGGGCTTTGCCTGCTGCCTCAGCCTCCTCTTCCTCCTTGCCCATCACCCTTCCCTCCAGCCCCACCACCAGCAGCAGCGAATCCGCCGCTTGGAGAAGCACCTTAATGTCGTGTGGGTTCCAGAAACTTCCCAGGTGTGCACGAGTGCTGGGGCCCTTCCCAAACACCACCTGCTTTTCCCAAACCCTTGTCCCCGGCGGCTGCACGGCTCATCCAGGGATACCTTTGTTTACTGTCCACTTCTGAAAGACACCTTTGCATCTGTTTATTTGGTTGAAAAACTTGTTTTTTCTTTAAATTTTTAATTTGTTGTCGTCGAGGTGGAGTGGGGTGGTGAAGACTGAAGGCTGATTTTCTTTTCTGTTTGATTTATTTAATGAAGACCTGTGCTTGAATGAAGAGTGTAGCTTAAAGCCAGGCTCTGGAAAGGCTGCATCCGGAAGCGAACAAGCACAGCCGGTTGTTCAGGTGTAATCTACCACGGGAACATGGTTGCTTTTGCACTGCTTGTTGTGCCACGTGGTTCCTAGAAGCTCGGTCACGGCCTTTTCCTTCTGAGGTGAAGGCTCCTCCTGCTTTAGGAAACCTTTCCGACCTCAACTACTGTTTAATTGCTTTTCCTTCTGCAAATTGGGATCATCTTCATGCAGACCACAAGGTGTGAAATCCCGAGGGGAGGTCACAGCCTTCACTCTGTGTGTGTGGGGGTGAGGTCAGGGTTGCTTGAACCATAGAATCATAGAACTGTCTGCTTGGAAAAAACCCTCTGAGATGATCGAGTCCAATGGTCCCTGTCCCCTTGCTAAACCCTGTCCCTAAGAAACTCATCCACCTGCTTTTGGAACCCCTGCAGGGATGGGGACTCCTCCACCTCCCTGGGAGCCTCTGACAGGGCCTGAGAACTCCTTCCATGAAGAAATTGTTCCTGATGTCCAACCTGACCCTGCCCTGGCACAACTTGAGGCCATTTCCTCTCCTCCCATCCCTTGGGAGCAGAGCCCAACCCCCCCTGGCTCCACCCTCCTCTCCAGGAGCTGCAGAGAGCCAGGAGGTCTCCCCTCAGCCTCCTCTTCTCCAGCCCAAACCCCCCCAGGGCCCTCAGCTGCTCCCACAGCCCCTGTTCTCCAGACCCTTCCCCAGCTCCGCTCCCTTCTCCAGACGCGCTCCAGCCCCTCCAGGGCTTTCTTGGAGGGAGGGGCCCAACCCTGAGCCCAGCATTGGAGGTGCTGAGTGCAGGGGGCCCATCCCTGCCCTGCTCCTGCTGCCACCCCAGGGCTGAGCCAAGCCAGGGTGCTGGGGGCCTTCTTGCCCCCCTGGGCCACTGCTGCCTCCTGTTCAGCCGCTGTCCAGCAGCACCCCCAGGGCCTTTGCCTTGGGGCACCTTTCCAGCCCCTCTTCCCCAAGCCTGGAGCTGCAGGGGGTGCTGGGACCCAAGGGCAGGACCCAACACTTGGCCTGGTTGGACCCCATCCCGTTGGCCTTGGCCCATGGATCCAGCCTGGCCAGGTCCCTCTGCAGCCCCTTCCTGCCCTCCAGCCCATGGATCCAGCCTGGCCAGGTCCCTCTGCAGCCCCTTCCTGCCCTCCAGCCCATGGATCCAGGTTCTCCAGGTCCCTCTGCAGCCCCTTCCTGCCCTCCAGCCCATGGATCCAGGTTCTCCAGGTCCCTCTGCAGCCCCTTCCTGCCCTCCAGCCCATGGATCCAGGTTCTCCAGGTCCCTCTGCAGCCCCTTCCTGCCCTCCAGCCCATGGATCCAGGTTCTCCAGGTCCCTCTGCAGCCCCTTCCTGCCCTCCAGCCCATGGATCCAGGTTCTCCAGGTCCCTCTGCAGCCCCTTCCTGCCCTCCAGCCCATGGATCCAGCCATGGTATGTGATGTCAGGGGTGCTTGGTCTTGGTACCCCCAGGAGGAGTGAGCTGGTGCCTTCAGCTGGGCTGATGTCGTGGGAGGGCTGTGTGTCCCTACGGATGTCTGTGTGTCCCTGTGCCTGTGATCTCTTTGGGAAGCCTGGCTTGTCTGGAGAAGGGGGCAAATTCAGAGTTAATTAAATAAAGCAGTTTGCTTTATATTTTCCTGGTGTACAGAAACAAAGCCCTTGAGTGTCCACATGGACTGGGCTGTGCTTGAATCTTTGACTCGTGCTATTTAATGAAATGTAATTACCAAGAGAGGTCGATTTAAGTTGCGCTCGCACAAGGATTACAGGGAATTTTAAAATGGGTCACAATGCTTATCTACAGATGGAAAAATTGCAGTAGCAGCACTGCAGAAAGTGGGGGTTGGATGATTGAATTCCTGTCGTGTTTGCAGGACAAGAGAATAACTCAGCTGTTCCCTTGGGCTTCCAGCTGGGGTCCCCAGCCTGGAGCTCGCCTTGTCCGGTCTCTTCCCAGTAGTGTTACTGGGCTAAAGCTGTGAGAAGTTGTCTGATCTTTGAATCCTGGGATGTCTCTTTGTCTCCACAATGCACTGTGTGTCTGTTGTCTGCCCCCAGCTGTCAGCATCCTGAAAAAAAAAACCCCTTTGGGAAGTTAAACACGTGGAAGCTGGGCTTCCTCTCCCAAAAATCATCGTGCTGTGGGAGAAACATCTCTCTTAGAAACTGGAACCACTTCCTAACCTGCACAGGCTTTATCTTTGGAGAGTCCTGGATTTTTTGGTGCCTTAATTTATTGCACCTTGAAACTAGAAAAAAAAAAATAAATAAATCTCCTTGAACCAGTGCTGGGAACCAGCCTCGCTTGGCTCTGTGCCAGCAGGGTCGGGGCAGGGTGAGGGGAGAAGAGGCCCCTTCTTGGTGCACACAGAACTCTCTTCCCAGCTCGGGGTGGGTTCATCTCTTCCTCCAGCATCCTGGGGGAAACAGAAGTGGAGAGAAAGGCCAAACGGTCTTGCCGTGGTGGGGTGTGGCATGCTGAGAAAGAAACTGTTGATGAATAATTATGGGTTTAAGTCTTAAGAATAAATATATTCCTTCCTCGTTGGCAGCACCTGAGGGTGCTTGTGTTCTGGCAGTGCCTTGGTTTGCCTCTCTCCTTGCCATGGGATGTGCTCCTGGGATGGGACAGGCTGGGTAGGACGTGTGCTCACTCCTCAGTTCCTCCTGTCCAGTGCTGCAGAGCTGATCTGGGTCCTCTTCTCTTCCAGGGACAGCGTTAATCACCTTTTCTAAATTACTGATGGACCTTTTGGGTTGATAACAGGACTGGCTTATTCTTTCCTAAATCTGCTCTGCATGTTTTCACAGAACCATGGAATGACCCAAGTCGGAAGGGACCCACCAGGCCCATCCAGTCCAACTCCTGTCCCACAGGACAACCCCAACATTCACCCCCTGGGGCTGAGGGCCTTGGCCAAACCCTTCTGGAATATTGTCAGGCTGGGACTGCTTCCCTGGGGAGCTGTTCCAGAGCTCCAGCACCCTCTGCTCTGGGGGAAGAACTCCCAAGATCCCCCCTCAGTCTCCTCTTCCCCAGCTGAACAGACCAAGTGCCCTGTGAGGTATCGTGGAACGCCGGGAACGCACGTGGTGGGGAAAGGGAAGGTTGGGTGCAGCAGGGTAGGAGCTTGAGGGCAGCGTGAGTGAGGTGGCTTCTTAGGATGCTGAGGTTCAACAAGGGCAAGGACAAGGTCCTGCACCTGGGTTGTTGCAAACCTGGGATCAATAGAGGATGGGGGTCAATGGGATTGGGATCAGCCCTGAGGAGAAGGCCTTGGGGTGCTGGGGGAGGAGAAGCTCCCCAGGAGCCAGCAATGGGCGCTCCCAGCCCAGAAACCAAGGGTGTCCTGGGCTGCACCCAAAGAGTGGGAGCAGAGGGGAGGGAGGGGATTCTGCCCCTCTGCTGCGCTCTGGGGAGACCCCACCTGGAGCCCTGGGGCCACCTCTGGAGTCCTGAGCACAGGAAGGACCTGGAGCTGTTGGAGCGAGTCCAGAGGAGGCCACGGAGATGATCCAAGGGCTGGAGAACCTCTGGTGTGAGGACAGGGTGGGAGAGTTGGGGTTGTTCATCGTGGAGAGGAGAAGGCTGTGGGGAGCCCTTAGAGCAGCCTCCCAGGACTGAAAGGGGCTCCAGGAAAGCTGTGATGTTTCCCTCGGGGCTAAAGCCCAGGTGTATTTATCCACTGCCTCCCCCCGTATCAGCCTCGGGGTGGCTTCCTCTAAGAGGATTCTTGTGGCAGGTGTAATGGACTTAAGGGATCCTTAATAACAGCAGTGTTTCAGGGCAGAGAGTGCTGGTGTCACCTCTCCTTTTGGAGCTCAGCTTTACAGGACAACTGCTCTGTAAATCTAAGTTTGTTTTATGACCTTAGTGGGAAAGAAAACAAACAAACAAGGGCTTTGTACAGACTGGGCTGGCAGGAGAGGTCACTAATTCATCAATTATTGTAGAATCAGTGAATGCCCTGAGCTGGAAGGGACCCAC
This sequence comes from Tapera naevia, assembly GCA_033556795.1. Lineage (NCBI taxonomy): Eukaryota > Metazoa > Chordata > Aves > Cuculiformes > Neomorphidae > Tapera > Tapera naevia. Next base: position 242,163 of record JAUMJJ010000416.1, on the reverse strand, counting down.
CAGGCCCATCCAGTCCAGCTCCTGTACCTCAGGACAACCCCAACATTCACCCCCTGGGGCTGAGGGCCTTGGCCAAACCCTGCTGGAATATTGTCAGGCTGGGACTGCTTCCCTGGGGAGCTGTTCCAGGGCTCCAGCACCCTCTGCTCTGGGGGAAGAACCTCTTCCTGATGGCCAAGCCAACCCTGCCCTGGCCCATCTTCCTGCCCTTCCCTGGGCTCCTGTCCTTGGTCACCAGAGAGCAGAGCTCAGCCCCTGTTTCCCCTCCCTCCCTTGGGAGAAGGCAGCGAACAGCTCTGAGATCCCCCTCAGGCTCCTCTTGTCCAGCTGAACAGAGCCAGTGCCTTCAGCCTCTCCTCCTGGGATTGCCCCTCCACACCCTTCCCCAGCTTTGGGGCCTCCTCTGGACTCTCTCCAGGGCTTTGATGTCCTTTTTATCCCGGGGTGCCCCAAAGTGCCCCCAGTGCTGGAGGTGGGGCCTCCCCAGAGGAGAGCAGAGCGGGACAATCCCCTCCCTGGCCCGGCTGGCGATGCTGGGCTTGATGCTGTGCTCTCTCAGCCCATCCTTGTACAGGAGGTTCTCCAGCCCTTGGATCATCTCCGTGGCCTCGTCTGGATTCACTCCAACAGCTCCAGGTCCTTCCTGTGCTCAGGACTCCAGAGGTGGCCCCAGGGCTCCAGGTGGGGTCTCCCCAGAGCGCAGCAGAGGGGCAGAATCCCCTCCCTCCGCTCTCGTCCCACCCTTTTGTTTGGGACACAGAGGTAAAGGAAGTGGAGATCCAGGATCCGGCCCAGAGCCAGAGAGATGCAGGACCCCAGTGCATGGAAGAGGCCGAGGGAGGTTGGTACCCTGCAGGGCTTCTGGAGAGCAAGGCTTGATGGTGGGGATGCCCAGCGCCTTCCGGTTGTACATCCCACCACCACAAGGACTTGGTGGAGGAGCTCCCAGTGAAAGCTGATTTTTATTGACTGAGTAGACCAGTAGCATCCTAAAAACATCTGTGAGACCTCCTCGTTTGTTCCACGGGGGGTCTCACCCGCTGATGCAAGGTGGCTTTTCAACAGCTGAATGTTGCAGGGGAGCTGAGAAAAGAGCCCTTCCCCAATACACAGGGCAAGGAAGGCTCCAGCCCCAATTCCAATCAACCCAATCAAATTAAACCCAGGATCAGGAAGGCCACTGGGAGCTCACACAGCTCCCTGTGAGCCCGTGGGGGTGTCTGGCCACCACCACCACCTCTGGGCTGGTAACCTTAGGAAGGTGTTTGAGCTGCTGGACTCTCAGCAGGACCAGGGTGGCTGATGGGCACCGTGCCTGGTGTCCCCGTGGTGGGAAGGTCTCCTTCACCAGGAGAAGTGGCTTCCAGAGCTATGAGTGGAGCAGGGACAGAGCTCGTGGAGGGACAGGCACTGGGGCCAACCTGTGCTGTCCCCCAGCTCTGCATCCCAGGGCCTTGCTTCGTCCTTGTTTCTGAACGTGCCTCCAAAGAGCTCCCACGGCTCCAGCGACGCAGCCCCAGCTCTCCCTCCCCTTCCCCGGGCGCTGAGGTCTCCAAGAGGACACTGGACACCACCCCAGTGGGCAAAGATGAGACCCCTGAGCCTGGTTAGCCAACAGCAGCCAGCTGGGCACCTCCACCAGCCGTGGTGAGGGATGCACAGCTTTGGGATGGACACCACCCTCCAGCACCCATTTCTCTGAGTCTGAAGCCACGAGTGGGACCCACAGAGGAGAAACACGAGAGAAGAAGCCCAAGCAGCAGCAGCAGGGAGGAGATGTCCCCCCTCAAAGCTGCTGAGAGGCTGCAAAGAGGAGGAGGACACGAGGCTGGGGCCAGGCAGGAGGCTCCCACGCTTCATGCTCCCAGCAGCTTCTTGACCATGTAGCCTGGCATGCTGTAGAGGAAGAGGGCAACCATGAAGAGGAGCAACAGGGCCAGCACGATTTTGATGATGAGCCACTTGTAGCGTGTGCAGATGAGGTATTTGATGGACTTGAGCGGGTTCAGGAACCAGATGAAGGACGTGTCCGGGCGGCTGCGGGGCAAGAGCACACCCATCGTTAATGCCAACACCATGGAGAAGGGATGCAGGGCAACAAGGGACGTGGTGGGCAAAGGGAGGTGCAGGATCTCCTGCCCTGGGTGAGCCTGCACAGAGTGAAACAAGAGGACCAGGAGGGTGGACAAGAAGAGCCACCATGGCACGTGCAGGGTGGAACAATCCAGGTTCGTGAGGATTCCAGTCGAAGCTGGAATCTGGTGGTGAAGACCAGAGGAGAGGGGCCCAAGGGAAAGGGGTGGAGTCAAGAAGAGAGGTAGAGGAGGAACGGAGTGAGGAAGAGCAGCAGGAGAGTGAACAGCAGTGACCAGTAGAGATGGCTCTGCCCGTAAGCCTCATTCCTACATCCTCCGGTGTGACCCCTCCTCACCTCCCCACGTGGGTCTCCCTCCCCAGGGACCACCCCACAGCTCCTCCCAGAAGCCCAGGGGCCTGCTGGGGAGAAGATTCCTGCTTACTTGGGTTTCTCCAGTGGATCGGGCTCGTTGCGAGCCAGCCCGGCGGGGGATTTCTCTGCCTCCTCTGCCGTCAGAAGGTGCAGCTCAGCCTCCACTTTCCCCTGCAGAGAGCAGAGACTTCTGCTGAGACCTCCCCACCTCAACCCCTCAAGACACGGTGACAGAGGGGACCAGAGGGGGACAGAGGCGAGCGCAGGGGGGGTGGGGGGCGTCTGCAAAGAGCGCGGTCCCGAGGATTCAAAGCCCCTTTGCCCCTTCCTTACGGTGATCTCCAGCTCATCGTTCTCGTCTCTGGCCACGAACGGCCACCAGCCCTTCACCCGCTTCTGCTTGAAGATGGAGATCATGGGCAGCTCTGCCTCGTTCGTCACCATCTCCAGGCTGCACTGTTTCGACGTCTTGGCTCCCCGGGGGAAGCGGTTCAGGTCCAGTTCGATGGCCCCTGGCACGAGAAAGGGGAAGTGCTGATGTTGGCACCCCCCAGCGTGCTGGTCCTTGGCTGGAGGTGGGCTGGGCCAGCATCTCCTGCCCAGGAGAGCAACTTCAAACCGGCTCTGGGAACCCAAAATATGACATATTTGCCTCAGGAACAGCAGTAGCAGAGACCAGGGCTCTCATCCCTCATGACTTGATCTCAGAGGTCTTCTCCAACCAGATGATTCCATGATTCTATCCCACCTGCTCTCACCAGCAGCATCTAAAGGGGTCTGCAGCATGTTGTGGACTTGAGGAGCAGAGTTGCTCTTCTAGGTTCTGTTCCTACCTAGGCTTCACCTCATGGAATCATCTGGTTGGAGAAGACCCCAGAGATCGAGTCCAACTGTCCCTGTCACAGTATCACAGTATCACAAGGTTGGAAAGGACCTCTGAGATCATCGAGTCCAACCTATAACCCAACACCAACACCAACCCATCATCTAACCCATGGCACTCAGTGCCTCATCCAGTCTCCCCTTAAACACCTCCAGGGTCGGTGACTCCACCCCCTCCCTGGGTGCTCATTCCAGTGACCAATCACCCTTTCAGTGAAGAACTTTTTCCTCACATCAAGTCCAACCTTTCCCTGACCAAGCTTGAGTCCCTGCCCTCTGGTTCTGTCCCTGAGAGAAGAGACCAACCCCTGCCCGACTCCAACCTCCTTTGAGGGAGTTGTAGAGAGCAATGAGGTCCCCTTACTAAACCCTGTCCCAAAGAAACTCATCTTCTTGGCTTTCAAACCCCTCCAGGGATGGGGACCCCACCACCTCCCTGGGCAGCCACCTGGTGCCACGCTGCTCCCTACTTCTCCTCCTGGCTGCCCCCCTCCCTCCCCAGCTCACCGAGGAAGTCGTCGGCCGAGAAGTGGTCGGCGTCCCAGACCTGCAGGGTGAGGCGAGCGGGGATCTTGTACTCGGTCTCGTCCCAGGAGAACATGGACTCCTTCTTGGAGATGACAATCCTCTCCTCGGCCATCAGGTAGTCAAAGGGGAAGATGTAGCGCCAGTTGAAGTTGCCCTCGCCGGTCAGCGAGTGGTAATGGACATCCGTGTCCTGCTTGTCCTCCTGCTGACCCTTCAGCCACCTGCAGGGCCCAGAGGGGTGACACACGTTGCAGGAGGGAGGGGAGGGCACAGCACGGTCCTCTGCTCGCAGACAGGAGGTCTCCAGGACAGACTGGAAGGACCTACAAGGCTGGGGGGGGATGGTTCTCAAATCACCACAGCAGCATCTCCAGGGGTTGCCCTGAGCGTAGGGGCAGGAGGAACCTTGAGTTGGGGTTGGAGAGCAAGAAAGGCAAGGGGTATCACAGTATCACAGTATCACAAGGTTGGAAAGGACCTCTGAGATCATCAAGTCCAACCTATAACCCAACACCAACACCAACCATCATCTAACCCATGGCACTCAGTGCCTCATCCAGTCTCCCCTTAAACACCTCCAGGGGCGGTGACTCCACCCCCTCCCTGGGTGCTCATTCCAGTGACCAATCACCCTTTCAGTGAAGAACTTTTTCCTCACATCAAGTCTAAACTTTCCCTGACCAAGCTTGAGTCCCTGCCCTCCAGTTCTGTCCCTGGTCACCTGAGAGAAGAGACCAACCCCTGCCCGACTCCAACCTTCTTTTAGGGAGTTGTAGAGAGCAATGAGGTCTCCCCTGAGCCTCCTCTTCTCCAGACTAAACAGCCCCAGCTCCCTCAGTCTCTCCTCATAGGGCTTGTGCTCCAGGGGTTTGCCAGGGGTCTTTCCCTGGGCAGGGAGATGTGGAAGAGGGGGACCAGAGCAAGGAGCATGGCTGGGAGTCTTGAGCAGAGCGTGCTGGAAGGATGTCCCCATCCTGCACTGGTGGAGTCTTGAGACCCGTAGGCTCTGTAGAGAACCTTCTCACTCCACCACGGTGCAGTTTGGCTTCCCCTGGTGGGGAGCTCTCCGTGTGGAAGCTGCTGGGTCTGTGGTGGTCACCGTGGGCTCCCTGTGACAGGACAAGTCTATCCGAGCCCACCAGAGGTACTCAGGGCCTCCTGAAGGCTCTGCTTGAGGGTGGGGTTGTCCCTGCTGACAACCAGTGGAGGGACCTGAAGTGCCCCGATGGTCATCCTGGAGACAGTGGGGTCCCAGTGCCCCCACCCTGGGAGATGGGGTGCCCATGCCCACCTTGCCATCACATGCACTTGCACCCCTAATCTTCTAGCTCCAAGGAACAGCACTCCCAGAGCAAAAGGAATGTGGAGGATGGTCCAAACCAGCAAGTTTGGGCCCTGGAGGAGCTCAGCTTTGTTTTAATGACTACGAGTGCCCTCCCAGCCCCTCTCTACGATGGGTGGAGGCATCTCCATTCCCCAGGGTGCTCTCAGGGCTTTGTGTGTGTCTGTTTGTCCTGAGGGGGCTGCAGCCAGCAGGGACACAACACCCAGTGTGGGGTTGTCCACCCTGAGTGTGCTGATGCCTTGCTCTGTCCCACCTAACCCAAGGGTGAATGATGCCCCCACCCTGCAGATGGAGAAGGGCTGGAGCAGTTCAGATTCAGAGAACCATGGAATGGGTTGGGTTGGAAGGGACCTCAAAGCCCATCCAGATCACCTCCCACTGGATCAGGGGGCTCCAAGATCCATCCAACCTGGCCTGGGACACCTCCAGGGATGGGGCAGCCACCACTGCTCTGGGAATCCTGTTCCAGAGAGCCATTCTGCACTTCAGAGCCACTGCAGAAAACCCTCTGGGCTGACAGGACCCGAGGTGCCAAAACAGACCTGGTTTTCTGAGAGCAACACGAGATGGAATTGGAGGAGACCTGGCCTGAGCTGGTGGGGCTGCATAGTCAACCACCACCTGAAATGTGGCTGTGCTGCTCTGAGGTCCTGCAAAGACCTGGGTTGTGGGTTGGAATGGGTCTCCCTGTCTCTGTACAGGTGAGTTCTGGAAGGAACTTTCCCCTACGGCTGGCTGAGAGCGAGGTGGAGTTGGGACCTGACCACATCTGGCTCCAGATGCTGGAATCAGAGGCTGCAGGGCTGAACCCCAAGAAGGGGCACCAAGACAAGGTCAGAAAAGGGGGAAAAGGGGCAGATGGGAGCAAGCAGCAAGGTCTCAACCACCACCCCCCTGATACAGACGTCAGATGTCTTCTCTCCCACCAGGAAAGCATCATCTTCCGAAGTCACCTCATCGGTGTTGCAGGTGACAACCCACAGCTCAAAGCTGGGTGGCCAGGCCAGACCCACTGGGAGGGTCTCAGCCAAGAGAGAGGTGGAGAGGCAAGAAACACAGCACAGAAGACAACGGCAGCGTTGGCACCACCTGACCTTGCCCATGTTGTACCCCCAACCCTACCCCAACCTCACCCCGGCGAGAAGCAGAGGGAGGTGGCATCTCCAAGCCAGGGCTGTACCTACCCCCTGACAAAAATGTCGCTGGATTTCTCGCCAGTGAAGTAGTCATCATCCTCCAGGATGACCTCGTCAGTGTTCCACACGATCACTCTGAGCTCGTACCTGGCAGGAGGAAGGGAGGGAAGGAGGTGAGGCACAGGGGCAGGCGAAGGGGATGGAGGGGATGGGCTGGTGCTACCAGGAACCACGTCCAGGTGGCGAAGAGCTGCTCAAGAGAGGTCTCATCTAAGGCAACGTGAGGGGAAAACCAGGAGGAGGATCTCCACGTGAGCTGAGATCAGCCTAGGCAGGGTGAGCAGAGCAGCAGGAGCAGCACCACCCCCCTCAGAGACATTTAGGGTGGAGAAGACCTTTGAGATCGTTGAGTCCAACCCTTAACTTCTCACTGCCAACCCCACCACTAAACCCTGTCCCTCATCACCACATCCACACGGCTCTTACATCCCCCCTGTGACTCCACCACCACCCAGGGCAGCTTCTTCCAGAGCCTGACAACCCTTTCCATGAAGGAATAGTTCCTAATATCGTGTCTAAACCTTCCCTGGCACAACCTGAGTCCATTTCCTCTCGTCCTAAACTTCTCAAGGCCCAAGGGGACAGCCCAGGCTTGGTCTTTTGTAGACTTGTGGCTAAAACGGGGTCTGCAAAACATTTTGAGTCCAAGGCTCTTCCTGGTTCCTCCTCTTACCCAGCAGGGCTGTCCCACCATAGGAATGGGGGGAGATTTGTTCCTGCCTTTCGAGGTGACCCCTGCTCCCACATCCAGGGCAGCCCCTTGGGTATCACAGCCCTTCCTAGGACTCCAGAAGCTCCAGAGACTCCTTTTGTGTGCGGCAACTCAGGGTTTCCAAGTCACATTCGGCTTCGTTGGGAATATTGGAGATGGAGAAGGCAGCTCCATTGGGAGCGGGCGAGGGAAGAGGAGACGGATTTGTCACAGGGTGATGTGGAAAGGCTGGAGGATGATCACCAGAGAATCATGGAATCATCTGTCTGGAAAAGACCTCTGAGATCATCGAGTCCAACTGTCCCTGTCACTACTGAATCAGATCCCTGAGCACCTCATCTACCCTTCCTGCCCTCCAGCCCATGGATCCAGGTTCTCCAGGTCCCTCTGCAGCCCCTTCCTGCCCTCCAGCCCATGGATCCAGGTTCTCCAGGTCCCTCTGCAGCCCCTTCCTGCCCTCCAGCCCATGGATCCAGCCTGGCCAGGTCCCTCTGCAGACCCTCCCTTCCTTCAAGCAGATCCACACATTCCACCCATAACCTCACTCCACGAGGTCACCACACATCCCTAGAAGTACCAGAGAGTCCAACACCAGTGCCATCCCTGCATCCTGGCTTGGGAGTGGGAAAAGAGCTCGAAGGGCACAGCCTAACAGGGCTAGAAGGGATGTTGAGGGAAGAATCATAGCATCACTTGATTGGAAAAGACCTTTGAGATCATCAGGAATTGCAGGGAATGGAACAGGTGGGCTCCATCCCTTCAGGAGCAGCTCTGGAAGGGGAAGGCACCTCTTGATGCCTCCAGTCTTGGGATCTCTGGCACTGCCAGCATGGTGGAGGAACCCAGGAGGAGCAGCAGGAGAGGGGAGAAGAAGGGCTCTGTCCCCAGCCCTGCGATTCCCCTGCGGTTGGTGGGCTGGGAGGATCCTTACTTCTTTGGTTTCCTGGGAGAGATGTCAATGGCGGGGCCGGGCGCTGGCATGTCCATGGGGAACATTTCCACCCACATCTCCAGGCGGCCCTGCAAGGTTGAAGAGGGTGCAGTCAGCTCCCTTTGCCCCCTCCTTCCCCACACCTGCCCGGCAACGTCCCCCCGGCTCCTCTTGCCCTTCCACATCTGCCTGGCCCTGCCAGATGTGGGGTTGGTTCTGCAGCACTGAGCCCTGACAGATGTGGGGTTGGACCCGCAGCACTGAGCCCTGCCAGATGTGCGGTTAGACCCACAGAACTGAGCTCTGCCAGATGTGGGGTTGGACCTGCAGCGCTGAACCTGCCAGCTGTGGAGCAGGGCAGGGCTTCTCGTGCCGTGAATCCTTCTCCACCCCCTGCAGAAGCCCTCATGGCACGGCACGGTCCTGAGATGCCCAGACATGGGGGTGTCAACGGGACTGAGGGACCCAAGGGGGTGAAAGGGTTGCAGGATGGAGCTGGACAGGCACCCAGGAGCATCCAAGGTTTCATCTGCCAAGGCCAAGAGGCGGTTGGCGGCCAAGTCCCACTCTTCGTAGGGCTCCTCCACCACCCACGACAAGGTGGGTCACGGCTGCTCTGCCCAGGTGACACCTCCCCTGCAGCCTGGGCCACCTCCACCTCTGCCCCGGGGGCTGCAGGACCTGCTCGATGCCCGGCTTGTCGGGGTTCAGCAGCGGCCGCGTCTCCACGTGCTCGGGGACCAGTCTGCAGCCGGCGCGCGGGATGTCCTCCCAGTGGCGCAGCACGGCCAGGGCCAGGTGCTCGTCTGTCTGCTTCTTCTGGCCTGGGTGGGCACAGGGAGGCCTGAGACAAGCAGGGACAGCAAACCCTGCTCCTCCACCCCTACTCCAAGGGGGCAGAACCGCCCGCCAGCTGCTCCTCTCCGCTTCCCGCTTTGTCCTTCGGCCAACACTTCTGGACTCCTCTCCTCCTCCTCTTCCTCACCCCATTCCTCTACGGAAAGTCCAGACCCCCTACCAGGCTGCATTTTCCCAGGCTGAACAAGCTCCATATCCGTCACCCAACGTTCTCCTCCTCTCCTGCACCCCCTCCTTGGCCTGCCTTCACCTTTTTTGAGTACTTCGGGACGCCCCCACTGTTGGAGGTGCATGGAGGATGGCTTCCTACACCCTGGAAAGGCCAGGATGGGCTGTCTTGATTGCTCCTTGGGCACAGGCTTCCAGGAGGAAGATTCCAAAAGCCCTTTTGGTGATGCTGTGCCATAGAATCATAGGATTGTGACAGAAACCCCATGTATGGAGGGCACTGGTAAAAGTCCTCAAGGAGGCAAGGAGCCTCCAGGCTGCAAATGGACAAAGTCATGGAATCATACAATCATGGAATGGTTTGGATTGGAAGGGGCCTCAAAGCCCACCCAGATCACGGGCAGGGACACCTCCAACTGGATCAGGGGGCTCCAAGCCCCATCCAACCTGGCCTTGAACACCTCCAGGGATGGGGCAGCCACCACTGCTCTGGGCAACTGGGCCAGGGCCTCCCCACTCTCACAGCAGAACATTTCTCCCCAGGATCTCATCTCAATCTCCCCTCTTTCAGCTTCAAATCATTCCCCCTCATCCTGTCCCTGCACTCCATCCCATGGATGCCCATGACCAATCCTGAGAGCAACCCACTGGTCTGGTTGGTCTGAAAGGCACTGTCTAACTGGTCACGCACTGGAAGGTCCTTCTAAGGTGGTGGAGAATGGCCACAGTGCTGTTTTAGGGTCATAAGGCCACTGGATGATGAGGGGCCACCCCAGACCCCACCTGCCCTCCACAGCCTCCACCCAACGGGGCAGGTACCGTTTTCATCTTCGATCTCCGTGGGGCCGGTGAAGACCCTGTTGGCAACTTTCACTCTTCCTCCTGGCCCGAAGTGTGGCCCATCCACCTTGCCCTCTTTGCACAGCTTGGACAGGATCTGGGAGGGCTTCATGGGGTCACGCCAGGTGTTGTAACCGTGTCTGTGAACGGGAGGGCAAGGCCAGTGCTGGAGTAGCAAGACTTGGAGGAAAAAGCAATTTTCATAGAATCATCAAATCGTGGAATGAGTTGGGTGGGAAGGGACCACAAAGCCCATCCAGTTCCACCCCCTGCCATGGGCAGGGACACCTCCCACTGGATCAGGGGGCTCCAAGCCCCATCCAACCTGGCCTTGAACACCTCCAGGGATGGGGCAGCCACCACTGCTCTGGGAAACCTGGGCCAGGGCCTCCCCACCCTCACACCAAAAGTTTTCTTCCTAATGTCCAATCTTCATCTCCCCTCTTTCAGCTCCAAACCCTTCCCCTCATCCTGTCCCTGCACTTCCTGATCCACAGCCCCTCCCCAGATTTCCTAGAGCCCCTTTTAGTGCTGGAAGGGAGTCCCCCTAAGGGTCCCTTCCTCCTGAGCTCCTCATAGCCCACTCCACTGCTGTGCTGGTCAGAAAACCTAAGAGCGATGGAACAGCACAGACTCCTCCACCAGGAGGCCACAAAGGAGGGAGATTCCTCCAGGAGATCAAGGCTTGGTGCAGAAGGTGAGACAGTCATGGGTCGAGGCAGAAGGTTGGGCAGGGAGAGCTTTGCTCATACATGGAGTAGGTCTGAGACACCCCACAGGTAGCCCGGTGCTTGCTGTAGTAGCGGTTCTCCAGGTCAATCTTGGTCTCCCCGATGAGGTCATCGGTGCCCACCAAGTCCCAGTCGTACACCGCCACCGTCAGCATGGACTCCATGGGGAAGGTGGCCTCGATGTCAAAGGATCTAGGATGGGGGAAAGTGGGTGAAGGGGAAGAGAGAAGCTGCTGAAGGTTTTGGGTTTTGTGGGTGAGGTGGGTCTTCTCCAGTCTGCAAATGGCCTTTAGTTTGCATCTGCCACTGCAGGACATCGAGGGGGGGGTCTTGGTAAACCTCTCCATGGGCTGTTTCAGATCCAGCAGCCCCGGACAGGAGGTGGCAGAGAGTGACAGCGTGACCTGGGTGTCTCAATAGCAATGAAACCAAGTTTGTGTGTCACTGGAGATCCAGACCTGATGGAGTTCAGGTCCAGACTCACTGGAGTTCAGGTCTAATCATTCCTAAACCTGATCAGATGTGGGTTCCCTTTGAACACTCTGTTGTCCACACTGCTCAGGTGGCTGAAATGGGGGTGTCTGCACTGCTTGCAAGAAAAGTTCTGGTGATGAGTCCCATGTTTTGAGCCCAAGCAGAAGCTGTGGGATGGGCAGGGTGCAGGTCCAAGGGCTGGAGGACTTGGCTCAGGCTTAGCTCTCCCCCTTCCATGCACAGAAAGGTAACAGGGCTGGGGCAACTCACTTTCCGAAGACAGGGTTCAACTGCTTGGAGATGTAGTTCTCCTTGTCTTTGATGTCTGTCTTCCCCAGCTTGATGGCAATGTAAGGGTCAGCTTTCCCGTTGATGTCCGCTGGGTGAAGGTCTGTGGCCTGTGGGGAACCCTGAGATGCATCAACACAACCCACAGCAGGCAGGAGCTGAGGAATGGCCCCGTTCTCCACCCCTGAGACCACCCGGCCCTGCCTGGCCACAGGCCCGTGGAGAAGCTCTTTGATCCTCCTAAACTGGGTGGCTTGGTTTAAACTGGGGGATAAGCCCTGCCTTCTTTTAATCCCTCTCCCAGTCTGGGGAGAGGTTGGGGTTGGCTGTGTCCACTCAGAGAGACTTAACCACAATGTCCTTTGTGCATCTCAACCTGCAACTTAATCCAGAGGAACTGGATGAGCTTCAAGGTCCCTTCCAACACAAACCATTCCATGAGTCTATGATCTCTCTCATCAGTGGAAAGAAACAGACTCCTCTAAAGACCCAGAGCAATAACCTGACCAAGATGTCAAGAAGACTTCTCCCCTCTTGTTCTCCTCACTATATCAGAATCACAGATTCATGGAACGGGTTGGGTTGGAAGGGACCTCAAAGCCCATCCAGTTCCACCCCCCTGTCATGGGCAGGGACACCTCCTACTGGATCAGGGGGCACCAAACCCCATCCAACCCAGCCTTGAACACTTCCAGGGATGTGGCAGCCACCACCTCTCTTGGCAAGGGCCAAGGGCTTCTGACTTCTCCCCATAAAGGGGTTGAGTATCCCCAGCCTCCTCAATCCTGACCTCCATTGTGGCACACAACAGCAGATGCCCATGTTAGGACACATTCAGCCACTCGTGTTGGCCAGGCTGGTGTCTACCATTGCCTGGTGATGGTTGGTGATGGCCTGGAGACTCGTTATCCCACTGGGTGGTGGGACACAGCACCGGGTGGAGAACCGGGCTTGGAGGAAACGCAGCTGAAAGCAGGTTGTGTTTGTAAAACCCCGGGACGAGGTGTGGATGAAGAGCAGCCCAGGTGCTTCTGGCAGGACTGAGAATCCCCTCAACAGGCTGTGGTACCTCGCTGACACGCCTGGGGACACCAGTTGGGGACACAAGGTCAGGAAAGGACTTTTCCAGAGCACGCTCCATTAACTGGATCAGACCAATGATCACCCAGCGCCTGCCCAAGGAGGGGCCGTGCCCTTCAAACCATCCCCGTGGATCACTCCAGGCTGATCCATGTAATCCACTGGAGTTAAGCACCAAGACAGACATGCTGGTCCATCCTGCCTATGAGAAGAGAGGTCTCTGCATCTGGCAGGAGCCTGGGTTTGGTTTGCTCCTCGTGCTTGGAGAACACTGCTATGGAGACACCATTCAGTTCCCCACCAGCAGCTTCAGTCCTTCTGCTCCATCCTCGGCCCTGACACACTGAGCACCACAAATCAACGTCCCTGCAGCTCCGGGACTGCTCCTGGGTCTGCACCATGGGAGGGAGCACAGGGTGGATCACACCTTGTCATGGCCACACTCACCCGCACGATATAGACTCGGACCAGCACGTTGATGGGGTCGTTGCTGGGGATTCCTTGGAACATGCCAAAGCTGGGGTCGTATCCTGCCTCCTTGGCCATCTCATCAGGGAGGGGCACTTTGTAGACACATATGGAGCCCTGGTGAGGTGGAATGCACAGCCTGATGAGAGTCCTCCTGCCCAAGGGCTCAAGGTGAGCAGACCCATCCCAAACCACCCTTCCTGAGGACCCAGTCAATATCCTCGTCTCTGGAAAAATCCTCCAGTGCATCCACAGGCTTCGTCTGGCCAGGCTTACACCTTCAAAAAGGGTCTTGGTCAAGAATCCTACAGCTGACAGATGTGCTCCTGCACTGGCTGGGCACTGGCAAAGGTGCAACGCAGCCGTGAGCCCAGGTGACGGGTGCTGGTGAAGAAGGGCCCACAGAGATACCCAGGGCACGACTCATTTCATGGAATCACAGAATCATTTGGTTGGAAAAGATCTTGGAGATCACCGAGTCCAACCGTTCCCGTCCATTACTGACCCAGATCCCTGAGCACCTCATCCACCTGGCTTTGAAACCCCTCCAGGAATGGGGACTCCACCACCTCCCTGGGAGCCTCTGACAGGGCCTCAGAACCCTTTCAGTGAAGGAATTGTTCCTGATGCCCCATTTGAACCTTCTCTGGCACAACTTGAGGCCATTTCCTCTCATCCCATCCCTTGGGAGCAGAGCCCAACCCCCCCTGGCTCCACCCTCCTCTCCAGGAGCTGCAGAGAGCCAGGAGGTCTCCCCTCAGCCTCCTCTTCTCCAGACCAAACCCCCCCCAGGGCCCTCAGCTGCTCCCACAGCCCCTGTTCTCCAGACCCTTCCCCAGCTCCGCTCCCTTCTCCAGACGCGCTCCAGCCCCTCCAGGGCTTTCTTGGAGGGAGGGGCCCAACCCTGAGCCCAGGATTTGATGTGCACGGTATTCCAGAGATTGCAAGCAAGAGGAGCTGCTTTTCCTTTGGTCTTCTGGAAGAACCATCAAGGATCTCTTTGCCTGCAGATCTCCACCTCTGAGGATGTGCTCTTTGAGGCCACCTGATTTCTGGGGCTCTCCTTGGAGGCTCTCCCTCCCTGCAAGCTGTGTCAATCCACGTTTGTTTCTATTGCATCCAACTCCTTCCTGCTAAAGCAGCTTCAGCAGAGGGACCGGTCTCCCCCACACCCCGACCCAGCAACCAAACTCACTTTGAACCTCCCCACTATCCGTTCTTCTTCCGTTGCGTTGTCCTCATTGTCCCCAATCTTCCCACGGAGCAGGTTGAAGGTGTGCAGCCAGTCCTCAAAGTTATCAAACTCTGTTTCCAGCTCTTTGTTGAAAACCTGAGATGACCAGAAAGGTAAAGGAGAGCAATCAGGTGTTTGGAAAGAAAAGGTGAGAACAAGACAAGGTGACAACAAGGCAAGGTGACCACCTGAGCCAACTCACAGAGAACAGGGACACCTCAGATTCCAACACCCAGTTCTCTAGGAAAAGAAAGGATCTCCAGGGTTGTTGGGGTGGACTTTGGTGCCACAAGCACCTCCCTGAACTGATGATGTCCCTTCTGTGCATCACCCAGGTTCAAATGGCTTCTGAGCCCCAAGATCACAGACCTCATTATTCCTGATTAACACCATGGGCCACTACACTGACCCAGAGCCCGTCCCTGCCTTGAGGCCTGGCTGGGTCTCTCCTCCAGCCAGAGCCCATCCAAGCTCCCCAAGGATGATCCTGCTCCAGGGCAACCCCTTTTATGTAAAGCTCCTGTTCTCAACCTCCTTCAAAGCATGGAGAGGAGCTGGCAGTCCAGGGGACACCTCACCAAGGGTTGGATACCCCTCAGATGTAGACAAGGTGTCTTGTGCAGGGTTGATCCACCTTGCTCTGACCTCCAGGTGGCTGGGATGGCCATCCTGCCAGAATTCCAACGTGCCATTGAGCAGGCAGCTTCTCCTCCTGCCCTGCCCACACACGCACCTTCAGCTCATCAATCCTCTGCTTGTTCTTCTTCTCAGGAAGCTCCGGGACCGGCTGTTGCTTCTTTTTCTTATCCTCCTTGGGTGCCTTGGACTTCTCCTTGTTCTTTGCCAGACCCTTGGAGCCTTTCATGGGAGAGTCACCAAGTTTGATTTCTGAGTCCCAGGGGAAGCAACGGGGAAGGAGGAGATGGAAATGAGGATGAGGAGGGGTGGAGGTGACAGTGAGGGGGGCTTTGATGAAAGTCTTTCAAACAGGAGGAACAGGAAAGCTGACAGCTGCTACTGCCTGCAGCTCCCATCCCTCTCCTGTCTTTCCTTGACTCTGGCCACTGCTGCCCAGCTCACAGCATCTCCAGGAGCCCAGAGGTCTCTGGGCAGGGGCCTTCCAAAGCTGACCTCAGTGGAAGTCATTTGGAGGACGACAGAGCATGGGCAGCGGGGAAGGTGCTGGCTGACTTCAACAACGGCGAGAAGACCTCACCCTGCCTACAGCCAACCTGGCCTCGAGCACCACCAGGGATGGGGCAGCCACCACTTCTCTGGGCAACCTGGGACAGGACCTCCCCACTGTCCCTTAGAATCATCTGGTTGGAAAAGACCTCTGAGATCACCGAGTCCAACCATCCCTGTCCACCCAATAAACCAGAACTCTGAGGACCTCATCCACCCGGCTTTTAAATCCCTCCAGGGATGGGGACTCCACCACCTCCCTGGGAGCCTCTGCCAGGGCCTGAGAACCCTTCCAGTGAAGGAATTGTTCCTGATGTCCAACCTGACCCTGCCCTGGTGCAACTTGAGGCCATTTCCTCTCATCCCATCCCTTGGGAGCAGAGCCCAACCCCCCCTGGCTCCACCCTCCTCTCCAGGAGCTGCAGAGAGCCAGGAGGTCTCCCCTCAGCCTCCTCTTCTCCAGCCCAAACCCCCCCAGGGCCCTCAGCCGCTCCCACAGCCCCTGTTCTCCAGACCCTTCCCCAGCTCCGCTCCCTTCTCCAGACGCGCTCCAGCCCCTCCAGGGCTTTCTTGGAGGGAGGGGCCCAACCCTGAGCCCAGGATTGGAGGTGCTGAGTGCAGGGGGCCCATCCCTGCCCTGCTCCTGCTGCCACCCCAGGGCTGAGCCAAGCCAGGGTGCTGGGGGCCTTCTTGCCCCCCTGGGCCACTGCTGCCTCCTGTTCAGCCGCTGTCCAGCAGCACCCCCAGGGCCTTTGCCTTGGGGCACCTTTCCAGCCCCTCTTCCCCAAGCCTGGAGCTGCAGGGGGTGCTGGGACCCAAGGGCAGGACCCAACACTTGGCCTGGTTGGACCTCTCCCTTCTACTGGAGACCTCTCCTGCTGTGCACAGCCTGGAGAAGAGAACCCCACCCCAGATATCAGCGATGGCACAGTGCTTGATGCTCAGCACCAGAGCCTGGGCTGCTGCCCTTGAAGAGCTGTTGCCCATGACAGGTTGTTTGGGTCTCTACCCAGCAACCACCAGCTGGGGACACAACTACACTGCAAACAGCCTGCCTGGAAAGGCACCTCCAAAGAAGACTTCTCCCACCCCTCCACAAACCCCATCCTTCTCTGTCTCTGCCAGCTTTTATCACTGTTGGCAATGCAGATTGGTTCAGAAAGATGAAAAATAATTAATGTGGAAGAGGAAAGGAGGAAGGAATGGGAGTGCCAAGGGGAAAAGATGCTTAGAGGACAGAAAGAAACGTTGGGGAACACAAGACACCCCCCAGCAGCCCTGTCATGCCAGCAAGCCCAGGAAGATGATGCTCAGAGCCCTCCCCAAGCTCAACAAGACCCAGCCTCATCTGTCTCATGGTATCAAGAAGGGTCTTCCAAAATAAACCAGGCTCTGTGTTTTTCTCAGCTAACGGATTTGGCATCGCCCAGGCATAAGAGAAACCCCATGTGTGGAGAGCATTGGTGAAAGTCCTCAAGGAGGCAAGGAGCCTGCAGGCTGCAAATGGACAAAGTCATGGAATCATAGAATGGTTTGGGAGGGAAGTGACCTATGATTCTATGACCTCAAAGCCCATCCAGTTCCAAGCCTCTGCTGTGGGCAGGGACACCTCCCACTGGATCAGGGGCCTCCAAGCCCCATCCAACCTGGCCTTCAACACCTCCAGGGATGGGGCAGCCACCACTGCTCTGGGAAATCTGGGCCAGGCCCTCCCCACCCTCACCCTGAAAAATTTCTTCCTGGTGTCTAATCTAAATCTCCCCCTTCCAATTTAAAGCTGTTCCCCCTCATCCCATCACTCCAGGCCCTTGGAAAAAGCCCCTCCCCAGCTTTCCTGGAGCCCCTTTTAGTCCTGGGAGGCTGCTCTAAGGTCTCCCCACAGCCTTCTCCTCTCCAGGATGAACAACCCCAACTCTCCCACCCTGTCCTCAGAGCAGAGGTTCTCCAGCCCTTGGATCATCTCCATAGCCGTCAATTATAGAATCATAGAATTTTCCAGTTGGAAAAGACCTTGGAGATCACTGAGTCCAACTGCACCCATCTTCTGCTAAACCCTGTCCCTCAACAACTCATCTCCCCCTTTTTTAAACCCCTCCAGGGATGGTGACTCCACCTCCTCCCTGGGCAGCTGTTCCAGGGCCTGAGAACACTTTTGGTAAAGAAATTCTTCTCAATACCCACTCTGAACCTCCCCTGGCACAGCTCATGGCCATTTCCCCTCAATACCAGGCTCTGATTTGGATTCACCTGCCATTGGCCTGTTGGCCCATCACAGCCCCCACCAGCCTCGTTCTCAACAAGCCCTGGGGACCTCCAACACACTGCAAGCATCTGGTTTGGCAGAAGAGCAGCAGCAGGCTCCAAAAGAGGTGCCCAAGCACCAAAAGGAGCCCCTGGTCCCACCACACTCCTCCTGCCACTCACAACCTGCTCACCCTCCGCAATCTCCATTTCTTCCTTCTCCTCCGCTTCTGCCGCCGCCGCTTCCTGCTGCCGCAGTTGCTGGGGGAGAAATGAGGGGAACAAAGAGTGGGATTTTGTGCTGAGGTCTCTGTGCTCCCTGGAAATGCCCAACTCTGGGTCACAGCTCCCTCTTCCCATTGAGTTGTGAGTGAGGTTCTGGAGAAACCAAAGCTGCTCAATGCAACCTCGAGGATTGATGCTGCCAAATATCTGTCTGATATGCTGAGGTATCTGTTAATACTGCATTACTGCAATCCTCTTCCATTAAAATCATTGATTAAATGTCTAATTAAAAGCTGCCCAAATATATATTTGGTGTTTAAATATAGGGGAGGGCTGGGATTACGATGGACTCATTAACACAAGTTTTATTTGTGAGCAGTTACAATGGCTTTGCTGCTGAAAGCCAGGTTTACTCCTTTGCTCTGCTCTGTAGTTTGTGTGAGGGGAGAGGAAAAAAAAAGATCATAATTATCTTTCCTTTTGTATGTCTCTATGTCCCCTACTCATCACCTCCAGGCAATGACAGTCGCCTGCAGCCCTGGGGTGAAGGAAGTCTCTGGATCATTTGAATGACTCAGCTTGAACCAGGGCTGGATCTGTCCCACAGGAGCTGCTGAGATCCAAAGAGGCCCAGGGGTGGGGGTGATTGGCCCTGGTTTGTGAGACCCACGGGGAGAGGGAAAGGAGCTATAAAGTAGGAAAAATGAAGAGACTCCTGTTTGAAAACTGGAGATGGCTTTTGCTCCAGGAGATGCAAACGCTGCACGTGGCTTGGCCAGAGGAAGAGCAGAACTTGTGGTCCTTCCCCACTTTCAGACCATGCTCTGCCTCACAGTGCCTGCTGGCACCACGAGCTTCAAGGGTGATGCTTCTCACAAAGCCACGGTTCCTGCTGGTGGTCTCTGTCCCCTGGGCTGGGCACGAGGCAGCTTTTAAAGACTCAGGATGGACTTCATTTCACCTTCAGAGCCAGCAAAACCTCCCAGTTAAGAGTGATTTTGAAGAAGCTGCTGTGTGAGACAGGAAGGTGGTTTTCCTCTTGGATATTTCACAGGAATACCACAAAGCCCACCCAGAGAGCACTCAAGGTGGAATCCTGCTCAGCTCCACCAGGTAAATAAAAGCCTTCCCTAGGGGTGAGGCAAAGAAATCAGCCAAGCCCCAAGCCTTTGGGAACAGCTGGAAATCAGTGGGACCTCACAGGCAGGAAATGTTTGCCTCTCTCCCCCTCCACAACCCCCTCCCCTGCTCTGCACCCACCTCCTTCATCGTCTCAATTGAAGCAAAATACTTGGACCACCAGTCAAGCATGCTCTCATCCGGCTCCTCCTCTTCCACTTCTTCTCCTCCACCTCCTTTCTTCTTCTTTTTCTTTTTCTCCTTCTCTTCCTCGGACTGCAGGGACAAGGGAAGACAAGGCAGGGAAGAAGAGGGATCAGATGAGAGCCAAACATCTCTTGAAGCACAAAGGTGGCGGGTGAAGCCCCTGAGAAGGTCGAAACCTCGAGGCTGGGTGTCCTCATTAGCACTGACCCCTAATTAGAGCCATAGACACTGGCACAGAGCAACAGAGGAAGATTTGCCTTTGTTCCAAGGCTCTGGAGTGACACTGGGTCAGAAGTCATCCCTTCCTTTCCATCACCTGGTTCATCCCTGCATTTCCCAGGCTCCAGCACCTGAATCTCACTCGGCAGCAGCCCCTGCTCTGCCCGAAGCACCCTGGGTCCACTCAGTGGTGCCATAAAGCCTTTTTCCAGCGGGCATCAGGCCGTGGTGGGGATAATCAGCACCCCCACCCCGGGGTGCTGGCTGTCCTGCTCCTCCTGGGGCAGCTGGGCTGAGGAGTGCTGGCCCAGAGGATCTTCCCAGTGCTCCCAATCCCATAACTATTGCTGAGACAACTCGGTTCTGTCTCTTGGGATGAAGGGGTGCAGCTCCCGGCCACTCTTGGGGTTGGTGAGGAGGCATGGTCCACTGAAAGCCACACAGAAGGGTGGGACAGGGAGCAGAGGGCTGGGAGCAGGGATGCAGAGCACATCCAGAACTTACCACATCCACCTTCACCACCGCATCCGAGTTCTGCCGCCCGGGGTGGAAGGGAACAGGGAGAGGGAGAGCAGGTTAGCAGCACAGCCTCAGCTGGGCACAAATACACACTGGCACACGAGGGCATGGGAAGGCACAGACAGGTCCCCAGGAATGAAGGAACTGAATGCCTTAAATGAAGAGCCCTGGCTGGGAAAGCTCTGTAGGCAGGGGAGGTGTCTGCCAGGAGACATCAAACCCTTCACGTGTGAGACATCTCTCCTGCATTCTCCTGCCAATGACACAAAACTGGGGCAGCTCTTGAGACCCTTGGGGGCAAAGATGCCCCACAGGGGGATCTGAACAGGTAGGGTAGGTGGGCAATGACCAACCAACAAGGGCAAGTGCCAGGTTCTGCCCCTGGGATAGGGCACCCCTGGGTGTCCACACAGACTGGGCAGAGAGAGGCTGGAGAGCCCTGCCCAGAGGGACCTGGGGGCTCTGCTCCATGGCAAGGTGACCACGAGCCACCAGGGAGCCCTGGCAGCCAAGAGGGCAACCGTGTCCTGGGGGGCACCAAGCCCAGCATCGCCAGCCGGGCCAGGGAGGGGATTGTCCCGCTCTGCTCTGCTCTGGGGAGGCCCCACCTCGAGCACTGGGGGCACTTTGGGGCACCCTGGGATAAAAAGGACATCAAAGCCCTGGAGAGAGTCCAGAGGAGGCCCCAAAGCTGGGGAAGGGTGTGGAGGGGCAATCCCAGGAGGAGAGGCTGAAGGCACTGGCTCTGTTCAGCTGGACAAGAGGAGCCTGAGGGGGATCTCAGAGCTGTTGGCTGCCTTCTCCCAAGGGAGGGAGGGGAAACAGGGGCTGAGCTCTGCTCTCTGGTGACCAAGGACAGGAGCCCAGGGAAGGGCAGGAAGATGGGCCAGGGCAGGGTTGGCTTGGCCATCAGGAAGAGGTTCTTCCCCCAGAGCAGAGGGTGCTGGAGCCCTGGAACAGCTCCCCAGGGAAGCAGTCCCAGCCTGACAATATTCCAGCAGGGTTTGGCCAAGGCCCTCAGCCCCAGGGGGTGAATGTTGGGGGTGTCCTGTGCAGGGACAGCAGCTGGACTGGATGGGCCTGGTGGGTCCCTTCTGACTCAGGTCATTCTGTGATTCCATGAACTCAATGTAGATGACACCTTTTATGATTCAATGAGCACTCTGCTGCGGGAGAAGAAAAGGCTCTGAGGAGACCTTAGAGCAGCATCCAGTACTGAAAGAGGCTCCAGGAAAGCTGAGATGGTTTTTTTCCAAGGGCCTGAAGTGATAGGATGAGGGGGAATGGATTTACATTGGAAGATTTAGATTAGACATGAGGAAGATATTCTTCACAGTGAAGTTGTGGAGGCCCTGGCCCAGGTTTCCCAGAGCAGTGGTGGCTGCCCCATCCCTGGAGGTGTTGAAGGCCAGGTTGGATGGGGCTTGGAGCCCCCTGATCCAGTGGGAAGTGTCCCTGCCCATGGCAGGGGGTTGGAAGTGGATGGGGGTTTAAGTCTCTTCCAACTCAAAGCATTCCCTGATTTTAAGACTCTAAAAAGCAAAAATCATGAGGGAATTGTGTGTGCCCCTGGCTGCCTGCGGGGACTGGGCAGGGTGTGGTGCTTTGAAAGAGCAGGATGGCCCCGTTGCTGCTGGCTCAGATCTGTGTGGGTCATGGATGGGGCCAGGGTTGTGCTCCTGGGTGCACATTCCCCATCTGACTGGATTTGAAGGAAGATATCATAAAGTTGTGTAATCTGCACACCCCAGGACAGTCCCTTTTTGTTTTTTTCGGGGTAGCAAGGACCAGCTAATTTCATCCAGGAGA
Source organism: Tapera naevia (assembly GCA_033556795.1). Lineage (NCBI taxonomy): Eukaryota > Metazoa > Chordata > Aves > Cuculiformes > Neomorphidae > Tapera > Tapera naevia. Next base: position 220,455 of record JAUMJJ010000416.1, on the reverse strand, counting down.
GAAAAGAGGCCAATTTGTAGGACAGAGAATGACTCTTCAAAGGCTCTTCATCCCAGGCATCAGCCCAACCCCACGTTCAGCAAAGCAAGGTGACTTTCGGGTGGAACGTGGCCATTCAGTGAGGAAAGAGGTGCTGAAGTGCTGGTGTGTGGGTACTCACAGCTTCCAGCTTCACCATCGTCTCCATCTTCTTGATGGGAACCTCAGGTTCCATATTGACAACGATTTCCCCTGTGGGACGAGAGCGACGGGTCCCGTTGGCCATCGCCAGATGGCCGTTGAGGTGTTTAGCTGGACAGAGGACAGAGAAAGGGCAAGAGAGGAGGACAGTGTAGAAGAGAAACTGGGAGCTCTGATGAGATCCTACAGGATCCACGCAGGAGAGATCCGTGGCCACCTTGCTGAGAGATGAGGTGAGGTGGAAACGAGCACAGAGTGATTAAAACCCCTTTCCATAGCAAAGGAAAGCAGATGAGGAGGAAGGATTGGGCTTTTTTTCCCACCTGTACCAGCCTCCAGAGGAGAAGACACAGAGAGAAGGATCATCCTGCAAATATCAGATGGTATAGACACAACTTCAGACCCACACCTCTGGCTGGAACCAGGAATGGCCCTTGGTAGTCTCCTCACAGACCTCCTGTCTCTCCCCAGCCAAGAGTTCCTCCAGTTCCACCAAGGACTGGGAGGAGATGAGATGAGGAGATGAGGAGATGATTCCTGGGGCTCACCAAGCTCTCGGCTGCCGTGCTGGGTGCAGGCAAAGTGGCTTTGTGGTGGCTTTTGCTGTGGGTGCTGATAGATAAGGGGGGTGGTTGGGATCAAGGGGGTGGCCTCAATCTGTGTCTTTCTAATCTTCACTTAAATAACAGCAGCAGGAGGCACAGAACGTGGGAAAATCACCTCCCAGAGCTGAGGAACATCTGAGGAGCGCAGAGTTGTGAAGCCACAGAGATGTTAGGGCCAGACCTTCTTGTCTTACAGGTGTCAGGGGAAGCACACAGTTATCTCAGAGAGACCCACAGATCAAAAAATGACAGGGGAATCACGGCCTCACACCCTGTGGCTTCTCATCTCCTTGACCCAAACCCAGAAAGACCACCTGCTGAAGCAGACAATATCCCATAGTCCTCACAACCTTCCAACCATCTCCCTCTTCTCCGTGCAAAACACCCCACCCCAGAGCCCCCCAGGGTCCAAGCCTGGCACCTGTCATGTTCCAGTGCTGGGCCTTCTTATCCGGGGGGCGGTAGATGAACCTCCGGAGGGAGCTGACGGTGTGGGAGCCCACCAGGGTGTAACGCCCGAACGCCCGGCAGTCCACCACCCGGATGTTGAGGGGTGGGTGCAGGAGCTCGTTCTCAGGAAGGTCCTGGAAGCAAAATTGTGCTTGTTATCAAGGGTTGGGTGTGAGGTGTGTGATGTCCACTTTGGTGGTTGGAGAAGCTCATTCTCCAGGAGGTCCTGGGAAGCAAAACTGTGGTTATTATCAGGGTTGGGTGTGAGCTGTGGGATGTCCACTTTGATGAGTGGAGAAGCTCATTCTCCAGGAGGTCCTGGAAGTAAAAATGTGCTTGTTATCAAGGGTTGGGTGTGAGCAGTGGGATGTCCACTTTGATGGGTGGAGAAGCTCATTCTCCAGGAGGTCCTGGAAGTAAAAATGTGCTTGTTATCAAGGGTTGGGTGTGAGCAGTGGGATGTCCACTTTGATGGGTGGAGAAGCTCATTCTCCAGGAGGTTCTGGGAAGCAAAATTGTGCTTGTTATCAAGGGTTGGGTGTGAGCTGTGGGATGTCCACTTTGGTGAGTGGAGAAGCTCATTCTCCAGGAGGTTCTGGGAAGCAAAACTGTGCTTATTATCAGGGCTGGGTGTGAAGTGTGTGATGTCCACTTTGGTGGCTGGAGAAGCTCATTCTCCAGGAGGTTCTGGAAGTAAAAATGTGCTTGTTATCAAGGGTTGGGTGTGAGCAGTGGGATGTCCACTTTGATGGGTGGAGAAGCTCATTCTCCAGGAGGTTCTGGAAGTAAAATTGTGCTTGTTATCAAGGGCTGGGTGTGAGCAGTGGGATGTCCACTTTGATGGGTGGAGAAGCTCATTCTCCAGGAGGTTCTGGAAGTAAAATTGTGCTTGTTATCAAGGGTTGGGTGTGAGCAGTGGGATGTCCACTTTGGTGATTGGAGAAGCTCATTCTCCAGGAGGTTCTGGAAGTAAAATTGTGCTTGTTATCAAGGGTTGGGTGTGAAGTGTGGGATGTCCACTTTGGTGAGTGGAGAAGCTCATTCTCCAGGAAGTCCTGGAAGTAAAATTGTGCTTGTTATCAAGGGTTGGGTGTGAGCAGTGGGATGTCCACTTTGGTGATTGGAGAAGCTCATTCTACAGGAGGTCCTGGGAAGCAAAACTGTGGTTATTATCAGGGTTGGGTGTGAGCTGTGGGATGTCCAATTTGGTGGGTGGAGAAGCTCATTCTCCAGGAGGTCCTGGGAAGTAAAAATGTGTTTGATACTAAGGGCTGGGTGTGAGCTGTGGATCCACTTTGGTGGTTGGCAAGGCCAGTAGGGGCTAAGCAGGGATCGTGTTGGAGGAAGAGGTCTAGAGTAGCTTCAGCAAAGCATGGCCATCAGGGAAAGGCCACCACCAGCTGGGATGGAGCTCACACCCTCCATTGCTGTGGAGAAACCAGAGCATGGGGATAGGAACCATGGCTTGGGATAGGAACCATGGCTTGGGCTCCAGAAGATCTGGGCTCCAGTTGAGGGCTCAGGGGGAAGAGCAAACACTCACCACTTCGAACCACTTGACCAAAGTGCTGAAGTTGGGGTTTTTCTTGTAGTTCTGGATGAGGGCTGACTGGACACCTTTCCCAGCACACTCAATGTCCACACGGGGCCGGTCCACCTGGGCCAGGTTCACTCTCTTCAGATCCCTCAGCCCCCAGAACAAGACCTAAGGCGGGAGGAGGGAAAGGAAGAGCACGAAGGTGAGAGGGAACTGCCCCTGGCTGGAGCAGGGGTGGAGTCCATGGAGTTGGTTCTCCATAACCCTGCCCCACACAAGGGTGAACATCAAACCCTGGTGCTCCAAGGCAATTACCTCCACTCTGTATTTACTCAGCACCGGCCGAATCCCCAGTGGCACCGGCAGGATGGGGCCACGGTCTATGTCGGTGGGACCATCAATTGGGGGCAGGTCTGACTTGCCCCCAGGGCCAATCTGGAAGAGATGGAGCATGGATTAGGATATGCTCCTTTGAGATGGTGCTCAGCTGCTGGGAAACAGTTCCTTTGCTGGTCTCAGCTGTAACTGGCACAGCCTGGTCTCGGGCACTGGGGCTGTGGTGTCCCAGAGCGGGCAGGAGCAACAAGGGTTGCTGAACATCGGGTGGACTCTGCTGTGTAGGTACTTTGGGAAAAGGCATCCAGGGGAGCATGAGGTGCTTCCACACAGGACAGACCCAGCAGCAAAACCAGCTTCATGGAATCATAGAATGACTTGAGTTGGAAGAGACCCACAAGGCTCATCCAGTCCAACTCCTATCTCACAGGACACCCCCAACATTCACCCCGTGGGGCTGAGGGCCTTGGCCAAACCCTGCTGGAATATTATCAGGCTGTGACTGCTTCCCTGGGGAGCTGTTCCAGGGCTCCACCACCCCCAGTATGGTTGGAAAAGACCTCTAAGATCATCATAGAACCATAGAATCACATAATCATCCGGTTGGAAAAGACCTGTGAAATCACCAAGTCCAACCTTCTCAGCACACCAACACCCACCAGCCCCAGGGCTGTTCCTTTTCCTCCTGCAAGGAGTTGCCTCTGCCTGAGGTGGGTGTGAAGTGACACAGGAATGGTCCAAGAGCTCAGCCCAAGAGCAGGTTTCAGCTCCACTTTCCAACCAAGGCCATGAGGGAGATCAAATATCTCCGAGTGAGTCAGTCCCTAGGGAAACCCACTCACCACAAGGAAAGCCTGGGGAAAAAAAGGGCTTGGACAGCACCTGCCCTGGTTGATGAAGGAGACAGGACATGCACCTTGGGGAGGGGGACACCAGGCTCAGCTGCAGCCTGCAAGGCTGCCCTGGTCTTGGCATTGTGACAGGGCATCCAAGGACACGGCAGGCAAACAGTCAAGCAAAAGTCTCCTTTGGAGTAAAGGGGGACACAGAGGTGATGGAGGATGTAGTCTGAAGGTCCATCTTCACAGGAACTGCCTGCTGGGCAGGAGTGTGGATCTGCTGGAGGGCAGGGAGGGTCTGCAGAGGGACCTGGCCAGGCTGGATCCATGGGCTGGAGGGCAGGAAGGGTCTACAGAGGGACCTGGAGAACCTGGATCCATGGGCTGGAGGGCAGGAAGGGGCTGCAGAGGGACCTGGAGAACCTGGATCCATGGGCTGGAGGGCAGGAAGGGGCTGCAGAGGGACCTGGAGAACCTGGATCCATGGGATAAGGGCAGGAAGGGGCTGCAGAGGGACCTGGAGAACCTGGATCCATGGGCTGGAGGGCAGGAAGGGGCTGCAGAGGGACCTGGCCAGGCTGGATCCATGGGCCAAGGCCAAAGGGATGGGGTTCAACCAGGCCAAGTGGTGGGTCCTGCCCTTGGGTCCCAGCACCCCCTGCAGCTCCAGGCTTGGGGAAGAGGGGCTGGAAAGGTGCCCCAAGGCAAAGGCCCTGGGGGTGCTGCTGGACAGCGGCTGAACAGGAGGCAGCAGTGGCCCAGGGGGGCAAGAAGGCCCCCAGCACCCTGGCTTGGCTCAGCCCTGGGGTGGCAGCAGGAGCAGGGCAGGGATGGGCCCCCTGCACTCAGCACCTCCAATGCTGGGCTCAGGGTTGGGCCCCTCCCTCCAAGAAAGCCCTGGAGGGGCTGGAGCGCGTCTGGAGAAGGGAGCGGAGCTGGGGAAGGGTCTGGAGAACAGGGGCTGTGGGAGCGGCTGAGGGCCCTGGGGGGGTTTGGGCTGGAGAAGAGGAGGCTGAGGGGAGACCTCATCCCTGTCTGTGGCTGCCTGAGAGGAGGCTGTGGCAGAGCGAGTGTTGGTCTTGTCTCCCAAGTGACAGGAGATGGGACAAGGGGAAATGGCCATGAGTTGTGCCAGGGGAGGGTCAGACTGGACATTGGGAACATTTCCTTTACTGAAAGGATTCTCAGGCCCTGGCACAGCTGCCCAGGGAGGGGGTGGAGTCACCATCTCTGGAGGGGTTTAAAACTGGGTGGATGAGTTTTGAGGGACAAGGTTTAGCGGATGATGGGAGCAGTTGGACTTGGTCATCTCAAAGGTCTTCTCCAGCTGGAAGACTATATAAACACGGGTTAAGCCTCGCTTCCTTGCAGCCTCCCACCCCCTTTCCCCCTCCCTTGGCCTGAGGTACCTGGAGCAGCTCGAAGGCAGCCAGCAGGTCCCCGGCCGTGGCGTTGCCCCGGTAGATCTGGTAGTACTCCAGCTGCGGGGGGAAGCGTGGGGGGCAGTACTGCTCATCAGACATCTTCACCACGGGCTTGGCAAAGGTGCGGCCCATGAAGTCAGCTTTGCCCTGGAGAGGTGAAGAGAACACTTGGGTTTGCCAACCCAGCACGAGGTCTCCCACGACAATCCCACAAGCTCTCCCCAGGACAGGACCAGCCCGGTGGGCTTGGGACACCAACGTTCAGCAGCAACTTCCACTCCTGCCTCCTTCAAATAAGGAGAAGGAGGTGGCCTAGGGATGGGGCAACAAGGAGACCGTGGCTGAGCAGCTTTTCTAAAGGGAAAGACTCAGGTAATGTCTCCATGACTCCATCCTCACAAAAGCTCACACTTCACTCTCCAAAAACAAGATGTCAGTAAGTTGAGTCTGAGGTCTAACGAGCAGCAGAGGCCATGGGAGGTGCCGCGTGGACCATCTCCTAAGGGTGAGGAGAAAAGCTGCTTCTCACAGCTGCTGCACCCCCCCTCCTGGCCTCCAACCTCAGGAGCGATCGCAGCATCTCAATGGCAAACAATTTTCTTTGCTGGGGCTCATCTTACCACTGTGTCCTGGTCATAGATCTCAATGACAATTATGGGGGGATCGTCCCGCATCTCATGGGCTTCTCCGTACAGCTCCACGTTGTCAAAGACCAGGAGCTGGTCCCAGGTCGGGCAAAGGGTCTCATTGAGAACCTGGAAGAATGGGAGAGAGAGTGTCATTGGTCCAAGTAGGGGCTAAGACCTGTGCAAGGACAGCAGACCTCGGTCTCGCCTGCTTGGCAGCACTATTGGGTTCCTGCATGGTTCTTCTGACCAATGAGGTGTCTCACAAGGACTCTCCTGAGGGAAAAAAACCCAACAGCAGGCAAGCAGGCACAAATTATTCCGTGTCCACCAGGCTTGCTGAAGCTTGGCAGCCCTCAGCTTGGGAAGGGAAGGTACAAAACCCACTACAACGTGCTCCAGGGTCTTCTAACCAGGCACGTGAATCACAGCCACAGGGAGGTGGGGTGGCTGTGTGGGGACACGTCGGGAAGGTCTTCCTGGAGACAGTCAAATCCCAGTGCCACCACTGTTTTCCCACCCGTGATCAACTTAATCTGGATTCACCAGCAGCCACGAGGCCAGTGAGAGGGGAGCAGGATGGACACCTGGTGGGACATGCAAGGCCAGAGGCCAGCCCAGCTCTCCAGGTCAGGAGATGAGGTTTACCTCAGTGCACTGGCTCTGGGAGATGAAGAAGACTCGTGCAAAGGGGTCTGAAAGGCCACTGCTGTCGGCTGCAAACAGACTCCTGGCTTGGTACATGTGGGCTCGCAGCTGGAAGACCTGCTTCTCTGGAAGAGAGAGGGAAGGGAGACAGCTTGATACGTGACTCTGGAGCCCACCTGTGGGTCTGAACCTGCAGAGGGAGGTCTCAGGGGGCAACACTTTCGCTCAGGACCAGCACTGATGAAGGTTATGGGTTCAAAGCACAAGTCCTGAATGGATCTGGACTTCCTCGGCATCTGCTCACCATGGGCAGAATGAGGGCTCTGAACAGGTCGTGGGAGAGGGAGCACATTTCCCAACCCCTCTGCTCCTCAGGGGAGCAATGGGGAACCTCAAACTGGGACAACTGGAATGATCTCCCCCTTAGGGACTGGAAGCCACTGGTCCCAGTGGTGTCCATGCAGGTTCCCTCCTGCCCTCTCTCTGTCCCACGCCCAGACCCACCACAGGAAGGATGTTCTTACTGGTGTAAAGGAGGCTGATGGGTGGGAAGGACGGTATGTTCTGGCCTCTGGCAGTCTTCTTCTCCTCAAAGCCACAGGGCAAGCCACTCAAGAAGTCTTTGCGCTGCTTGTTGAGGCCCAGCCACAAGTACATCTCCATCTTGGCCTGGACTGTCCAGCCAGCAGGGCCAAAGCCCCTCTTCCCAGGCAGCTGGGCACAAAGGAGAGAAGATTTTACATGGATGTAGGGAAGGTCTTGGAGATGGACAGACCACCTCTGGCAGCATGCAGCTCCTTCTGGTGCATCACTTTTATCGTCACCCCTTAAAACCAGGGACGCAGCCCCCAACATTTTGGAACACAGAATGATAGAACCATCTGGTTGGAAAAGACCTCCAAGATCATCCAGTCCAACCATCCCTGTCCCCTTACTGAACTCTGTCCCTGAGAAACTCATCCACCTGCCTTTTGAACCCCTCCAGGGATGGGGACTCCACCACCTCCCTGGGCAGTTGTGCCAATGCCTGAGAACCCTTTCAGTGAAGGAATTGTTCCTGATGTCCAACCTGACCCTGCCCTGGTGCAACTTGAGGCCATTTCCCCTCATCCCATCCCCTGGGAGCAGAGCCCAACCCCCCCTGGCTCCACCCTCCTCTCCAGGAGCTGCAGAGAGCCAGGAGGTCTCCCCTCAGCCTCCTCTTCTCCAGCCCAAACCCCCCCAGGGCCCTCAGCCGCTCCCACAGCCCCTGTTCTCCAGACCCTTCCCCAGCTCCACTCCCTTCTATGGATGCTCTCCAGCCCCTCCAGGTCCTTCTTGTACTGAGGGGCCCAATCCAGTGCTCAAGGTGTGGCCTCCCCAGTGCTGAGCACAGGGGCACAATCCCTGCTCTGTCCCATTATCTTTCCACCGTGTGGGTGTCCTCTTTTCTAACCGCCTTTCTCTTTCGTGACCAATTGGATCAAACACCTCTCTCCTTCCAGACATTTCTCACTTACTGAACTGGGCAAGAGCAGTGGTTCCCACTCCCTAGCAGTAGACTTCCACCTCCACCAGTAGAACACAGGTCTGTTTTGCCTGGCACTCACAGTATCACAGTATCATAAGGTTGGAAAGGACCTCCGAGATCATCAAGTCCAACCTATAACCCAACACCAACACCAACCATCATCTAACCCATGGCACTCAGAGCCTCATCCAGTCTCCCCTTAAACACCTCCAGGGTCGGTGACTCCACCCCCTCCCTGGGTGCTCATTCCAGTGACCAATCACCCTTTCAGTGAAGAACTTTGTCCTCACATCAAGTCCAACCTTTCCCTGACCAAGCTTGAGTCCCTGCCCTCTAGTTCTGTCCCTGGTCACCTGAGAGAAGAGACCAACCCCTGCCTGACTCCAACCTCCTTTGAGGGAGTTGTAGAGAGCAATGAGGTCTCCCCTGAGCCTCCTCTTCTCCAGACTAAACAGCCCCAACTCCCTCAGTCTCTCCTCGTAGGGCTTGTGCTCCAGCCCCTTCCCCATCTTCGTTGCCCTCCTCTGGACACTCTCCAGCATCCTGACATCTTTCCCAAACTGGGGGGCCCAGAACTGGACACAATATTCAAGGTGAGGTCTGACCAGTGCCCAGTACAGGTGGACGATAACTCCTCTGGTCCTGCTGGCCACACTATTCCTGATGCAGGCCAGGATGCCATTGGCCTTCTTGGCCACCTGGGCACACTGCTGGCTCATGGGGAGCTTCCTGTCCACCAGCACTCCCAGGTCCCTTTCTGCCTGACTCCTCTCCAGCCACTCTGTCCCCAGTCTGCAGCTCTGCATGGGATTGTTGTGTCCAAAATGAAGTACCTGACATTTGGACTTATTGACCATCATCCCATTGGAATTGGCCCATGGATCCAGTGTGTCCAGGTCCCTCTGCAGGGCCATCCTACCCTCTAACAGATCAACCCTTCCTCCCAGCTTGGTATCATCTGCAAATTTGCTGATGATGGACTCAATCCCCTCATCCAAATCGTCAATAAGGATATTAAACAGGACTGGACCCAATACCAACCCCTGGGGGACACCACTGGTGACCAACTGGATGAGACACCATTGACCATCACTCTTTGGGCTCGGCCATCCAGCCAATTCCTAACCCAGCACAGAGTGCTGCCATCTAAGCCACGGGCTGCCAGCTTCCCTAGGAGTCTACTGTGGGAGACACTCAAGCTCCAGCAAAGTCGGATATGCAGCGCTCCCCACTCCACCTCCCACCCTCCCAGTTTGTCCTTCCTCCACCTCCCTCTCTTCCCCCAGGGAAGACAGGCCGGCACCTTCAGGAAGATGGTCTTCACTTTGGCGCAGTCCTTGCCCATCTCCTCATCCACGATGGAGTAGAGGATATCCTTGGAAGGGACGCGGGCGTAGGCAATGCGCTTGTTGTTGCTCATCATCCAGATGAAGACGTCGGGAATAGTGTGCTGAGGCTGTGGACAACAAGAACAGAGCCCCCGACAGTGTCTTTAGTTCCCTCTGAGCACTGAGGCACCTGCGGGGCTGGAGACTTTCTGAAGGCAAATTAAGGAGATGGTAGAGGAGATGGAGGTACCTATTGCCTCATTAGGGCCACTGAAATGGAATCATGCAGTCATGGAACCACAGAATCAGAGAATGGTTTGGGCTGGAAGGGACCTCAAAGCCCATCCAGTCCCACCCCCTGCCATGGGCAGGGACACCTCCCACTGGATCAGGGGGTTCCAAGCCCCATCCAACCTGGCCTTCAACACCTCCAGGGATGGGGCAGCCACCACTGCTCTGGGAAACCTGGGCCAGGGCCTCCTCACTCTCAGTGTGAAGAATTTCTTCACAATGTCTAATCTAAATTTACCCCTTCCAGTTTAAAGCCATTAATGGTTTTCAGCCTCCCACAGCAGAAGCTTGTCTGCTTAAGGAAAGCTGCTGAGAGCCAAGCTCAGCAGCAGGAAGCCCAGCAGGAAGGAAACTGGGATTTACATTTGCTCTTGTTTAACAAAAAAAAAATATTTTTGGATTAGAAGAAGAAAGGGGTTCCTTTTCTCTCCATTCAGTGGCCTTGGGGACTGCAGGACAGGGGCCAGACCTTCATTCCTTGCTATGGAACAGGCTCCCTGGATGAACAGGAGGCAGCAGTGGCCCAGGTGGGCAAGAAGGCCCCCAGCACCCTGGCTTGGCTCAGCCCTGGGGTGGCAGCAGGAGCAGGGCAGGGATGGGCCCCCTGCACTCAGCACCTCCAATGCTGGGCTCAGGGTTGGGCCCCTCCCTCCAAGAAAGCCCTGGAGGGGCTGGAGCGCGTCTGGAGAAGGGAGCGGAGCTGGGGAAGGGTCTGGAGAACAGGGGCTGTGGGAGCGGCTGAGGGCCCTGGGGGGGTTTGGGCTGGAGAAGAGGAGGCTGAGGGGAGACCTCCTGGCTCTCTGCAGCTCCTGGAGAGGAGGGTGGAGCCAGGGGGGGTTGGGCTCTGCTCCCAAGGGATGGGATGAGGGGAAATGACCTCAAGTTGTGCCAGGGTCAGCTTGGACATCAGGAACACCACCAAAAGGGTTCTCAGGCCCTGTCAGAGGCTCCCAGGGAGGTGGTGGTGTCCCCATCCCTGGAGGGGTTTCAAAACCCCTTGGGGTTTTCAAAACCACTTGGGGACAGGGTTTGGTGGTCACGGTGGGGCTGGGCTGATGTTGGACTGGATGAGCTTGGAGGGCTTTTCCAACGTTAATGATTCCCTGATTCTGTGATTTCTATCATTGTGTGACGTGTCCTGTCACACCTTAAATGCTGCTGTTCGTCAGAGCCAAGGAAGGCCGTGCTGTAACGAGGGCCTCATAGCTGAGGTTAGGAACCAGCCATGGAAAATGAGAACAGGAGCTCTCATGAGGGTCAACAACCCCCAGAGGCTGACCCTCTCCTAAAGGGTAAAAACATCAGAGGAAAGGCATAATTTCTCTGAAATATTTCATAGAATCAGAATTGTTTGGTTGGAGAAGACCTTTGAGCTCATCCAGTCCAACCATCCCTGTCACTACTGAACCAGATCCCTGAGCACCTCATCCACCCGGCTTTTGAACCCCTCCAGGGATGGGGACTCCACCACCTCCCTGGGAGCCTCTGCCAGGGCCTGAGAACCCTTTTGGTGAGGAAATATTTCCTGCTCTTTGGCAGATCTGGCTTCCCTTTGGGAATGCTGTGAGCAACCCTAAGACACTGGACAATTATCTCTTAACCAAGAGCTGGAGTGAAGCAAGAACATGGTGCACTGACCAAAATTAGACAGTTTGAGTTCTGTGAGAGGACAGGGCTTTATCCCACCAGCTCCTTCCCTAGCCAGGATGGGAACTGTCTCTCTGTTGCTGCCTGTAACGTTGTGTGGACAGGTACAACCTCCTGATGACTGATTGCACGGTTTCACCATGGCTGAGGCTGACAAAAGCACCTTCAGCTCAGCTGTGAGGGGACCCAGCTCTGTCACTGGTGGGGAAGGGCTCTTCCATTGGTCTTAGCACTGACTTGTCCCAACCCACAGGTGTGATTGGGAGGGCAGGATCAGCAGAGAGGTCTCCATTCCTCCCAGGCTGCTGTCGCCACGCGCTGGCCCAGCTAAGGTTGTCTCCGCAACTCCGAGGGACTCACCTCGTCTGCCAAGAAGCGGAGTTTCTGCAGGAAGTTCTGCACCAGCTTCAGCTTGTCTTTCATGGTGTTCTTCTTCACCTGCGACCTCAGAGTTGTGGCTTGCTGTGCCATGTTCTCCTGTGGCGAAAGGGGAGCCCAGGACAACACGTGAGGAGGACAGAACGAAGCAGAGAGAGAGCAGAGCACAGAGATGGGAGCGGCACCGGGCAGGTCCCTGGCCTGAGGGATGGAATCCCACCACGTGCATCCTGGTGGTGGTACTTTGGGCACCTGCTTGTTAACCTTGGCATGAGGCAGGGAGGGGCCCTGACAGGGCAGAGACACCCATCCTGGAGAAGATGCACAGGGCAGAAAGGTGTTACTTGTGCTCAGGGCATTTCGGGGTGGCTTCAGGCCTAGTGTTAAGGATTGTCTCCCCTCTTCTGCTGACCCTGCTGTAGTTCAGCACCCGAGAGGTCAGAAAGAGGGACGTGGAGGCTTCCACGAGTGGAATCCATCACTCTGTAGGACTCAGATGGCTACTGAATTCGGTGTCCTTGGCTGGGCCAGCTGGACAAGCCACCTGCTCCTTGTACATCTGTTTTGCACCTCCCACCCCCCTGCAAGCTGCTGGGCCACCAGCCCTGGACATCCAGGCTCCTTCAGCCTCTGGAGCAGCCGTGCTCTGCAGGGTTCCTCTAAATTCCTCTTTCCCAGTTCCCTCATCTGTTCTGCAGCAATGCAGCTCCTCCTGTGCTCCTGGATTGCTTTCCAAGGGAAAGCAGAGCGTGGTGGAGAGGAGGCAGCAGTGTGAACCCAAGTGGGACCTGTGCAAGACCCAAGTTCTCTTGAGCTCCTCTTTCCAGATATAAACCCCAAACCCTCAATCCCCAGAGGCTGGAAACCAGCACCCAGGTTCTTCCTTGCATTGACAAGATCCATCCCTCCATTCATCATCCCCCTCACCAGCTCCCGCATGCAGGACTTGAGCCTCTCCCGGTCCAACCTCGTGCGGGAAGAGTGGTGCTGGTCCTTGTCAGCCAACGTCACGAAGCGCCTGGTGGAAAAGTGGGCAGTTGAATCCCACGGGAGCCCGTGGGCTCTCCCTGAGGAGCTGTGGCCAGCTGGAGCTCTGCCAGTGGCCGGGCACGTCGATCACAGAATGATAGAATCATCTGGTTGGAAAAGACCTTGGAGATCACCCGGTCCAGCTGTCCCTGTCCCCTTACTAAACCCTGCCCCTAAGAAACTCATCCACCTGCCTTTTAAACACCTCCAGGGATGGAGACTCCACCACCTCCCTGGGCCTAAGAACCCTTTCTGGAAGATGTTTTTCCTGATGTCTAATCCGAACCTGCCCTGGTGCAACTCGAGGCCATTTCCTCTCATCCCATCTCCTGTCCCTTGGGAGAAGAGACCAACCCCCACCTGGCTCCAGCCTCCTTTCTGGCAGTTGTAGACAGTGATGAGGTCTCCCCTCAGCCTCCTCCAGCATAAACAACCCCAGGTCCCTCAGTCTCTCCTCACAGGACTTGTTCTCCAGCCCCTTCCCCAGCCTCGTTTCCCCTCTCTGGATGCTCTCCAGCCCTTCAATGTCCTTCTTGTACTGAGGGGCCCAAATTGACCCCAGTACTTGAGGTGTGGCCTCACCAGTGCTGGGCACAGGGGTACAAACCCTGTCTTGCTCCTGCTGCCCACACTGTGTCTGATCCAGGCCAAGATGCCATTGGCCCTCTTGCCCATCTGGGCAATGGAGGGAAACGCCCTCGTTCTCCCCAAGTCCTCCCCACAACTGCGGCCGAGTGGTCTCTTTGCACCCAATGCTGAGTGTCACGCGTGGGGATTGGGTTCTGACCAGGTACCAGCTTGTGGAGGCCACAAGACTGAGGTTTCCACCCCTGGTTTGGGATGTTTGGGATGCAGACGTAAGCACCTCACTCATGCCCCACCCCAGAAGGGAGCTGATGTAAATGCTTCCCCATCATCCAGAGGATGAGCCAAGGTGGGCTTATGGTCACAACCTTGCCCGTAGCCCCACAGAGAGAAGGGCTCTGCAACGTGTCACCTTTGCCCATCTTTTACTCACAAGCACCCACTGCTCAGCTCCTCCAGGACCCCTCGGAGCCGGCGCTCCGGGTGCGGCTTCTCCGTCTTGATCATTTCCTGCACATCGTTGAGCCCTTCCTCCTGCAACAGCGATGGGGAAACTGGTGAGAGGGTGGTTGGGCAGAGGCTTGTGGTGAGACAAGGTCCCTCCTGAGGTCCAACCCCACACAGAGTAGCCCTGTGGAGGTTGCCAGTGGGAAACATCTGCTGTTTCTCCAGACCTGCTGGCCTCAGGGCTTAGTTCTGGTACAGATTTCGCTGCAGGACCTGGTTCCGGGTGATGGGAATGGCTCCACCATCCCCCATGAGATCACCCACCACCCATGAGACCACCCACAACCCATGAGACTAACCAGCTAGGGTCTATGCCATCGTGGCTGGACCAGCCAGGCCTTCCCTCTGCGGATCCTGCTGTGACCCTGCCAACACGGAGCTGTCACAAAGGCTCCTTGGGAATTAGTCAAGACTGTTAAGGAGGCTCTGCCACACCAGGGCTTCACACCTGCAGTCCCAGAACCCCAGCATGGTCGGGGTTGGAAGGACCCTCTGGAGCTCACCCAGTCCAAACCCCCTGCTAAAGCAGTTTCACCTCCAGCAGCTGCACAGGATCAAGTCCAGGCAGGGTTGGATCTCTCCAGAGAAGGAGAAACCACACCCTCCCTGGGATGTTGATTCCAGTGCTCCATCACCCCTATAGTGAAGAAGCTCTTCCTCATGTTCAAGTGGAACTTCCCGTGTTCCAGTTTGTGCCTGGGCACCGCTGAGCAGAGTCTGGCCCCATCCTCCTGCCTCCACCCCTTAGATATGGATGAGCATTGATGGGATCCCCAACTCCAGGCAAGTAAAATCTCCCCCATTGCTGCTCCCTTTGATGGGGTCCCTTGGGTCTGACCCACAGAAAACTCAACGAGCTCTGAGGATTCGGATATTCAAACTGAGGACCTTTTGGCATCAGGGAAACTCCCCCCCCCCCTCCCTTTCTGGTGCAGGTTTGCTGAAGGGTCCTTGCACTGCTTGTCCCTGCTTTGTGACAAGCTCTAGGGCTGCACGATGAGCCAGGACGTGCCTCACGCCAGCCCCGTGCCCCACGCTGCCCCTGCCCCCTCCAGCACGTACTGACCAGCTTGTCAGCAATCTTGTCCATGATGTTGGCATTGTAGAGTCTGCGGCGCTGGTCCTGCCACCAGCTCTTGATGTAGATGCAGGGCTTCTTCTCAAAGTATGGCAGGTGGAAGTAGTTCCTGCAAGAGGAGGCAGAAGGTAGGAGAGATGCTCTGTGGTGGCAACGCTCCTAGACAGGAACAGCCCCCATCCCACATCCCTCCCAGGGAGGAAATGAAGAAGAGAGGCTCCATCTCTCCTGGTGCTTTTCTCAATGTCTCACCCAGAGCGATGGGTGCAGTGCCCAGGGATTGCAAATTTACCATCTTGGACCTGGTGGCCCAGAGAGAAACCAGGGGAGCTCCCACTCCCACGAGCTGAGCCGCAGCCCAGCAGGCAGCAAACACCTCCAGCGTGGCAGCAGTGTGAGCAGGGCACAGGGGAGCTGAAATGGGGAGAGGCTGAGGGACCTGGGGAGGTTCAGCCTGGAGGAGGCTGAGAGGAGACCTGTCTACAACTGCCTGAGAAGAGGCTGTGGCACAGCGAGTGTTGGTCTCTTCTCCCAAGTGACAGGAGGTGAGACAAGGGGAAATGGCCATGAGCTGTGCCAGGGGAGGGTCAGACTGCATATTGGGAAGAGTTTCCTTACCAAAAGTGTTCTCAGGCACTGGCACAGCTGCCCAGGGTGGTGGTTGGGTCACCATCCCTGGAGATGTTTAAAAACTGGGTGGATGAGTTTTTGAGGGACAGGGTTTAGCGGATGATGGGTGCGGTTGGACTCGATGATCTCAAAGGTCTTTTCCAACCGGAAGATTCTATGATTTCTATGATCAACACCCTTTTCTGGATGATGGTGCTGTAGCCCCCTGGCCTTCACAACAGGCAGAAGTCTCTGCACTTTGCAGAGCTGATGGGTCTCCACTTCCTGGTGGGATGGAGCGGTGACAGTCATAGTACAGTAAAAGGCAGGATGAGGTTGAAGAACAGGTTCATGGTTTTCAGCTGCCCTTGAGCTGGGATCCACCCAATGCAAAGCCACCACAGATCCTGCTGCACCTGGGATCACCCTTAGCTAAAAAAACAGCTTCAGCTCATCCTTCTGAAGCCATCGAGGTGCTTCCAGCCACAAGATGTCAGCAGAGCCTCGTGGTTCAGCATCCCAGCGCCCAGGGACATCAGGGTTAACAGCAGGAGAGGCAGAGCCCAAAAACCATCGGTGCTTCTTGGGCTCCACCTTGAGGAGCCTGTGAGGGAACCCCACGTAGACACTTTTTATGTGGAGCTCAAATACCCTCGATTCAGAGTGGTTTGTTCCATTTCCCAACTGAATTAAGGCAGTCAGTTAATTCTATTAACATTTATCTACTGCTATAACAGGGTTAAAATCCAATTTAAGGGTATCTCATCAGGATAAATCCAATTAGCTTTCTTTACTCCTACTCCTTTGTATTCAAATCCAGGCTGTGGCTGCAGCCCAGCCTTCCCAAGACACCTCGATCAGCTTGGGGCTCTTGGATCCAGCTGCTTGGGCTGGAAAGCACCCACCAGAATGCAAATTTCATCTGTAACTCAGGGTGACTGCCACCTGCACCTCACAAAGCAATTTGTAAAGTGGACATTAAATAACTGTCTTAATTTTACAGCTGGAGAAACCGAGGCAGAGAGAACAGGAGTGATTTGTCCACTAAAACCCTGTGCAGAGCCAGGGCAGGAACCGGTTCCCTGAGTCCTGGTTCTGTTAAACTCCACAGTGTGGCTCTCAAGGACTGGATGGGCTCAGCCCTGGGGTGGCAGCAGGAGCAGGGCAGGGATGGGCCCCCTGCACTCAGCACCTCCAATCCTGGGCTCAGGGTTGGGCCCCTCCCTCCAAGAAAGCCCTGGAGGGGCTGGAGCGCGTCTGGAGAAGGGAGCGGAGCTGGGGAAGGGTCTGGAGAACAGGGGCTGTGGGAGCGGCTGAGGGCCCTGGGGGGGTTTGGGCTGGAGAAGAGGAGGCTGAGGGGAGACCTCCTGGCTCTCTGCAGCTCCTGGAGAGGAGGGTGGAGCCAGGGGGGGTTGGGCTCTGCTCCCAAGGGATGGGATGAGGGGAAATGGCCTCAAGTTGCACCAGGACAGGGTCAGGTTGGATATTGGGAACAATTCCTTCCACGAAAGGGTTCTGAAGCCCTGGCAGAGGCTCCCAGGGAGGTGGTGGAGGCCCCATCCCTGGAGGGGTTCAAAAACCCTGTGGCCACGGCACTTGGGACAGGATTTGGTCAGCACAGTGGGGTTGGTTTGGATGAGTTTAGAGGTCTTTTCCAACTTAATGATTCCAGGATTCTATGAGTTAAAAGTCTTTTACCCCAATCTTCTGTCCAACACATCCTCAAAAACCTCTTCCAGCAGTTTTTTGGTCCTCTCTTCCCTGCACATCTGTGATCTTGTCCAGCTTTCATGATCTCAAACGATGAAGAGGGGCACCTTGTCTCAGCTCAAGTTATCTTTGTGACTTATCTCTGGATGGACTTTGCTTGATCTCCACTTGGTGCCCACAGTGTCTTTCTCTATCAGGCAGCCCAGAGCACAGACCCAAAGCTCAGACCTCTCTTCCCAAAGGAGCAGAACTGGATTGGAAGGACCTGGATTTGGACTGTTCTTTGTTAAATGCATGGAACATACCCAGTGGAGTGAATCTGTTTTTTCAGTGCCCACCAATCACATCAGCACAGGAAGGACAAGGACCTGTTGGAACATGTCCAGAGGAGGCCATGGAGATGATCTGAGGGCTGGAGCCCCTCTGGTGTGAGGACAGGGTGGGAGAGTTGGGGTTGTTCATCCTGGAGAAGAGAAGGTTCTGGGGAGACCTTAGAGCAGCCTCCCAGGACTGAAAGGGGCTTCAGGAAAGCTGGGGAGGGGCTCTGGATCAGGGAGAACAGGGACAGGATGAGGGGAAGGGTTTGGAGTTGGAAGAGGGGAGATTGAGATGAGATCTTGGGGAGAAATGTTTTGGTGTGAGGGTGGGGAGGCCCTGGCCCAGGTTTCCCAGAGCAGTGGTGGCTGCCCCATCCCTGGAGGTGTTGAAGGCCAGGTTGGATGGGGCTTGGAGCCCCCTGATCCAGTGGGAGGTGTCCCTGCCCATGGCAGGGGGTGGCACTGGATGGGCTTTGAGGTCCCTTCCAACCCAAACCATTACATGATCCTATGATATTTTTAATCCATTGTTAAATTCATCCCTCTAAATGTCATAGAGGAAGAGCCCTAAAAGTACAAGAAAGCCATGGGTTTTGTGTGCACATCTGGCCAGGTGGATGTAGGGAAGCCTGGGAGGTGAATTCAGCCCTTATTGAACATCAGAGAATCCACAGGGCTGCTCAAGACTGTAGGGAATGGGGTGGGGGTTCAGCTGTCAGACCGTGGTATCTGAGATGAGGTATCTACGTGGTGTTGATCTCCCTTTACTGGGCACGGAGATCTGGTCCCCACTGCTGCTCCCAGGTGTATTTTGGCCAAATGACTCCAGGCCCCATGATGACACTGACTTCACCTCTGCAGACAGAGGTGGGAGCTTGGACACTCAGCACTCTGAGAACCAGAGCAGCCACCAGTGAGCCCTGGCAGCCAAGAGGGCAACCGTGTCCTGGGGGGCACCAAGCCCAGCATCGCCAGCCGGGCCAGGGAGGGGATTGTCCCGCTCTGCTCTGCTCTGGGGAGGCCCCACCTCGAGCACTGGGGGCACTTTGGGGCACCCCGGGATAAAAAGGACATCAAAGCCCTGGAGAGAGTCCAGAGGAGGCCCCAAAGCTGGGGAAGGGTGTGGAGGGGCAATCCCAGGAGGAGAGGCTGAAGGCACTGGCTCTGTTCAGCTGGACAAGAGGAGCCTGAGGGGGATCTCAGAGCTGTTCGCTGCCTTCTCCCAAGGGAGGGAGGGGAAACAGGGGCTGAGCTCTGCTCTCTGGTGACCAAGGACAGGAGCCCAGGGAAGGGCAGGAAGATGGGCCAGGGCTGGCTTGGCCATCAGGAAGAGGTTCTTCCCCCAGAGCAGAGGGTGCTGGAGCCCTGGAACAGCTCCCCAGGGAAGCAGTCCCAGCCTGACAATATTCCAGCAGGGTTTGGCCAAGGCCCTCAGCCCCAGGGGGTGAATGTTGGGGGTGTCCTGTGCAGGGACAGCAGTTGGACTGGATGGGCCTGGTGGGTCCCTTCCAGCTCGGGTCATTCTGTGATTCTGTGTCTGAATTGAGACCCACATCTCTGCCCAGAGGTGCTTCTCTGACCAGGTGTGCACACTTACCTGTCTGTGACCAGGGGCTTCACTGGCTGAGACGAGGAAACAGAGACCAGCTCTCCATCCTCATCACCTTCATCCTCACTTGAGTTCTGGAGCAGCTCTGACTCCTCCTCATCCCCGTCCCCTCCCTCTTTCTTCCTCCGTCGGACGGGTCTGGTCATGCCATCGATCTGGTTCCCATAGTTACCTCAAGACAAAAAGGTGAAATAAAGTCATGGGGTTGTAACTCCCATTGGGCTCAAGGTCTTGGCTTTAATTCAGGCTGGGGAGAAGCTTTCTCTGCAGGAACCATGGGGGACAGCGGAGTTCTACTCTCTGAAACCATGCCCAGGGCCATAAATCAGTGATGGATGTCTGTCCCGAACTCGTGTCTCCTCTGGAGGCAGTAGGATTGCTCTCCCTCCCATTGGTGGCTACAAAGCCAAGGTGAGAGAGGGAGCAGCTCCACTGGCCACTGCACAACATGCCCACAACAGATGACCTGGGAGCCCACGTAGCTTGTGCTGGTCAAGTAACCATCACCTTCTCCCTAAACTAGGAGCCCTGCGTGCTCTAGCTAGTCTTAGCATGGAAAATGGGGAAGGGACCCCTCTTTTGGCCTTATGTCCTGTGTTCCCTGCCAAGCACGCTTCAAAAACACCCTCCCCAAACCCCAGCCAACCTATTGTGACCTCGAAGTTGATGGGTTTGTCCCCAATCTTCCTGTCGATCATGGTAGCTTCCAGGAAGGCTCCGAAGAGAAAGAACTCCTCCATCTTCCCAGTGCAGTTCTGCAGGAGAAGTCATGGGGATCAGGGCTGAGGTCAGCTGGAGGGACACTGAGGAGGACAGGTCCCCTTGGGCATCACCTGGCACCTCTGAGCACCCCCATGGGCTCTGCGCAGACGAGGTGCCACTGCTTGTGCTTGCAAGGGGACCACGAGGGCTTTCTCCCCACAAGTTGAGCCCTCTCTTGGCTCACAGCAGAGAGAGCTTAATTAGAGATCTTAGCCTAACTTAAACTCGTTGGGATCAGCCACCTCTTGCACATGAAGGTCTATCCAAGGGTCATTCAAGAACACAAGCCTCAGTTCCTTCACAAACTGAATTAATCCAAGCCCACCAAGCCATCTGCCTGGAGGCTCAGTCAGAACTGGAATGGCTTTATTTCCAGGTGGCTTCATTTCCCCTGGAGGTGAATTAAGGCCTCTTTTGAAGGAAAGCCTTCACAAAGAGGGGGCACTGCCATCAGACCTCTCCATTTCTCCTTCACACCTTTGGCTCACAAGGATTGACAAATGTGGGCGTCTCCAGGTAGGACAATCCTGGACGTGTCTGTTTATGCAGGACACAGGCAGCAGCCTTGAGGGCTCCACCTGTCAGGACTAAAGCTCTGGGTCTTCTCCTGTTTGGAAACAACCACTCAGCTTCTCTGAGCAGCTCCATCCTGACAGAACTGGTTGGGAAATAGATTAGATCCTTGGCTTCTATTTGAAACCCACTTCAGGAGAGGAGTGAGACAGCCAGCACAGGAGATGGCTCTCTTTGTCTTTGTCTAACTCCCAACTGAAGAAGCAACTCCAAGTTTAGGATCTTCCCTCACTCAGAAGTTCCTTCTGCCCAGCACTGCTGTCAGATGAACACCTGAACGATCACAACATCTGAAATTCTTGCAAGCTTCACTTTCATTGTGCAGATCCAGAACATTTAGAGCAAAACTGATTAAAATTCTCAGCTTGTGACACCAAAAATAATCAACAGTGATGTCTGGGACCCAAGACTCCCCACTGGAAGGTGTAGGGTTGGGAGTGACTCACGTCAGCAACTGATGTGGCCTGCTCGACTTGCACCTCGGTGGAGCTGTTGATCTCTGGGTTGCTGGTGTCCAGGATCTCCACAGCAAGACTCATCAAAAGCCTGGCCCGGAAGGAGACACCTTCACCCAGACCCTCGTTCAGCTCTTGGTGCTCGTCCATCAGGGTGTAGTTCCGAGTGGAGCCGTACATGTTCACCCACGCAGGGCCAAAGGTGGGTAGGAAGCCTGCAGTAGATCAGAGATGCACGTGGAATCACAGAACAGCTGGGTTGGAATCATAGAATGCTCCGGTTGGAAAAGACCTTGGAGATAGAGTCCAACCACTTCCATCATCTGCTAAACCTTGTCCCTCAAAAACTCATCCACCCGTTTTCAAACCCCTCCAGGGATGGGGACTCCACCCCCTCCCTGGGCAGCTGTGCCAGGGCCTGAGAATCCTTTCAGTAAAGGAATTGTTCCCAATGTCCAGTCTGACCCTCCCCTGGCACAGCTCATGGCCATTTCCCCTTGTCCCATCCCCTGTCACTTGGGAGAAGAGACCAACACTGGCTCTGCCACAGCCTCCTTTCAGGCAGTTGTGGACAGGGATGAGGTCTCCTCTCAGCCTCCTCTTCTGAAGACTAAACAGCCCCAGCTCCCTCAGCCCCTTGTTCTCCAGCCCCTTCCCCAGTCTTGTTGCCCCTCTCTGGACGCTCTCCAGCCCCTCAGGGTCCTTCTTATACAGAGGGGCCCAGAACTGGAAAAGATCGTTGAGATTATCAAGTCCAACCATACTTGTCCACGAGTAAACCAGATCCCTAAGTGCTTCATCTACTCCTCTTTTAAACCCCTTGAGGGATGGGGACTCCACCCCTCCCTGGCAGCCTCTACCAATGCCTGACCACCCTTCGAGTGAAGAACTTTTTCTTTATTTCCAATCTGAACCTCCCTTGGCACAACTTGAGGACATTTCCTCTCATCCCATCGCCTGTCACTTGGGAGAAGAGACCAACACCCACCTCTCTACAGCCTCCTCTCAGGCAATTGTAGACAGTGATGAGGTCTCCCCTCAGCCTCCTCTTCTCCAGGCTAAAAGGGGAATGGGGAGTGCAAGGAGGAGGACACGTCTTTGCCTTAGGGCACAAACTCACTCCTGGATTGGCACCTCTTTCCTGGTCCACGTGTGGTGACACAGGTTTGAATACTCGTGTGGAAAGACATGATTGCAGCCACACGTGGAGACTGTTTTGCAGCAGAGGTGGTGATGGAGAAGGGCAGTCCACCAGCCCCAAACCCAGAGGTGAGTCTCCCAGTAGAGGAGTCTCCCAGTTAGAACCTCCCTTTCGTCCCCTTTCTAGAGCCAGCTCTGGTTTGACACCGGTCAGGAGGTTGGTGTGTCCACGTGTGGGTGAGTGGGGGCACCTGGCAGATGTTCATCCACTCTTGGCAATGACTCTTTGTGTTCTGAAGAGTCTTTGCTTTCCAGTGGTTGATTGGAGGCTTGTGATGGGCCTTGGTTTCTGAAGAGCACACGCCCAGTGACCTCAGAAGAGCCCCGCAGTGAATCAAAGTTGGGGGACCAAGAAGCAGCTTTCCCCAGGGGTGGGGATGGAGCCCAGGGTACTTTGCTAGCTCTTTCCCAAAGGGATGCCTCTCTCCCATGAAGAAGGCAACTCAGTTTGGCCCCTGCCCCAGCTTTACCTTTGTCTCCTTCGTTAGAGATCTTCCTCAAGTCAATGAAATGGGTGCCAATGGCCACGTCGTTGACCTTGTCCGAGTCTCGGATCTGGATCTTTATCCTCTTGCACAGCGGGGGGAACATTTCTGTGAAGACTATTTGCTCATTCCAGAGAGGTTCGTAGCTGCTTTTCTGGATGGATGTCTTCCCCTGCCAAGTGGGAGGAGACAGAGTATTGACAAGGGTTTGAGCTCCCAAGCCACCCCTCACAACACCTGAACTGTTCCCTGGCTGAAACACTCACTCCACCACTCCTCTCCCAAGCAACCAACTCCTTTCCTTAACTGGGCAGTGCTGCAAACCCATCGTGGTCTGCACGGGAGAGGGGACACAGGGTAAACAGGGTGGCTTTGCACTTGCCAGGACAACTGAGACCATCCCAGGCCTGGTCCTGCTCACGTCACCTCCCAGGGTCACCCTGGTGCCACACGCAGCTTGCTCACCTTCTGCCCTGCAAAGACCACCTGCACGTAAGGGTCTACCAAGTCCTTGTTCTCCCCAATGAGAGCCTTCTTCACGTTGGCCATGATGCTGGTGTTCATACGGGGCAGCCCCTCCGCTCGATAGATCTTGACGTAGAAACGAGCCCACTGCCTCTCCGGAGGGACCCCATCGGGAAGGAGGAGGTTCCTGCAGCATCAACAGGGAGGGTTGGAACATTAGGGACCGGCAGCTTTGCCAGGAGAGGCTCCACCAAGAAGACAGAAGCTGCCTCACTTTGTGAGCACGGGCTCTGTGGAGGTGGAATCACGACCGTTCCTGCAGCCACTCATTGTATTTCTGCCCTGTTTCTGCTCATCCTCCTCTTTTTTGGGTGGGGAGTGGTGGTTTCTTAAGCAAAATCTTAGGGGAGCACCTTGAGGTGGGGACAAAGTTTGTGCCACTAAAGGGATGTAATGATTGTTGTCAGTGGAGTCTAGGGGACAATTAAACTCAGTGTAATTCAGACATCTAAAGCAGGACAGGAAAAGGGGATGTTAGAAGAGCCTCTTTTTCTTTATCAGGATACAAGGGGAGCTCCACCAAATTGGGTTTCTTGGCATATTTGGCTTTCCTGTTCTGTGGGACAACATGAGAGACGTGGGGGATGCTGTGAACGAAACAATTGCTTGATGAATTGCTGGAGGTGTCCATGAAAAAGTGGGATAACATCACCAGTGCATCACGGAACAATGACCCAAGGTCTTGAGCCCCAGGTCTCCAGCAAATCAAGAGAGCTGCACTGGTATTTTCATAGAATCACAGAATCATAGAATGATCTGGTTGGAAAAGACCTCTGAGATCATCAAGTCCAACCATACCCATTCCCTTACTAAACCCTGTCTCCAAGAAACCCATCTATTGGTCTTCCTTTGCTGGTGGTCTGGGTTTCTTAACATGTGGGTGAGAGCCTGAGAAGAAGACTTGAAAGCCTGTGGTTGCACTTGGACATATTTAATCAGCCTGGAACATTTTGGGGCTGAAACTACATTTTAAACCCTCCTGATTGTTCTTCCACAGCCTTTTAGATGCTTTGAGGAGTCCAAAAGCCTGGCAACACAGGTAGCCCTGAAAATCTCATCCAGACCTCCCTGCTCCACCTTGGCAATGAGTGATGAGTCCCCTTCCCATCCAAGGGCCAACAGAAGCGTCAGGTGGGGACACCAGGCTGGTTGACACCAGGGTGGTGCTGGTATAGAGAGCTGAATAACCAGCAGGTGGTCTGACTTCATGGAGATGACTGGACTTGATTTGCTCCAGTAACCTGCCACACGTCCTCTCTCCAAAAAGCCACCTCTTGGTCCCTCTGGTTCCACTGCACCAGGTAGCTATGGGCACTAGAAGAGCTGCCAACCCAATCTGGTGGAGATGCTGCCCTCCTTGTACAAACCAAGGCCAAGAGATGTGGAAAGTCACTCCTAAGCAAGTCTACGTGAAGCTGGCTCTGCAGACCCTTACCCTTCGATATCATCCTCGTCCGTCTCGTTGGCTTTGTGTGGTGTCTTGATGTTGTCCCCTTTCCCCACCACGGCGATGTCACACTTCAGGTAACCTTTCAGGCCGGCAGTGAGATCCTCGGGGTCGGAAAGGACGGCCCATTTGTGGTAGAACTGGTGCTCTGGAAGCCAGGGGACAAGACAGTCATTTATCAGAACGAGAACCAGCCGTTATCGCGGGGGCTGGAAAAGTGAGAGACACCTCCAGGTGTGAGGAACTTGGACAGAACCCAGGAAAAACCCATCAGGAAGATGTGCCTAACGTTGGTGGCAGAGAAGTTACGGGGAAACTGTCTGAAGAAGAGTGGAGTCTCCACCACTGGAGGTCTTTAAGGTCTCAGGTGTCCTTTGGATGCTATTAGAAAGACTTTATCCTGTGGAGCAGGGAACCAGACTAAATGTTCTCTTAAGTTCTCCACCATCATCTGCTGACCTTCCTGAAGGGCAGATTCTGGAGGCTCTTTTACCTCTCTTTCCCATTGTACACCAGGGACCTCCCTTTCTTGGTTTAAACACCAGTGACAGAAAGAAAGATGACCTTCAGCAACTTGGAAGGTTGATACCTCATCCCAGCAAGTCACCTCGGGCTTCCTTCCTCAGCAGGTCAGGGGACAGAAACCAGCACACCCAGAGGGCACCTCAGCCTCTGGCTGTAACACCTTATCTCAGGTTACAACCTTCTCCAGAGGAAGGGAATTGTAGAATAGAATCATCTCATCCCATCCCACCTCCAGAATACCATGGAATCACAGAATGGTTTGGGTTGGAAGGGACCTCAAAGCCCAGCCAGTCCAACAACGCAGGGACACCTCCCACAGGATCAGGGGGATCCAAGCCCCATCCAGCCTGGCCTTCAACACCTCCAGGGATGGGGCAGCCACCACTGCTCTGGGAAACCTGGGACAGGACCTCCCCACCCTCACACCAAAACATTTCTCCCCAAGATCTCATCTCAGTCTCCCCTCTTGCAGCTCCAAACCCTTCCCCTCATCCCATCCCTGCACTCCCTGATCCAGAGCCCCTCCCCAGCTTTCCTGGAGCCCCTTTCAGTCCTGGGAGGCTGCTCTAAGGTCTCCCCACAGCCTTCTCCTCTCCAGGATGAACAACCCCAACTCTCCCACCCTGTCCTCACACCAGAGGTTCTCCAGCCCTTGGATCATCTCCGTGGCCTCCTCTGGACCTGCTCCAACAGCTCCAGGTCCTTCCTGTGCTCAGGACTCCAGAGCTGGCCCCAGGGCTCCAGGTGGGGTCTAACAAGGGCAGAGTGGAGGGGAAGAATCCCCTCTCTTGCTCTTCCCTGACCACAGAGGAAGCCCAGGTGACTGGCTGGAGTCAAGGATGCTAACACTAAGTTAGATAAGTATCTCCCAAGCAAACCAGCTCCTGCCTGGCTACCTTGCAAGGACATTTATTCCTGGCCAGGTAGGCTCAGAGGACCAGTGGCCAACAGCGTTTACATACCAGGTTGGGTGTAAACAGTTCCAACATCCATCTTGAAGGATCCTACCAAAGTCCCACTGCGCAGGAGGTTTTTTGAGTGGATCACCTGGAAACCCAGAGGGGAAACCAAGTCAGAGCGATTTCCATGTGCTGGGAGCCATAAGGCTCTTTCCAGAGGTGCTCAGTGTCAGATGGAAAAGGAGCTGCCGCATTTTCCTTGGCTGGTGCAGGATCTTTGTCTGATTAAGGACACTGAGAAGCATGGTGGGGTTGGCAGCTCTTGCAAGCAAGACTGTACTTGGATTTAATATAAAGAAATGTCAAAGAAATTAATCTTTAGATGCAGTTTTCCAGCCACTGTGGCAAATATTGGGATGTTTATCTGGAGGAAAGGTCTTGAGGATGCTCAAAACGTATGGTCTAATTTTGTTTGTGGGAGAGCTCAGGCTTCTTTGTGCATGGGGTAGGTGTGGACACACCTAATTAGTGAGGTTTGGTGAGTGAACCTGCAAATGTTGCTCTTCACCCCCTTCTGTGCCGTGGAGAGGGCTGCGACCCCTGCTCTGCTCTCAGCACCTGCAGCCCTCAGTGCCCACACCAGCTCTGCCAGACTCATGCCCCATGAGAAGCTTGGGAAGCTCTTCTCCCCAAAGCCCAAACACATCCCAAGACAGGTCTGGTTCTGCCTGGCTCTGAAATAGCACGGATCATCCACAGAGGGAGGCCCTGAGTGCAAGAGTGGAGCTGTGTTGGACCCACCTATGCGCATCAAGGGCGGAAAGAGGGACCAGGGGAGTGCAGAAGAAGCGAGGCTCCTAGGATTGAACAACTCGGCTTCTGCTGGGGGTCTCACATCAAGGACCTCAAACCCATCCCCAGAGCAGACACAAAACAGGCTGTTTCATCCCAAAGCCCCACAAAAAGGACAACGTAACCAGGCTCACTTACGGACAGCTTGATGATCTTGTCGAACATGACGTCTGGGGGGACGTGGAAATCGAAGACGAAGTACTGAAAGGGAAAGGGTGGTCGTGAAGAGAGGAGAACCAGAGAGGGCTCTTTTTGGACTGGAAGACAATGTTAAGGTGGATTTCCAGCTGGAGAAGCTGTGAGTGCCTGGAGGAGCATCGCACGGCACAGCAGGGGTGCATCGTGGGAGCCCCAACACCAACAGCCCCTGCAGGCTGGATAACGAGGAGGAAGCACAAATTCTTGGAAAAATTGAGATCAAGAGGGTGCAGAGGGCAAAGGTTTCATTTCTCCTTCTGGTTTGAGATTTCATCTTGTTCCAACAAGAGGGGACGGGAGAAAAAATAAAAGAAAACACCCCATCTGATAAGAATTTACATTTAATTGATTAATGGCAACGTAGACCCCAAGGAGCAGTGAGCATCCTGGAGGAGAGACCCACCTCATTGTAGTAAGGACAATTGGTTGACTCCTTCATGGATGTGTATTTCTTTTCTTCTCCAACCTCCACGCAGACCACGGGGTCCATGTTGAGCCCAACCAGCTGCCGGGCCTCGATGATGGTGATGCTGACCTGGGGAAGAGGGATTTGTGCATCTTCACAGCATCAGATCAAAGAACCACAGAGCCCTTCAGGTTGGAGAAGACCTTTGAGGTCAGGAGGAACAACCCCAACTCTCCCACCCTGTCCTCACACCAGAGGCTCTCCAGCCCTCGGATCATCTCCGTGGCCTCCTCTGGACTCGCTCCAACAGCTCCAGGTCCTTCCTGTGCTCAGGACTCCAGAGGTGGCCCCAGGGCTCCAGGTGGGGTCTCCCCAGAGCGCAGCAGAGGGGCAGAATCCCCTCCCTCCCCTCTGCTCCCACTCTTTGGGTGCAGCCCAGGACACCCTTGGTTTCTGGGCTGGGAGCACCCATTGCCGGCTCCTGGGGAGCTTCTCCTCCCTCAGCACCCAAAGACTTTCTTCTCATTTCTGCTCCCAATCCCATTGTCCTCCATCCTCTACTGATCCCAGGGTTTGCCCTGACCCAGGTGCAGGCCCTTGCCCTTGTTGAACCTCATGAGGTTCCCACAGCCCCACTTCTCCAGCCTGTCCAGCTCCCTCTGGATCCCATCCCATCCTCCTGGTGTCACCACTGCTCCTCTCAGCTTGGTGTCACCCCCAAACCTGCTGAGGGTGCCTCTGATCCCACTGTCTGTATCATCAATGGAAATCTTGAACAGCACCAGTCCCAGTACAGGCCCCTGAGCGACAACACCCTCAGCCCCACGGGGTG
Organism: Tapera naevia; assembly: GCA_033556795.1. Taxonomy (NCBI): domain Eukaryota; kingdom Metazoa; phylum Chordata; class Aves; order Cuculiformes; family Neomorphidae; genus Tapera; species Tapera naevia. The sequence continues at coordinate 192,053 of JAUMJJ010000416.1, read as the reverse complement.
AATGTTGGGGTTGTCCTGTGCAGGGACAGGAGTTGGACTGGGTGGGCCTCGTGGGTCCCTTCCAGCTCAGGGCATTTTATGACTCCACAATTCTACCCAAGGAAATACAGTGACCAACCTACAGCCAGCCAGGGCTCAGGGACACCAAACAGCAGAGTGAAAGCTCTTGGGAAGTAGGAGGAAGTCTGGTTTAATCACAGATTAATTTGGGCCTTCTGGGCTTCAACAAATGGAGAGCAAACCCAGTCAATTACTCAATCTCAAGCCTATTGCTCGAGAATTTCAACACCATCTCTTGGGAAGTCCTGCTTTGGGAGGGCCACGAGTGCAAACCCAGCATGAACCCATTCCCTGCAAAGCAGGCCCTCGTTGCCCCTGGGCTGTGACCCCCGTGAGGCGAGGTCAGGGTCACAACGCTGTCACCCACCTGGTAATCCATCGGCCTCCCAGCGCTCGGCTCCATTTTGATGTCTGGCTTGGACCTTTGGAGGGGCAGAAGAAACCCTCAGTCAAACCACAGGAGGACTGGCAACAAGCTGGGGGAGAGGACTTCCAGGGTCACCCCTTGAAGCTCCTGCCCTCTTTGAACCTGAGCAATCAAAACCCCTGGGGGCTGTGAAAAACCACTGAGCACGGGTGTTCTTTGCAGCAGGTCAGGTATCTCCAAACAGGCTGCGTGGGGCAGTGTGATTTCCAGCCCTCCCCACCTCGGGGAGCTCATGGCTGTGGGGTGTCTACCAGCTCCTGGTTTGCACAAGCTCCTCAGTTCACACCTGGCCCTCACCTCTTGTTGGAGACATTGGTGGTGACAGCTGTGACAGAGGCCAAGGAGATGGTGTCTGGCTCCAGCCCACCTCCCAGCCTCGTGGCTCTTCGGTCCAGGTCCTCCGCCTCCAGAACAGCAGGTTCATCTGCAGAAAGGAGACAAAAGGACCTCTCTGGTTGTTTCCACTCATTGAATAATTGAAGGCGAAGAGAAAGGTAACCGATACATCCCATCAACCTGATAACACAAAGAACAATGGTCACCAGGTCAGGTCACAGGCAACCTGGTCTAAAAAGGGATTAAAAAAAGGTATTGCCTCCTGGGACATATTATTCTGTCTGGGCAGGGTGCCTGTAAATGGCTTTGTGAAGGCAAAACTGGAATGGAAAAATGACAAACACCCCAGACTTCCAGAGGTGAAAGAGCTGAGCAAGGGTTGCAGCTCTACCAACGGAAGAGCAGTTGCAAAGACAACCAACTGTCTGGCTCTGGGGTAGAGAGGGCTGAAAAAAAACAGGAGAAAGGGCTCATTTCCCAAGAATCACAGAATTCTGGAATGGGTTGGGTTGGAAGGAACCTTAAAACCCATCCAGTCCCACCACCTGCCATGGGCAGGGACACCTCCCACTGGATCAGGGGGCTCCAAGCCCCGTCCAACCTGGCCTTCAACACCTCCAGGGATGGAGCAGCCACCACTGCTCCGGGCAACCCGGGCCAGGGCCTCCCCACCCTCAGCATGAACAATTTCTTCCCAATGCCCAATACAAATCTTCCCCCCTTCCAATTTAAAGCCCTTCCTCCTCGGCCCATCACTCCAGGCCCTTGGAAAAAGCTGGGAGAAAGGGAGAGCACCCAGTTTTAACACCGTGCCTTCCCTCAGGCTGCCAACACCACTACCTGTGCCGGCCCAGGCCAAATTCCCCTTTTCCAACCCTCAAACCCAGTGGAAAACCTTGCTCAGAATCTCTACCTCAAGCAACGCTTTGTCCTCGCCCACAAAACGCATCCTCCCATTTCTCTGCTGTTGAAACTCAATCCTTTGGGCTGAGTGGAAACAACAATGAGTTTCCAATTGCTGACCCCTCGATGAGTTTCCAGAAAGGCGTCCGGTTTCACCACAGTGCTGAGCTGGGGCCACCACCAGCCTGGTGGCCTCCTCCCCCTGCACCGTGCCCACAGCGAGCTGCAAGGGTTAAATCCCACTTTGCACGCTGACATTCACAAATCATCCCTAAAAAACAAGCTGGAAGCAACCCAGGTGGGTGATACCGGCCAAGCCTTCAGCAGGAGCCTCTCTCCATCAGCTCCTACTTCAGTTCCCCACAGATCTCCTCTCTCCAGCTTTCCTTCCAAGAACCCAACACTCCCTGTCTAATCCCTGGTTGTGCTCGACCTGAGCCACTCTGGGGACAGGCTTTGTTGTGATTGGACAAGGGGGAATTGTTTGGAACTGAAAGAAGGGAAATTCAGGCTGGATATAAGACAGAAAGTGTTTATACTGAGAGTGGGGAGGCCCTGGCACGGGATGCCCGGAGAGGTGGTGGCTGCCCCATCCCTGGAGGTGTTGAAGTCCAGGTTGGGTGGGGCTCTGAGCCCCCTGATCCAGTGGGAAGCGTCCCTGCTCATGGCAGGGGGTGGGACTGGATGGGCTTTAATGGTCTCTTGCCACACAAACCACTCCATGATTCCATGGAGCCTCATAGGTGCTTTCCTGGGATGTGGAGGAGAGCACCACTGCAGCATGGAACAGCCTCTTCCCAGGAACAACATACCTTGTCTCCGATGGTCATCCTTGGATGGACGCGTCTTGCCAAGCTTCATGGCTGAAAAAACTCCTTTCCCAGCTCTGCAAGAAGAGAGGGAGAAAAAAAACCCATCCATTTTTAGTATTTTCAGTGCTGTTTTCTCAGACCTGGGGGTGGGAAGGAGCCTTTCACAGCTCCAAAGCAAGTGAAGAAAGAACAGTTGGAAGAGAGAGCAAGGGCTGCTTCGGAGATGCCACAGGGCAGAGTCGAGATTGCAGTGAAATGCATTGCCTTTGAGTCTTGGGTCTCATTATTTTTCTCAGAGAACACCTCAGTTTGGGGTAAAACACGAGGCTGGGGCTCAGCCTCAGTAGCCAACAGCCTCTCCCACCCAACCAACGCCCCCTGTCTCTGCTGACCCTGCTGTGCAGAGACTTCTCGTTTCTCCTGACCCGTTTCTGCAATCGCTCCCCAGTCACTTAAAACCATTAAATAAAAAATCCAACCACTCCCCCCCGACCCTGCTGTGAAAAAAATCATCAATATCTTCATCCAAAGCAGCACCAAAGCTGTGCAGGTAAGGTTTTTCCAGCAGCCCATTGCAGCAAGGTGATTTTCCCCCTCCAAGCGTGGGAACCACCAGCACCAGGGCAGTCTGTGCTCCCCATCTCCAGTCCAGACTGGGCTCAGATTCACTCAAGGCAGTTTGGGCTGGACTTGCTGGGAAAATAATGGCTTGCAAAGGGCTTGCCAGGTGCTTTTTGAAAATGCCCATCATGTCAAGGGCATTTTAAGAAGCATCTGGATCCAAATGCTTCAGTGGGGTTGGGATGGTTGTTCCAGCTCAGCAATCAGCCCATGCAGCCACCAGGGCGTTGACTTCTGCCCTGCTTGGTGTCTGCTCAGTCAATGTAGAGAAATACAACCTGTGCCTGTGATCACAGCATCATGGAATGGTTGGGGTGGAAGGGACCTCAAAGCCCATCCAGTGCCACCCCCTGCCATGGGCAGGGACACCTCCCACTGGATCAGGGTCTCCAAGCCCCATCCAACCTGGCCTTCAACACCTCCAGGGATGGGGCAGCCACCACTGCTCTGGGAAACCTGGGCCAGGGCCTCCCCACCCTCACTGTGAAGAATTTCCTCCTAAGATCTCATCTAAATATCCCCCTTCCAGTTTAAAGCCGTTCCCCCTTGCCCTGTCACACCAGGCCCTTGGGAAAAGCTCCTCTCCAACTTTCCTGGAGCCCCTTTCAGTCCTGGGAGGCTGCTCTAAGGGCTCCCCACAGCCTTCTCCTCTCCAGGCTGAACAACCCCAACTCTCCCACCCTGTCCTCACAGCAAAGATTCTCCATCCCTTCTTAGATCATCTCCGTGGCCTCCTCTGGCCCTGTCCCAACAGTTCCAACTCCTTATGTTGGTGATTCCAGAACTGGACACAATACTCCAGGTGGGGTATTATCCACACCAAACAGCTTAAGATAGGATTTCTGCACTGGGATGCTCTCAAATGCAGCTCTAGCAAACAGCTGGAGATTGTTAAAGGCAATAAAGGCCCTGCAGATACATTCAGGAGATTGTTCCCTGTTATTTGGAGAAGAGTCCATGCTGCTGTCTCAAAGAGGTGGGAGGTTGAGTTACCTTGGGCCCCTCCCTTCAAGAAAACCCTGGAGGGAATGGAGAAGGGAGTGGAGCTGGGAAAGGGTCTGGAGAACAGGGGCTGTGGGAGCGGCTGAGGGCCCTGGGGGGGTTTGGGCTGGAGAAGAGGAGGCTGAGGGGAAACCTCCTGGCTCTCTGCAGCTCCTGGAGAGGAGGGTGGAGTCAGGGGGGGTTGGGCTCTGCTCCCAAAGGACAGGGGATGAGATTAGGGGAAATGGCCTCAGGTTGCACCAGAGGGGGTTTAGATTGGATATTGGGAGCAATTTCTTTCCTGACAGAGTGGTGAAGCCCTGGCAGAGGCTCCCAGGGCAGGGGTGGAGTCCCCATCCCTGGAGGGGTCCAAAACCCCTGTGGCAGTGGCACCTGGGGACAGGGTTTGGTGGTCACTGTGGGGTTGGGCTGATGTTGGACTGGATGAGCTGGGAGGGCTTTTCCAACTTCAATGATTCCATAAAAGTTATGGAAACCGGATGTAATGTGGAATTTTATCCTGAAAACCTCCATAGGAAAATACCTCATAGCATCCATAAAGCTGAAGCCATCAAGGAGCACAAGTCAGACCAAGATTTAACCCCGTGCTAATGGCAAAGGTCAAACAGCTGGAGAGAGGTTTGAAGGCAACGGCCTGTGATTGCCCCCAAAGCAGAAGATGGTAAAGCTGAAAGGGAAGGTTTTAAATTGCAAAATTCTTGATGCCCAAAAGTGCTGCTCCTTGCAGAAATCTTGCAGGTTTGATGGACATGACCTTGGGTCAGCCTGGAAGAAAGGGGGAACCTCTGCTCCAGCCTGGACCTCACCTCCAACCTGGACCTTCGAGATGGGGCTCCTCAGAACATGGTTTAGAAGGCAGCTTGGTGTTTTGTTGGTGCTTGGAACTGATGATCTTAGAGGTCTTTTCCAACCTTAACGATTCTATGACCTCACCCCCGAGCCGGCTGCCACAGCAGGGGAGCCAAGGCTCAGCACCAACCCTGGATGCAGCAGGATTGGGCCGTGCTGCCCACGAGCCAGGTGATGGCACCAAAACTGCAGGAAATCAGTCTCAGATTGAATCACATGGAATGGGTTGGGTGGGAAGGGACCTCAAAGCCCAGCCAGTTCCCACATCCTGCACGGGCAGGGACACCTCCCACTGGATCAGGGGGCTCCAAGCCCCATCCAACCTGGCCTTGAACACCTCCAGGGATGGGGCAGCCACCACTGCTCTGGGAAACCTGGCCCAGGGCCTCCCCACCCTCACAGCAAAACATTTCTCCCCAAGATCTCATCTCAATCTCCCCTCTTCCAGCTTCAAACCCTTCCCCTCACCCTGTCCCTGCACTCCCTGATCCAGAGCCCCTCCCCAGCTTTCCTGGAGCCCCTTTCAGTCCTGGGAGGCTGCTCTAAGGTCTCCCCACAGCCTTCTCCTCTCCAGGATGAACAACCCCAACTCTCCCACCCTGTCCTCACAGCAAAGATTCTCCAGCCCTCAGATCATCTCCGTGGCCTCCTCTGGACCCTCTCAAACAGTTCCATCTCCTTCAGCTGAGGATCCCAGACCTGGACATGAGGTTCCAGGTGGGGTCTTGTGAGAGTGGAGCAGAGGGGCAGAATCCCCTGCCTGGATCCTCCCTCACCTTATCACACCTGCCTGGGACCAAGGGATGAAGTTGCCCCCTTTCTTTTTCCAACCCAAAGAAGTCCTGGCACTGCAGCCAGGCTGATGCATTTGTTGTCTTAAATAACAGCCTGGAAGTTTGCAGGTGTCTGACAGAGCCAGAGCTCACGAGAAGAAAATTAAGGAGAATCAGAGGACAATGTATTTGCCCAGGGAGGGGCAATTCAATCGGGGCAGAAGATCAGCATAAGGTACAGGAACTATTTATAGCTGAGGTTTAATGGGGAATAAAGCAATGCCTGGACTTTAAAGAAGGCTCTGGTAGCTGTGATTAATGCACAGGAGCCTCAGTGAAAGGGCTGTTTCTCAATAATGGCTGGAAGGAGGAAGGATGAGGGGAAGGTTTCCACATCTGTCATCCTGCCAGGGAACATCTGCCTCGAGGTGCTTCGGGGGAAGCAGCACTTCGAAGCTCTTTGCAAACTCATTTCTTAATGAGAAATGCTGTCATAACAGCCCAGGCTGTGAAACTCTGCTCTGAGAGCACTCAGTTTCCTCCCAGCAGCCGTGGGAAATCCAGCAGACACAAAACCTTTTGATAAGACAACGCGCCTCCAGGGTTGGTCACAGCACATTCCCTTCTTCCCAATCAATTTCCTAAAAATGGAGGGGAAACAACAATCCCAACAACCCCAGAGGTGGCACTTTGCTCACAAATGGTTCACAGACTCATGGAATGGGTTGGAAAAGACCTCAAACCCACCCAATCCCACCCCCTGCCATGGGCAGGGACACCTCCTGCTGGATCAGGGGGCTCCAAGCCCCATCCAACCTGGCCTTGAACACCTCCAGGGATGGGGCAGCCACAGCTGCTCTGGACAACCTGGGCCAGGGCCTCCCCATCCCCATTGTGAAGAATTTCTTCCTAAGATCTTATCTCAACCTTCCCCATTCCAATTTAAAGCCATTCCCCCTCATCCTATCCCTGAACTCCCTGATCAAGAGCCCCTCCTCAGCTTTCCTGGAGCCTCTTTCCGTACTGGAAAGCTGCTCTAAGGTTCTCTGAGGAGAAAAACAAAACAGAAGAGCAACTGGTGATGGAGCCAGTAGGATTCTGTAGGGAAGACAGTTGCTGGGCTGGTCCTCTATCAGGACCCAGAATAACAAGGTCCTTGCATGGGCACTGAGGATCTGTTGGGTTCTGATTAGGAGAGCATCTGATGTTCCTTATCAGTAAAATGGTGAAGCTGGGTTTGGGCCATGTGGAACAAGACTGGGATGAAGCACCTGGTCCAAGCAACAGGTGCTGAGACCCATTCCAGCAGCACCAACCCAATCCAAGTCCTTCCAGAGGGACACCCATGGGAGCCAGTGTCATGCCCCCTCCTCTCCTGGAGCGATGTCCCCTCGTTGCTGGCTGAGCCTCAGTGAATGTGCTGGGGACATCAGCTGCAGGAGCCTCTTGTGTGCCCCCAAAGGCAGTTTCACTGCAGAAGAGGTCCCAGAAACTGGAAGCAGCCTGGCAGTCTCTAGAGAATCCATGAGAGGAGCCTCAGCTCTGAATGGTTTGGAGAGCAGAGGCCAGAGGGCACAAGGTCCCTTGATTGGCACAATCCCATGCCTGCATCCTGGCCACATCTCCCTGCTGCTCCTCTCAGCCCCAGTTACAACACCTGGAGCTGCCTCCTCCCTTCACCATCACCCTCACCGGTATCATTCCAGTGGACTGGAATACCAGAGAGGCAAAAATTTAGGAAATAATGGAGTCTGCAAGTCACTAAGGGAAAAATAAAGTGGATTTTGGTGGAATTTGGCAGCATACTTGGCACGTGTGGAGGAGGAGGGAAGAAGGAAGTCAAGGATGAGGAAGGAGCCATCCCAGATGCTTTGGAGGCAGATGCCCAGCAGTTCATCCTCATCCCCCAGCCCCTTCCCAAGCTCCATCTGCTGCCCTTTCCAAGCCAGGTGAGCACTGACACCCCCCCACCAACACCTCCCCCTTTCCACCCCTTGGAGGTCACTACCTTCACCCTCTGGCTGTCCAGGACGTGGCTTCCCCCAGGAGGAGATGCTGGAAGAGCTCAGCTGAGAGAGGAGAGCAGCCAGCGGCACATCTAGGGTGGGCTGGCCATCCCGGGGCTGAGGGCAGAGCCTTGCCCCCCGTCCAGGTTGGGGCTGAGCAGAGATGGGGACCCCTGCCAAGGCTCCTGCCCAGGCACTGCAGGGTCTTTGCAGCATTAAACAAAGGTCGTGCCAACCCCTCCGCGGCTCCCGGCGGCACCGGAGGGCACGGACGGGAAGCTGGTGCTGGCAGAGAGCTGACACCATCCCCACATGAATATTACATGAGGGCCCAAGAACCTGAGATGCCACCACGGGCTGGGAGGCAGCACCAAGACCCCCCCCTTGGCCAAAGCCTGGGCTGAGCCTCATTTCATAAAATCATAGAATCACAGAATGCCCTGAGCTGGAAGGGACCCACCAGGCCCATCCAGTCCAACTCCTGTCCCACAGGACAACCCCAACATTCACCCCCTGGGGCTGAGGGCCTTGGCCAAACCCTGCTGGAATATTGTCAGGCTGGGACTGCTTCCCTGGGGAGCTGTTCCAGGGCTCCAGCACCCTCTGCTCTGGGGGAAGAACCTCTTCCTGATGGCCAAGCCAACCCTGCCCTGGCCCATCTTCCTGCCCTTCCCTGGGCTCCTGTCCTTGGTCACCAGAGAGCAGAGCTCAGCCCCTGTTTCCCCTCCCTCCCTTGGGAGAAGGCAGCGAACAGCTCTGAGATCCCCCTCAGGCTCCTCTTGTCCAGCTGAACAGAGCCAGTGCCTTCAGCCTCTCCTCCTGGGATTGCCCCTCCACACCCTTCCCCAGCTTTGGGGCCTCCTCTGGACTCTCTCCAGGGCTTGGATGTCCTTTTTATCCCGGGGTGCCCCAAAGTGCCCCCAGTGCTCGAGGTGGGGCCTCCCCAGAGCAGAGCAGAGCGGGACAATCCCCTCCCTGGCCCGGCTGGCGATGCTGGGCTTGGTGCCCCCCAGGACACGGTTGCCCTCTTGGCTGCCAGGGCTCCCTGGTGGCTCGTGGTCACCTTGCCATGGAGCAGAGCCCCCAGGTCCCTCTGGGCAGGGCTGCTCTCCTAAAGAACTGAGTCCCTGCAGAGGGTGCTTCTGCCCCCCAGAACACTGCGAGCTGCTGGTGCACTCCCACCCCATCTGGCAGTAGGGTCAAGACTGGAGTCCTGCAAATATTGGTGGTGGAATCCCTAATGGCTCCATCACTTCTCCTCTGTTCCCAGACAGGGACCTGTGTCAGACACCAGAGCATTCCCCCAGCCTCCCGCAGCACTCCGCCCTTGGATTTTCTGCTGGCTAATATGGGATTGAGAAGATGAATTATCTTTGGTTGATGGCAAAGCACACATCCTCTGTTCAGTTTCCAGCTCCCGGGAGCACTTAAAGTACCATGGAACACTCTAGGTTGGAAGAAATCTTTACAGATCATCCAGTCCAATTTCCCTGCAGAAGCAGTGACATCTTTAACCAGATCAGGGGGCTCCAAGCCCCATCCAACCTGGCCTTCAACACCTCCAGGGATGGGGACTCCACCACCTCTCTGAGCACCTCTTCCAATGCCTGACAACACATTCCAAGAAGGAATCTTTCCCAATGTCCAATCTGACCCTGCCCTGGGGCAACTTGAGGCCATTTCCTCTCATCCCATCCCTTGGGAGCAGAGCCCAACCCCCCCTGGCTCCACCCTCCTCTCCAGGAGCTGCAGAGAGCCAGGAGGTCTCCCCTCAGCCTCCTCTTCTCCAGCCCAAACCCCCCCAGGGCCCTCAGCCGCTCCCACAGCCCCTGTTCTCCAGACCCTTCCCCAGCTCCGCTCCCTTCTCCAGACGCGCTCCAGCCCCTCCAGGGCTTTCTTGGAGGGAGGGGCCCAACCCTGAGCCCAGGATTCCAGGTGTGGCAAAGAGAGAGCTCGGGCACAGCCTGGTCTGGCACCAGTACAGGTGGCTGGGGGGGAAAGGAAGGCAGCAGCCGAGGAATCTTCTCTACCTGGATGATGTGGGAGCCCAACCCGCCAAGCCTGGAGCTCAGTCCCATTCGCCCATCCCATGCTGATGAGCTGCACCCAACCCCCCTCCTTCCCTCAGCCCTGACCAGGCTGTCCTTGTCCAAGCTTGGGAATTCTCCTCCCAGCCAGGACCCATCCAAAACTAACGGGAGCCAGGGTTCTCTCAAGACCTTCCAGGGACTGCTCCAAGCCTGTCTTCTACTGTAAATCAATATTCCCTGCGTGCTCCGAGGCCTCAGACCACACATCCAAGAGACCCAAGCTCCTCCAGGGCTGACAGGCTCAGCTCTAGAGAAGGGGAAAGCACACCAGGAACCTGAGCTAGGAAAGCTGGAAAGAAGGAGGAGGAGAAGGAGCAGGGAAAGCAAACCTACTTGTGCTCCTTCGTCTTCTCTTTGCCTTTGCTGGAGCCGGTGGCCACGCATCAGGGGAAGAAAAGGCAAACAAGCTTCAGTGCCCTTCAAGTGCTTCAAATCAGAGCTTAAAAGGAGCTGATCTTTTTTTTTGCAGCTCCCCTTCTCCTCGTGAGTGCTCCCAGTGCCTCATCTCCAGGTCATGGGCAACGTGTCTCAGCAGGGCTAACCCCGAACACCCCTGTCCTGCTCACATCTGTAATTTAGGTGGGTAACACCCCCCTGCTAGGCTGGAGGGGCTTAGGAGAGCCCCACCTTCCTGCCCAAGGAGCTGGAGGCGATGGGCGTTCTCTGGAAGCCTGTGTGGGGCCAGTAAAGCAGCTGCAGCTGTAAGAGGGGCTGTGAGGAGGGGAGTGGTCTTCATCAGCCTCTCCTAAGGTGCACTCCTACCCCTCACCCAGAGAGGGCTCAGCTACAGGAGATGGCCTGGAGCTGGGGGTCCTCAGCCCTGACTGACACCAGGCAGCAAATAGTGACTTTTCACCTCCCTGTCTGGCTTTGCAGACTCCTGCTCTGCCTCTGCTTTCTGGCTTTTCAAACCTGTTTTCCTCCTCTCACGGCTCCCACATTTCTCATTTTGGGTCCTGCCTCCCCATTGCCCTTTCTTCCCTGGCTGATCTCATCAGCAAAGTGGGGAGATGAAAGCAATTAATAGGAGTAATTAGGAGGGCTGCTTTTTAATTACAGCTTGTCACTCTGCTTCACCCCGTGGCTGGGTCAGTGCTGGGGATGTGGGGCAGGAGGAGGCTTCTGAGTATGGACCTCTTGCTCCTCTGTGCATTGAGCTGCTTGAAAACCACCCCAACCCCCCCCTTTTTTTATTTGAGGTGTTTCTGGATGGGTGTTTAGAGAAGTGAAGCCAAGAAAACCAGCTCCAGCAGAAGACAGAGGGCAGGACCTGGGTGGGAGTCGAAGGAGAGCAGGGTCCTCCTGCTCAGCCCAACGTGGGCAGGGATCAGCTTGGAGCCTGGACTGGAAAATGGCCATGGAAACCTGTCCAGAAGCTGCTTTTATAGTGAGCAGCTCTGCTCTCTCCCTGCAAAAACACTTGCTTTGAGAGCAAACCAGCAGAAATTATCCCCTTGCCTGCTGAGCTGGTCGGGGGAAGCAGGCAAAGAGCAGTGCCAGCAGCTCAGCTGGTCCACCTGCATTGTAAAATCCGCCCGAGTTGCCCCTGCTGAGTGCCAGGAGAGGATTTAAATCACTCCAAGCTTTCTCCTGCACCCCAGGGATGTGGCCCCAGCTCCCTGCAAAGCCGTGGCTCATCACCACCCCACCAGGAGCTTGGTTTGGACAATGCACAAGCCCTTTGGATCGTTGAAGGGACCAGAAGCTGCATCTCCTCGAGCAACTCCGTGGTGCAGGAGCTGGAATAACGGGGGCTGGAGCTGGAATAACGGGGGCTGGAGCTGGAATAACGGGGGCTGGAGCTGGAATAACGGGGGCTGGAGCTGGAATAATGGGTTGGAGCTGGAATGACAGGGGTTGGAGCTGGAATGACAGGGGTTGGAGCTGGAATAATGGGTTGGAGCTGGAATAACGGGGGCTGGGGCTGCAGTAACAGGGGCTGGAGCTGCAATAATGGGTTGGAGCTGCAAAAGGACCCAGGGAAGAAGCAGGAATGGGGGACTCGGGGTACCTGAATGGCAACGCCAGGTGTCTTTTCTCCTTGCCCTTGGCCTTAGCTCTGCAATCACAAAGAGCAAATGATTCTGACAGGAGTCATCCTGCTGCAGGGAGAGACCCTTCTCCCCTCGAACCCCAGCATGCACCAAGCAATCAACCAAACTCGATTCTCAAGCGTGGAAGAGCGAGATCTTGCTGCAACAGCACTTCCTAACCCAGGGGCATCCAGGGAATTGGGGAGGGAGGGAGAGCAGAGCTGGAAGGAGCAGGGGAAAGAGAGGGTGCACAGGGATGGAAGAGCTGACAGAGGAAAAAGGGGATTGATTCAAGGTGGGTGGGTGAATTGTGTGGCTGGTGTTATGTGTGCTGGATGGACAGGTGGCATCACAGAGGGATGGAGGGATGGAAGGAGGGATGGAATGGCACTGGAATGGACAGTGGATAGATCTCTTCTGCAATGGATGGATTAGTGGATGGATGGAGGGAGGGATGGATGGATGGATACAGGGATGGATGGATGATGGATGGATGGTGAGAATTGCAGTGATGGACAGAAATAAATGGAATGAGATGGCTGGATACAAAGGATTGAACTGAGATGGACTGATGGACAGATGGACAGCTTGGTGGATGGTGAGAACATCATTGGCATGAGTGGATGGATGGACAGCTGGATAGCTGAGCAGACAGGAAAATATTATCCTTGAAGCTCCTCTGGAAGGTCCTTGGAGAGAAGGAAATTGTCCACGCTGGGTGTGGGAGAGAACAGACTGAATGCAAAGCTCCTCTCTTTGGAGAGGAGGGGATGGGGTGAATACAAGAAAGCTCTGCTCCCCATCAAGAAGGGGGCAGGAGGCAGCTGGGACCTCTCCCTGGGTCCAGATGCCATGCAGGGGTTGGTCACAGCCATGCACACACCACGCCCAGAGGGCCTGACCAACGCAGGGACAGTACCTGGCATCTTCAGGGTCTTCACTGTTTGGAAGAGACAGAGCCAAGAAGGTGAACGTGAGGAAGAAAGAAACCCACCCAACCAGGAACACCCCTCCCGTGGCCCTGGGGGAGCTGGCCAGGACAGGGAGAAGGGGTTGGTGGCTGCCACCACCCCCCAGGAGGATCCTCCTGGGCTGATGCTGAGGTTAAAGCACACCAGGAGGGGAAGGTCCCACTCTTGATCTTGGCAAGGTTCTGACACCATCCCACAGCTCTTTGCAGCCACCCAGGTCCTGTTTGCCAGTGGCAGGGCAGAACTCTTCTGCAGGTTCCTTCTGCATCCTCTCCACCTCCCTCCACCCACTGAGCAGCCACAGTGGAGAGCACCCTTACAGGGATGGCTTTGGGGCTGGGATCGCTGTCCTGGGCTCACCCACGCCAGACAAATTCATTTATGTGGATGTATTCTTATCCATGGAGCCTTTGGGAATCCACCAACAGGGTGTTCATCGACATATTTAGTGGGATTTGGCTCTAGAGGGACCCCAGGACCTGCCTCTCCTTTGCAATGTGACACAGAGGAGGTTTGTGGGTGCAGCTGGGTCCCACAGAAAGCTCCTGGAGCTCAGGGCTCATGGCTGCTGCTCAGCTCTTGCCCCCTTCAGCTCCAGAGCACCCAGGTTTGGTCCCACCTGTGCAGAGATGCAGAGCTGTGAAGCTGGTGCACGAAGCACTGGTGCCATCCCAGCTCTGGACCCACATACCCTGCTCTCTGGGATGAAGATCTGGGGATTAATTTGAATTAAGGAAGGTCTGGAGCTTAAACCAGCCCAGATCTTGGGTGCATTTATGCCTGGGCAGTGGGATGTGAGGGATGAACTGGGATGAGAGCAACCCCTTTCCCCACCAAAGCCAAGATCCCACCACCAGCCATGGCACGTTGGTACCTTGCTACTGACTTGTATCCATCGTTAAACTTAATCCTGGGGGAGGCACCAAAGAGAAAGAGAGAGGGAAAAACAACAGCAGGGTCAGGCTTCTTGGAGCAACCCATGAGGGAAAAGTGGGCTTGGTGAGGACGGGGATGTCCCTTGCAAGGAAGGGGTGGTGTTCAAGCCATGGTTCCCTGCCACAGGGTGCCCCAAGACAACTGCAGGGTGGTAACCCCCAGCCTAGGGTGTCCCATTCACAGTGTCCCCAGGGAAAAACCAGCTGGTGACAGGACCCACACTTGTGGCACAAGAGCTGTCACCACTCCATCATCCATTGCTCCTGCTGGAGCTGGAAGATCTCCTACTCCAGAACAATTCGGGCTCAACCCAGATCACAGGTGTCAACAGCTCCCAGGAAATTCCTGAAGCTGCTGGAGGCTTTGCCCTGGGTCTCACAGCAGCAACCGGATCACTCTTTGAACCCCTTTTCCTCACGCTTTTCCTGCTTTTCAAAGCCCTCAGGAAGCATCCCTTCCCCAGGAATGTAACGGGGCATCGGAAGGGTTGGGAAAAAGAGGGGGAAAACTTGGCAGGGGATGTGGCCGGATTTCACTTCCCTTTGCTCAGGCTGGAAAGCTCCCTGGACTCGCCTGGTCACGCTGGTGGAGTTGGTGGTGTGGCGTGTGGCATCTCTAAGATGTGAGCCCTGCTGCCACCCCTGAGCTGGCAATCGTGGACCCTCCTTATCTCCTTGGGCACGGAGGTGATGAAGGATGGAGTCCCACACATCCAAAGGCTGAGCCAGCTCCTACTCGAGTAAAGCATCCCTTGGGAGATTCCTCTTTCCTTTGACCCTCGGGGCAACCAAGGAAGGCTTGGATCATAGCAAGAGCCTTGCTGAGCTTCCTAGGGCCGTGCAGGATGGTGCTGGGATGCACCTCAGTGCTCTACTGGATTTCTACCTCTCTGTGGACACAGCAGCTCTGGAAAACCACCACGAGCAGCAACAGTGTTTGCACCCATTGACCAGCCCATGCTGACCGAGCTGGCAGAAGAAGGGATCCCTGTCTCTCCCAACCTCCTACCACAGGTATTTCCATCACCAAGCTCATCCCCAGCGCTTGGCAACGACCCCAGCTTTGGAGTAAGTGACCCCTGGGGCTAATTAGTGGCAGGCAGAGAGCTGAGCCCAGCCAGCCATCTCTTGGATGCTCTTGGCTCGCGTGAGGAAGGAGAGGATCAATAATTCACCAGGGCCAGATTGCTTTCGGCTGCAGAGCTCTTGTCCTGCCCATGAATATTTCAAGGCCGACAGCTATCGGGTGATGCTTCGGTTTCAAGGTGCTCAGGAGCTGTGACGTGCACAGCCCCAGCCCACCCTCAGTCTGGGCACCCCAGGAGGGTCTCTGCTGGCCTTGAAACATCTCTGGAAGTGCCCATCTCTTTGCTGACCGTAGAGGGGACCGAAGGAGAAGTCTATATTGGTAAATAAATGGAGCAGAGCTCATTCCCTGGCCATGAGACTTGTCTGTACAAATAAAGTCCCTTCTCTCCACAATCTGCCTGGAGCCACCAGGAGTGGTTCCTGGTCTGTCAGATCATAGTCCCTCTGCTATCATAAACCACCCCAGGCACTCACTGAGCCAAAGTCACACCAGGGACCGTGCCCACGACTTAACAGATGGGACGGTGCCACCCTCAGTGCCCTGGCTCGCTTCCTCCCATGGATGCTGCGTAGGGTGAGGAGGTTCCTGGCCCATCAGCCCCAGTGAAACACATAAATCTTGACTTAACACATCTGGGCCTCCGAGTTCTGACATTTCAGCCTGGATGGAAGGAAGTTTTCTCTGGAGAGCAAGGCTTTGGACGCATCTCAGCTCTGCAGAGGCAGGATTTTGAGGGCAGTGCCTTAGCAGGGCTGCTGTGGGTATTTACCTAGAGTGTTGGTCTTCTTCTGCATCATCTCCAAGGCTTGGGCATTTGGAGAGAAAGAGGGGGGAAAACCCACTGTGATACAAAGACTGAGGGCTCTTCCACTGGAGCAGTGTTTTAAAAACAGGACAATTTTCTTCAGCTCAGGCAGAACTTCAGCAGATGCCAACACAGCAAAGCACTCCATGCATGACTGAGCACCCAGAGCCCCCTTGCACAGGGCTGATCCTCCCTCTGCCACCCACCTGGGGCACCTGAACCTCCTGGATGCACCTGCAGGGTCCCTGCACGATCCAGGTGAGGTTTCTGTGTCTGCTTGGCTGGCTGAGCTCCACGCTGAGGTGGAAGTGAGCTGGTCCCCTCCAGCCAACCTCCCTCCTACCCTCCTCCTGTTTGCTCGGGGTGAGTTTGCTCGAGGAGAAAAGCTGTTGAGGCTGGAAAAGGCTGCATTGGGTTGGTGCTGTGCCCAGGGCAAGGCTGGCTGGAAGGAGTTAAGAGGTGTTCAGCCTGGAGAAGAGAAGGCTCTGGGGAGACCTTAGAGCAAGGGAAGCTGTGGAGAGTGATGAGGTCTAGATGAACCCATCAGCCCATGTCAGGGGTGTTGGAACTGGATGATCTTTAAGGTCCCTTCCAAACCCACACCATTCTATGATTCTATGTTTATGATTCTGTTCTACCTCCTCTGCTGGAGGGCAAACACAGAGCACCAAGAGTCCTTGCTCCTGGCAGCCCAAATAACAGGAGACATCATAAAAAAGCTGGAGCTGGGGAGGATGTTCAGCCACAATGGACCCTACAGCACTCCCTGGGGCCACGGAGCATTAGGAGCAGGTAAAAGGGAATGAAGGGGTCAATGGCCTGTCTTTATTAAACAGCCAGGGTTACAGTCCTAGTCTGTGGAATGAAAACAGCAGTTATTGCAACAGCTTGATTTGCCAACTTGAACTGTCTGCAGGCAACTCTGAGATGGGAATTGTCTCACCAGCCTTGGGCTGCTGAAACTTCAGGTGGGGAGACAAAGCTGTCATCTGAAGGGAGCCTATAAAGCTGGGGGGGGACTTCTTGCAAGGGCCTGGATTGGTAGGATGAGGGGGAACAGCTTTTAACTGGAAGGGGGAGGATTTAGGTTAGACATTAGGAAGAAATACTTCACAATCAAGGTGGTGAAACACTGGAGTAGATTGCTGAGCTATTACACAGCTGTACCCAAAGGATGCCACATTTACCTTCTCTTTGCCCATCCCTGCTTTATCTCCCTTAACAAAGCAAGACCTGAAAGCTCAGTGCAGGGGCCCCTCTGCCCTCAGCAGCAGGAACAAAGCCTCGAGGGATGACCATTTCCTCCCCATAAAATCCCAGCAGGATTCCTGGTAAGGGAGTGCAGGTACAAAGCTTTTTCTTTTTTTAGCTGTTCTTCCTCCACAACAAGGAAAAAGTACCCAAGGCCCTGGAGCACCTCCCTGTGCCCCTGCTGATGGTTGGTGCAGAGACACCCCAAGAAATGAGGCTGTGGTCGATAACCCTGCAGGACACAGCGTGTTGGAGGCTGCTGCCTCGCCAGAAATAGGCTCCTTAAAGCACAGCCTTGGGCTCTGTGTGCTTCCTTCTGCCTTGACTGGACACAGGGCTCCAGGTGGGGTCTCATGAGAGCAGAGCAGGGAAGGAGAATCCTCTCCCTTGATTTCTGCCTGTGGGTCTGAATTTCTGTACAAAACTGCAAAGCCTGAGCCCAGGCAGAAGCTCAGTGAATTCCAGTCCTGGAATTCAGACCTGGCCAGGCTGGATCCATGGGCTGGAGGGCAGGAAGGGTCTGCAGAGGGACCTGGCCAGGTTGGATCCATGGGCTGGAGGGCAGGAAGGGTCTACAGAGGGACCTGGCCAGGCTGGATCCATGGGCTGGAGAGCAGGAAGGGTCTGCAGAGGGACCTGGAGAACCTGGATCCATGGGCTGGAGGGCAGGAAGGGTCTACAGAGGGACCTGGAGAACCTGGATCCATGGGCTGGAGGGCAGGAAGGGTCTGCAGAGGGACCTGGCCAGGCTGGATCCATGGGCTGGAGGGCAGGAAGGGTCTGCAGCCCCACTGTGAACTGGAATTGATCCAGTTTAGAAAAACAAACAAATAAAAGCTGAGAGGGATTGTTTATTTTCGTTATGAGAGGAAACATCCTCAAGCTGTGCCAGGGGAGGTTTAGATTGGATATTGGGAACAATTTCTTTCCTGAAAGAGTGGTGAAGCCCTGGCAGAGGCTCCCAGGGAGGTGGTGGAGTCCCCATCCCTGCAGGGGTTCCAGTCCCGTGGGACAGGGTTTGGTGGTCACAGTGGGGTTGGGCTGGTGTTGGACTGGATGAGCTGGGAGGGCTTTTCCAACCTTAACAATTCTATGACTCTGTTTACTATTGGACTGGTTTTGGTGGATCCGTGCCCTGACCTGGCTGTTGGCTTGGCCAGGCAAGGGGAAGTGCTGGCAGAAGAGGGGTGGTGGGACCGAGGAGGGTGTTGGCAGCAGAGGAACCATGCTCGACCCCTCTGGTCTGCAGCACCCACCCACAGCCATGCTCAGGAGGACACTCCTCAACCCCTGCCCAGCAGTGCTGAGGGGTTTGGGCACCTCTTTATCAAAACAGCAAATCATGCCTGCACTTAGAGGTTTTTTTTTCCTGCCTTTTACTCTCCCAGAGCTCAAATCCTCCCCTTGTTCTTCCAGTTGGACCTTTCATTTTCCCCACACGAACTTGTGTCTCCCCCAACTCATTCCCTCACCAGAAAACATGGGAATTCAACCCTGTGGAAAGGTTTTCTATGAACTGAAGTCTTTAATATGGGCATGGAGGGGTTACAAGAGCTGGTATTTCCCTGCAAGGTGTGTGTTTTCTCCTGACAGCCCAGCTGCCAATAACTGATCCAATTCCCACTGCCAGCACAGATTCCCGACGCGTGTCTCGCCAGCATCTATTGAGCTGCAAAAAAAAAGGTCTGAGAAGTGTTGTTGCTGCTGCTTTTTCCCATTTCAAGATCTATTCTGCCTCTCCTCAGGAAAGAGAAGCAGCTGAAGAGCAAAATTATGTCCCTAATGAGCCAGGGCTGGAGGTAAACAGCTTCGTGATGGAGACAACACTGGCAGAAAGCTTATGGAACTCTGGAGAGATCTTTCTACTGCTTTAATTTGAATTCAAACCCACCCCAGGGGGACACAGAGGATGGAAACAGGCTGTGAAGACACAGAGAATTGCAGGCAAAGGAGCTGCCAAGCAGATTTCAAGTCCAACTTCCTCCCAAAGGAGGATCAGCTCGCCTCAAGCTGTTCCTCAGACGTGCATCCACCTTGTACCCAAGCATCTCCAGGGACAGGAGCTGAACTCCCTCCCAATCACACCTGGAGTTTCTCTCCCTGTCTCCCTACAGACCATCCCACTGCTGCTTTGCAGAGGTTTGATTTTTGGAGCCATCAGGGAGCCCTGGCAGCCAAGAGGGCAACCGTGTCCTGGGGGGCACCAAGCCCAGCATCGCCAGCCGGGCCAGGGAGGGGATTGTCCCGCTCTGCTCTGCTCTGGGGAGGCCCCACCTCGAGCACTGGGGGCACTTTGGGGCACCCCGGGATAAAAAGGACATCAAAGCCCTGGAGAGAGTCCAGAGGAGGCCCCAAAGCTGGGGAAGGGTGTGGAGGGGCAATCCCAGGAGGAGAGGCTGAAGGCACTGGCTCTGTTCAGCTGGACAAGAGGAGCCTGAGGGGGATCTCAGAGCTGTTGGCTGCCTTCTCCCAAGGGAGGGAGGGGAAACAGGGGCTGAGCTCTGCTCTCTGGTGACCAAGGACAGGAGCCCAGGGAAGGGCAGGAAAATGGGCCAGGGCAGGGTTGGCTTGGCCATCAGGAAGAGGTTCTTCCCCCAGAGCAGAGGGTGCTGGAGCCCTGGAACAGCTCCCCAGGGAAGCAGTCCCAGCCTGACAATATTCCAGCAGGGTTTGGCCAAGGTCCTCATCCCCAGGGGGTGAATGTTGGGGTTGTCCTGTGGGACAGGAGTTGGACTGGATGGGCCTGGTGGGTCCCTTCCAGCTCAGGGCATTCTGTGATTTTATGAAAATGATCAGCAGCTCATCCCAAACCTGATCCAGCCCTCGAAGGCATGGAAGGAGCTGCACTTGGCTTTGAACTTGGCTTCCTCAGCATGGCCAGATGCCAGGGTTGGTGTGGTCCATCTCAGTCCCCAAGCTGAGCAGGGGCACCCACGGGAAGCTGAAGGTGTTGGACACCAATGCCCCACCCAACACAGGTAGTGGTGCCTCCCATACCTGGGCTTGCCCCGGGTGGCATTTGAGCTTTTGGCAGGAGGTTGGAACTGGATGATCTTTAGGGGCCTTTCCAGCCAAACCCTCAGTACAAGAAAGCCCTGGAGGGGCTGGAGCGCGTCTGGAGAAGGGAGCGGAGCTGGGGAAGGGTCTGGAGAACAGGGGCTGTGGGAGCGGCTGAGGGCCCTGGGGGGGTTTGGGCTGGAGAAGAGGAGGCTGAGGGGAGACCTCCTGGCTCTCTGCAGCTCCTGGAGAGGAGGGTGGAGCCAGGGGGGGTTGGGCTCTGCTCCCAAGGGATGGGATGAGAGGAAATGGCCTCAAGTTGTGCCAGGACAGGGTCAGGTTGGACATCAGGGACAATTCCTTTACTGAAAGGGTTCTCAGGCCCTGGCAGAGGCTCCCAGGGAGGTGGTGGAATCCCCACCCCTGGAGGGGTTCAAAAGGCAGGTGGATGAGGTGCTCAGGGCCAGGGTTTAGTAAGGGGACAGGGATGGTTGGACTGGATGATCTCAGAGCTCTTTTCCACCCAGATGATTCCATCACTCTGCGACTCCCAGGAATCCAGCAGCCTCGTCAGAGCCCTTTGTCTCTCCATCTCCAGGCACCCCAGATGGATCTGCAGCCCGGGGCACGTGCAGGACTGTTTCTGGAGTGTCCTGCTCTCTGGGCCTGAGCTCCAGCCACCCACCTGAAGGACACACTCCCTGCATTGAACCCAAGCTGCCTGGCACACATCACACCCGTGCCAAGGCTTCCCTCCTGAAGGAAGGGTTTGGGTGGACAATCCCTGTCCTGCTCTTTGGGACTGACCCATGGCTCTTGTACCCCCTGATGCTGCCTGGGGATCGTTTGGGTCAGTGTTAGGTCTCCAAAACCTTCCCCAAGTTCTGTCCTAACAATTCATTAAGGTTATGGGCACTGGCCTGGCACTATTTAATTAATGAGACTCAACGATGCCTTTACCATTTATGTGGCCATAAATTCCCACCACAGAGAGTCAATATCTTCATGGTAAGTGAAGCCTGAGGCACTGGGTGGGAGTCTGCACGGGGAGCTGCTGTGGGAAATGAGCTTCCCAGAAGAGCCATGGGCAGGAACCACCACTCTTGTGCTATTTTCCATCCCTGGACCGGCACGAGTTGAGTTGTTCTCATTGCAAACTGCTCTGTCCTTTGGCTGAGCTGCTCCCAGAGGCTTTGGGTTGGTCCCTGGGTTTTACCAGAGCTCCTCTTTTAGTTTCAGCTCCTCCCTTGAAGGCAACACCTCCCCAAACTCCTTCTGGGACAGGGAACAACCCACGGCACAGCACTGCAGGGAAAGCCACTGCAAACAGGAATCACAGCCTCATGCACACCCACAGGAGCTCCTCTCCACCTGGTGGCAACTGTGACTGATGTGTGGTGGGACCTGGAGAAGGAAGGGAGCCTCGAAAGCGAGGCAGTTCCAACCTCACCCCAAGGGCCTTTCTCCATCCCAGCACTCTTCCCAAGAATGCTTTTCCAGCTGCTCCATTCCTTCTCCCCACCAGCTCTCCTGCAGCCAAGAGATGGGAATCCAGGGGCAATGCCCATGGGACATCCACAGGGTCACAGCAAGAGCAACACAGCACTGCAAACCTCACTGCCACCAGCACGAGTGGGTGCTGCTGGCTCCCTACCTCGTGTTGAGGGACCCCTGGCTAAGGGTGTCCCCCTCTCCCAGAAGTTCATCTTCACTGTGGTAATACATCTCGTCCTCTTCCATCCTGTGAGGGTGGTGACACGGAAAACATCATCCATTTCCCTCCTTGGTCTTTGTAACAGCAGTGGTGGTGACACTGGTGACCAAGTCCCCTGGGGATGGCAGGGCAGCAAGACACAGCCGAGCCTGGCAGCTCCCTGTGCCCCAAACAGCCTCCTGTGGGACAGGTTGGGAGCACCTCCCTCACGAGGACAGGCTGAGAGAGCTGGGATTGTACAGCCTGGAGAGGAGAAGGCTGTGGGGAGCCCTTAGAGCAGCCTCCCAGGACTGAAAGGGGCTCCAGGAAAGCTGGGGAGGGGCTCTGGATCAGGGAGTGCAGGGATGGGATGAGGGGAAGGGTTTGGAGCTGAAAGAGGGGAGATTGAGATGAGATCTTGGGGAGAAACGTTTTGGTGTGAGGGTGGGGAGGCCCTGGCCCAGGTTTCCCAGAGCAGTGGTGGCTGCCCCATCCCTGGGGGTGTTCCAGGCCAGGTTGGATGGGGCTTGGAGCCCCCTGATCCAGTGGGAGGTGTCCCTGCCCATGGCAGGGGGTGGCACTGGATGGGCTTTGAGGTCCCTTCCAACCCTATCATTTAATCAGACAACTTCTCTCCCTCATAAACCAAGAGGACAGCAGGAGCTGGTTTTTCCAGCTCTGATATTACTGTGGCATCCCAGGTCTGCCCCCCTTTCCTTTTCTCTCCCTCCTCAGCACTGCATTCCTTCTGCTTTTATTGGTTTCCTTCCCTCCAGCCCTGCAGGAGAAGTCACCCCCTGTCCCCTGCCACCAAAACCACTTGTCTTTTCCTTGCTAATTGCTTGGTTTCAGCACAGAGGGCTCCAAGCAATTGCACTTCTCCTTTGTGCCAAGTGCAGGAAGAGGCATTTAAAGCTCTATGAGTCTATGATTCCCAGTCTCCAAACCAGAGGATGTGGGGGAGATCCTTAGGCCAAAAGCAGCAGCTGGAACCAGTTTTAGTGCAATTGCCCAGAGGAGAACTCACAGTATCAGAAGGTTGGAAAGGACCTCTGAGATCATCAAGTCCAACCTATAACCCAACACCAACACCAACCATCATCTAACCCATGGCACTCGCTTGGGACAGTGGGAACAGGGTGCTTTGCTCTTCTGCTGTGTCTGCTGAGGGATTCTCCTCCCTCTCCTCCTTTAGAACAGTTGTGTAACAGTTTGGTTCCAGCACAGGCTCCTGGGAGCCAGGGCTGTGGAGCAAAGAGGAGGGGCTGTAACGTTCTCTTGGGGCTGATGTGCAGCACTCAGCCTCACTCAGGGCAAGCCCTGTGGACAAAGGGATTGATATTTAAATCACTGTGTATCTAACAGAGAAAATGAGGCCAAACATCAAGGGGCTTCCAGCAAACTGTGACCACCAAGAACCACTTCCCCAGCAGCCAAGAGGTGGTGACCCACGGCCCATCAGCAAGTTTGCAGATGATACCAAGCTGGGAGGAAGGGTTGATCTGTTAGAGGGTAGGATGGCCCTACAGAGGGACCTGGACAGACTGGAGAGCTGGGCTGATTCTAATGGGATGATGTTTAATAAGTCCAAATGTTGGGTACTTCATTTTGGACACAACAATCCCATGCAGAGCTACAGACTGGGGACAGAGTGGCTGGAGAGGAGTGAGGCAGAAAAGGACCTGGGAGTGCTGGTGGACAGGAAGCTCACCATGAGCCAGCAGTGTGCCCAGGTGGCCAAGAAGGCCAATGGCATCCTGGCCTGCATCAGGAATAGTGTGGCCAGCAGGACCAGAGGAGTTATCGTCCCCCTGTCCTCGGCACTGGTCAGGCCTCACCTTGAATATTGTGTCCAGTTCTGGGCCCCCCAGTTTGGGGAAGATGTCAGGATGCTGGAGAGTGTCCAGAGGAGGGCAACGAAGATGGGGAAGGGGCTGGAGCACAAGCCCTACGAGGAGAGACTGAGGGAGCTGGGGCTGTTTAGTCTGGAGAAGAGGAGGCTCAGGGGAGACCTCATTGCTCTCTGCAACTCCCTCAAAGGAGGTTGGAGTGGGGCAGGGGTTGGTCTCTTCTCTCAGGTGACCAGGGACAGAACTGGAGGGCAGGGACTCAAGCTTGGTCAGGGAAAGTTTAGACTTGATGTGAGGAAAAAATTCTTCACTGAAAGGGTGATTGGTCACTGGAATGAGCACCCAGGGAGGGGGTGGAGTCACCGACCCTGGAGGTGTTTAAGGGGAGACTGGATGAGGCACTGAGTGCCATGGGTTAGATGATGGGTTGGTGTTGGTGTTGGGTTATAGGTTGGACTTGATGATCTCAGAGGTCCTTTCGAACCGTGTGATACTGTGATACTGTGAAAGTACAGCACAAGGACCAAGGGGTCCTTTGCAGATGCCAGGGGGGTATTTAACCCCCACAAGGCCCTCCTAAAAAACTGTTGCTTCAACTCCAGCTCTCCCATGGGGTGGATTTTTTCACCAAGCATGTACAAACCAGCCTCAGAAAGTCCTTCTGCTCCGCTCGCAGCCAGCACAGCTCAGCAGCCTCCAGCTGTGAAACATCCCCAGGCAGGCAGGCAGGGGCACCCAGCAAAGCACCTTCATCCTCTTAAAACCTACCCCCAGCTGGCATCTGTCAGCCTAAACGGGGCTGTCCTCACCCTCCAGCTGAGCTGGGTCATCTTAGACTTAATTTACAGTCCCTGGAGACCTTGTCCAGAGCCTCAGCCCGCGATGCCTCAGCCTCGCGCCGTTAATTACAGCTCCAGTCTGAGTGAGGTCACCTTCACATCCTCCTGCTCTGTGCCTCCTGAGTCCACGTGGTGCTGATTTCCCACCACACAGACTGAACCCCACGGTGCCAGAAGGGTGGATGTGACCACAGAGGTGCTCCAGGCCAGGTTGGATGGGGCTTGGAGCCCCCTGATCCAGTGGGAGGGGTCCCTGCCCATGGCAGGGGGTGGCACTGGATGGGCTTTGAGGTCCCTTCCAATTCAAACCATTCCATGATCCTGTGATTCCATGCCCTGGCAGGATTTGACCCTCCAATGGGAGGGCTCTGCAAGTGAGGTTGTGCCTTCTACGCTGCTCTGCCACCCCCTTGTGAAATCCTTCAATCCCTGCTCAGCACCATCACCCTCCACTGAGCCAGGAAACGAATTTGTGCTCTCAATTTGCTCTAAAATTCACCATTTTCAGCCCAATTCACACAGTTCATGAACTGCCTAAGAGTGATGTAAGAAACTGGAGGCATCTTCCCTCAATCCTACATTGTGGGGAGAAAGAAATTTTTCCCTTATATGGCCACAGGAAAGTGGTAAATCCAGACAGAAAGAGTGGTGAAGCCCTGGCAGAGGCTCCCAGGGCAGGGGTGGAGTCCCCATCCCTGGAGGGGTTTAGAAGGCAGGTGGATGGGTTCTTTAGGGACAGGGTTTAGTAAGGGGATGGGGATGGTTGGACTCGATGACCTCAGAGGTCTTTTCCAACCAGATGATTCCATGATTGGACTTGTAGCCCTCAGACAAGAGCCGTGCTCACCCCAGGAGAGCAGTGAGTGACCTGAGGACCCAGCTCTGCTTGGGCTCCCTGCACTCTCTGCCCATCACACCTGCAAAAATCTCTCTCCTCTACCAGGTCATCTCCTTCCACGAGGCTTTCAGCAAGTTCAGGACTTTGACATCTCCGCTCTTTCAACTGAAAGAGGCCAATGGCTTCAAGAGCTTCTGGAGTGGACATGGACAAAGTCACAGCCATGGACACAAACTATGTAAAGCTGCCTGAAAATCACAGAACCATGGGATGGGTTGGGTGGGAAGGGACCTCAGAGCCCACCCAGTCCCACCCCCTGCCATGGGCAGGGACACCTCCCACTGGATCAGGGGGCTCCAAGCCCCATCCAACCTGGCCTTGAACACCCCCAGGGATGGGGCAGCCACCACTGCTCTGGGAAACCTGGGCCAGGGCCTCCCCACCCTCACACCAAAACATTTCTCCCCAAGATCTCATCTCAGTCTCCCCTCTTTCACCCCAAAACCCTTCCCCTCATCCCATCCCTGCACTCCCTGATCCAGAGCCCCTCCCCAGCTTTCCTGGAGCCCCTTTCAGTCCTGGGAGGCTGCTCTAAGGTCTCCCCACAGCCTTCTCCTCTCCAGGATGAACAACCCCAACTCTCCCACCCTGTCCTCACACCAGAGGTTCTCCAGCCCTTGGATCATCTCCGTGGCCTCCTCTGGACTCGCTCCAACAGCTCCAGGTCCTTCCTGTGCTCAGGACTCCAGAGCTGGCCCCAGGGCTCCAGGCAAAGGAGTAAGACCTGGCTTAGCAGCCCATGAACCCTTTATACCCAAGTGGTTTCACACTCTCCTCTTGCCCGACGAGCCTGGTGAGGATTTGAGCACAGGGTGCAAAGCACCCACGATGGGCTGGGCTGAATGTGACCCAGCACCACTGCACCACACTGATGTCCACCCATGCCTTGCCCTCGTGGCTGCATGTGAAGTGGGAAGAGGGCTGTTCTCCCCAGCAAGGGCTGAGTCCTGAGCACATCGATGAGTTTCTGTAGATGAGTTTTTGAGGGCCATGGTTTAGCTGAAGATGGGTGTGGTTGGACTTGATGATCTCAGAGGTCTTGTCCAAAGGGATGATTCTATGATTCTATGATCCATAAGCCACAGCTCATGGCAGGACTGGTGCCAGCTTGCACTGCATGCCAATGGACATCCAACTGGAGGGTCTCCAGTCTTGAGACCTCTGCACCCATCCCCATCGCCAGGCTGGGTTTGCAACTGGTTACAGCAGCTTTGTGCCAAGGAATGGAAGGATACAGCTCTTGAACTGGTTTTCATCCAGTGTTGGGTCTCATGAGCTTAGAAAGACACGAGGGGGATGCTCAGGACCCTTAAATGAACAGAAAGCTGATAATAACATCCCTTTGAAGAACTGGAGGTGTCTCCACCAGCCAGCACAGGGTCCCTCAGGCAATCCAAGCGAGGCTCATCTGCCCAGGCACTGCCTTTGGGATGGGATTTCCTTTAAGCCTGGTGAGATACTGTGGTCCTGACAGAGAGACCACCACGGGGGGGGGGGAACCTTTGAGAAGATCTGTGAGGAGTGAAGTGCTCATCTCTTTGAGGGTTCAACGCTGCAAGGGAGGTGCCAGGGCTCACTCCCTCTGCCACAGCATCCCTGCCTTCTCCCCCAGCCCCTGCTGTGCCAAGTGCCTTGCCACGGGATGGGCACACCCACGATGCCCCCCACCCCCAGCACACAGAGCCCCTGTCACTCTCACCTCCCACCCCAGAAGCACCACAGTATCACATTTTCACAGTATCATAAGGTTGGAAAGGACCTCTGAGATCATCAAGTCCAACCTATAACCCAACACCAACCATCATCTAACCCATGGCACTCAGTGCCTCATCCAGTCTCCCCTTAAACCCCTCCAGGGTCGGTGACTCCACCCCCTCCCTGGGTGCTCATTCCAATGGCCAATCACCCTTTCAGTGAAGAACTTTTTCCTCACATCAAGTCTAAACTTGGTGTGGGATTGAGGCTGAGGAGCTCTCTCTGCCCCTGGCTGCAGCCACACTCGCCCCTCAGCAAACCTCCCCCTCCTGTCCTGAGTGCAGTCCTGGGGCCACCATCAGCTCCATCAAGACCCTGCCCATCTCCACACCCCACGTGTGACTCCAGTCCCATCCAACGTGAGGTGTGACCAACAGCCAGAGCCTTCCTCCTCTCTGAATCAGCACCAGGTCATGTTTGCTCTCCAGCACCTGCCACGTGCTGCAAAGCTCAGCGCTTGCTGGACATCTCAGGTGAGTGCTGGGCAGGTGTGGTGGAGCACCAGGGACCTGGTGGCACCAGGTACTTCCAGCCCACCCTCACCTTCAGCTGTGATAATGATAATGATCCTCACCTGGAGCTGTGATAAGGGATCTCCAGGCTCTCAGGAGATGTGAGGCCCCTTAGAGGAGCACTGGGGCAATGCTGCCCTTTCAGGACAAGCCAAGCCCTCCCCATTGCTGCTGCCATCAAACACCTCCAGGTGCTGAGCACCACGTTACCTTCTGAAGGTCCTCTCTGTGGACTGCTGGGTGGATTTGCCCGGAGAGATGTCCAGACCCTGCCGGTGGCCGGAGAGGAGGCTGTCGGTCTCTAAGGGACACCTCCCATCCCCCTCGGGGTGCACACTGGGGGTCTCCAGGAAATCCTTGTCGTTCCACGTGCCCACAGTCCCATCCAGAGCCTGGTACCGGATCTCTATGGAGATGCTGGTCTGCAAAAAACAAGGGATCATAGAACCATGGAATCATGGGATTGTAGAATCATAGAACCATGGAACCACTTCACTGGAAAAGACCTTTGACATCATCCAGTCCAACTGTCCTTTGTCACTGCTGAACCAGATCCCTGAGCACCTCATCCACCTGGCTTGGAAACCCCTCCAGGGATGGGGACTCCACCACCTCCCTGGGAGCCTCTGCCAGGGCCTGAGAACCCTTTCAGTGAAGGAATTGTTCCCAATGTCCAACCTGACCCTGCCCTGGCACAACCTGAGGCCATTTCCTCTCATCCCATCCCTTGGGAGCAGAGCCCAACCCCCCCTGGCTCCACCCTCCTCTCCAGGAGCTGCAGAGAGCCAGGAGGTCTCCCCTCAGCCTCCTCTTCTCCAGCCCAAACCCCCCCAGGGCCCTCAGCCGCTCCCACAGCCCCTGTTCTCCAGACCCTTCCCCAGCTCCGCTCCCTTCTCCAGACGCGCTCCAGCCCCTCCAGGGCTTTCTTGGAGGGAGGGGCCCAACCCTGAGCCCAGCATTGGAGGTGCTGAGTGCAGGGGGCCCATCCCTGCCCTGCTCCTGCTGCCACCCCAGGGCTGAGCCAAGCCAGGGTGCTGGGGGCCTTCTTGCCCCCCTGGGCCACTGCTGCCTCCTGTTCAGCCGCTGTCCAGCAGCACCCCCAGGGCCTTTGCCTTGGGGCACCTTTCCAGCCCCTCTTCCCCAAGCCTGGAGCTGCAGGGGGTGCTGGGACCCAAGGGCAGGACCCAACACTTGGCCTGGTTGAACCCCATCCCATTGGCCTTGGCCCATGGATCCAGCCTGGCCAGGTCCCTCTGCAGCCCCTTCCTGCCCTCCAGCCCATGGATCCAGGTTCTCCAGGTCCCTCTGCAGCCCCTTCCTGCCCTCCAGCCCATGGATCCAGGTTCTCCAGGTCCCTCTGTAGACCCTTCCTGCCCTCCAGCCCATGGATCCAGGTTCTCCAGGTCCCTCTGCAGCCCCTTCCTGCCCTCCAGCCCATGGATCCAGGTTCTCCAGGTCCCTCTGCAGCCCCTTCCTGCCCTCCAGCCCATGGATCCAGGTTCTCCAGGTCCCTCTGTAGACCCTTCCTGCCCTCCAGCCCATGGATCCAGGTTCTCCAGGTCCCTCTGCAGCCCCTTCCTGCCCTCCAGCCCATGGATCCAGGTTCTCCAGGTCCCTCTGTAGACCCTTCCTGCCCTCCAGCCCATGGATCCAGGTTCTCCAGGTCCCTCTGCAGAGCCTCCTTCCTTCAAGCAGAAGATACAATCAGCAGGACAGCACAGGGAGGAAAGAAGGCCCTGCAAAATCTCAAAGGCAGGAAGAGCTGTTCCATCAGCTGGATTCATCTCTGAGCCCCACTGACCCCAAGGTCTCTTCCTTCCCAGTGCATGAGACAGTTGGAGGGCAGGTTTTTGGCTCCAGGAGGTGGTCTGAACCAGCTCATGCGCGGTGCTGCAGCCTCCCTCTTGCTCAGGGACCTTCTCTTGGAGTTGCTGGTGCAACCCAGAGCAGTTCCATCAGATCTGAGGGACACAAAAAGCCCTGAGGAGCAGACAAACCCTTTGAGCAGCTGAAGGCACCACGAGCAGATGAAGCCTTGTCACGTTGGTGTTTTTTTCCATGGTGCATCACCTTGCTGGGAATTTCTGCCCTGCTCTGAAGTGTTGGTGCCTTGTTCCTGTCAGGTCCAATCCCTGAGCAGGGCAGGTTTGTCCAGCAATGGGTATTGCTGAGGAGGTCTGGATGAGTCCTGGTTTGGGGAAGGGGTCTCCCAGCCTGTCCATGACCATCCCAGCAAAGGCCCAGAGGTGGGAAGGGATTGAGTCTGTCCAGGCTTGATCTCAAGCCTCTTCTTGAATGAACCAAGTAGGACTAAAGTCCTTTTCCTCTTCTACATGGCCATTCTCCACTTACCCAACCAAGATTCCACCAGGCTGCTGCACCAAGTTCAAGGCTGGAATTCCCAAACATTCCTCTCTTCACAATCTTTCTCTGTATTTAATACTTAATAAAATATCTGAGAGTTCATCTTGCTGCAAAGAACAGTTGGTGCTGCCTTTGCTCTGAAGGCTGAACCAAAATGCTTATGAGGAGCAGCTGAGGGCCCTGGGGGGGTTTGGGCTGGAGAAGAGGAGGCTGAGGGGAGACCTCCTGGCTCTCTGCAGCTCCTGGAGAGGAGGGTGGAGCCAGGGGGGGTTGGGCTCTGCTCCCAAGGGATGGGATGAGGGGAAATGGCCTCAAGTTGTGCCAGGGGAGGTTTAGATTGGATATTGGGAACAATTTCTTCACTGACAGAGTGATGAAGCCCTGGCAGAGGCTCCCAGGGAGGTGGTGGAGTCCCCATCCCTGGAGGGGTTCAAAACCCCTGTGGATGCGGCACCTGGGGACAGGGTTTGGTGGTCACGGTGGGGTTGAGCTGATGTTGGACTGGATGAGCTTGGAGGGCTTTTCCAGCCTTAATGACTCTGTGATTCTATGGTGCCCTGTTCCTGCCTGGCCCCATCCCACCCCCAGGAAGAGCAGGGTCTGTCCAATGATGGTTCATCTTCTGTAGTCCTTCCAGTACAGGAAGGCTGCCATAGGGGCTCCCTGTTTTAATCTTTATATCAACTCCTATTATAGAGTCATAAAACCATCTGGTTGGAAAAGACCTCTGAGATCATCAGGTCCAACCATCCCTGTCCCCTCACTAAACCCTGTCCCTAAGAAACTCATCTGCCCACCTTTTAAACCCCTCCAGGGGTGGGAGATCTCCCTGGAGATCTTACGTTTAGGGGGAAGCAGAGCACCCTGACCTGCTCCCAGCTCACCTTGTCAAAGGGGTGAGGAAGGGCTGGAAAACACCAGATAAGGCCTGGAAGGATGCTGTGCATTCAACAAACGACAGCTGAGGGGTGACTTGAACCCAACTGGAATCAGAGCTTTGCCTGCAGGAGATCTGTGGAGGGGCTCTGGATCAGGGAGTGCAGGGATGGGATGAGGGGAAGGGTTTGGAGCTGCAAGAGGGGAGATTGAGATGGGATCTTGGGGAGAAATGTTTTGCTGTGAGGGTGGGGAGGCCCTGGCCCAGGTTTCCCAGAGCAGTGGTGGCTGCCCCATCCCTGGAGGTGCTGAAGGCCAGGTTGGATGGGGCTTGGAGCCCCCTGATCCAGTGGGAGGTGTTCCTGTCCATGGCAGGGGGTGGCACTGGATGGGCTTGGAGGTCCCTTTCCACCCAACCCATCCCATGGTTCTATGATTTGCAGCAGGCTTTGACACATTTTACAGCCCAGTTCAAATTTCAGTCAACCAGAAGGATTTTCCACTCTGTGCTGACCTCACCAGGCTGTTTAGGATTGCTTTGAAAAAGCAAATGCAGAGGAGAGACAAAATCCCATGTTGAAAGATTAATCTGTCACATTTTCAATCCACCCCAACGCTGTCATGAAATATTTGATTTTGGAATCTCATTTCTAAACGAGGTTTAAAAGTTGAAAACACCTTTAAAAGAAATGAAAAATTACAGGTGTAATAAACCAAAAGGTTTTGGTTTAGAGTGAAAAAAATCATCACTTGTTTGAAGGAAAATTAGTAGGTGTAAGCTAAAACCAAGAGAAATGCACAATGGAAGAAAACCCCTTAATTTAACTGTAAATTTTCGAGCAGAATGATTCACTGGGAATTTTGAAATCATTTTTATCACGTTTTCTTTTCACCATTTGAGATAATAATGCATTCTGGGCCATCCCAGAGCCCCTCCTGTAGGAGGCCGGACAACACGACTGAAATCTCCCTCTTGGATTTACAATTCCTGACTCTTTCAGTCCCTTTGCAAGGCAATAACCTTTATTAAGGCTGGTTGGAAGCTGCCAGAGATGTTTTGCAGTCAGCCCAGAAAAAAAAAAGGAAACCAATTTTCAACACTTCCTTTGTGTTTGATTAACAAAATAAAGATGAAGTTATGCCTGGAAAGTGCTTTCCAAGGAATGGAGAGGGTGAAGATGAGCCTCTCCCTTCATCCAGAGCCAAGGGCTGGTGGCTGGAGCAGGTCCTGTTTCACCCTGATGTGGGTTTAGAGGTGGGATGGATGCGTCAGGGTAGGACCATGAGGAGCAGAGTCTGCAGGAGGGATCCCTGGGGCATCCCAGCATCTTGCAGAGATGGAGCTGCATTGCAGCCCCTTCAGCATCTCCACCCTTTTTAGAGCCTTTCTGCAGACAACCAAATGCCAGAACTTCCTCAGGTGCCTTGGCAGAGGAAAGCTGCCCTTAAAATCAATGGTTTCAGAGCTGAGAAGGGTGAGGTTTGCAGAGAGGGGAGAGATGGAAATTGCTTCCTTCCCTAATTTTGGAGGTGATTTCTGCAAAGCCTTGCACGTGTTTGTCTTCCACTTTGATCGATGTGAGGAACACATCGCTTCCAGGCAAGGTCATGAAGATGCCACGGGGATGATCCAAGGGCTGGAGAACCTCTGGTGTGAGGACAGGGTGGGAGAGTTGGGGTTGTTCATCCTGGAGAGGAGAAGGCTGTGGGGAGACCTTAGAGCAGCCTCCCAGGACTGAAAGGGGCTCCAGGAAAGCTGGGGAGGGGCTTCTTCCAAGGGTCTGGAGTGATGGGATGAGGGGAACGGCTTTAAATTGGAAAGGGGAGATTGAGATTGGACATTGGGAAGAAATTCTTGATGCTGAGGGTGGGGAGGCCCTGGCCCAGGTTGCCCAGAGAAGCTGTGGCTGCCCCATCCCTGGGGGTGTTCCAGGCCAGGTTGGATGGGGCTTGGAGCCCCCTGATCCAGTGGGAGGTGTCCCTGCCCATGGCAGGGGGTGGCACTGGCTGGGCTTTGAGGTCCCTTCCAACCCTATCATTTAATCAGACAACTTCTCTCCCTCATAAACCAAGAGGACAGCAGGAGCTGTTTTTTCCAGCTCTGATATTACTGTGGCATCCCAGGTCTGCCCCCCTTTCCTTTTCTCTCCCTCCTCAGCACTGCATTCCTTCTGCTTTTATTGGTTTCCTTCCCTCCAGCCCTGCAGGAGAAGTCACCCCCTGTCCCCTGCCACCAAAACCACTTGTCTTTTCCTTGCTAATTGCTTGGTTTCAGCACAGAGGGCTCCAAGCAATTGCACTTCTCCTTTGTGCCAAGTGCAGGAAGAGGCATTTAAAGAAATAAGAACAAGGGGGGAACAGGGAGGCTGAGGGCTTGTTTTTAATTAAAACACCAGGGTTTTGGTACCCAAGAAGATGAGAAGTTGCTGCATTTCCAAGTGTGTTATAAAACTGAGTCTCCCTGGGAAACAGCTCCCGTGAATGTGTTCACCAGTGGGAAGCACACGGTGTTACGCAGAGGCTGCTCCGCGGCCAGGGAGCCTCTTCCTTGGCATCAGCAGCCCTGGGTGAGGGGTGCAGACCCAGATCAGGTGGTATTTCTTATCCTGGTTTTCCCCAGAGGGGTGTGAAGGGTGGGACTGGAGCTGAGGTGCTGCTCCAGGGGTTGGATAACAACGGTGTTGACAAAACCGGAACGTTTTGGGTGAGAATGGACTTTAAAGCCCATCCAGTCCAACCCCCTCGCAGGAGCAGGGACATCTTTAACCAGAGCAGGTCGCTCAGAGCCCCACCCAAGGTTACCTTGAATGTTTTCAGGTGTTCCAAGGAAATACAGATCACAAAGTGCTCCAAACCACGTGGCTTAAAGCTGATGCACTGGTGGGTGAGGCAGAGCCAGCCTGGGATGCTCAGGAGAGCACTGGGAGCAGAGCTGAGGGTGGGATTGTGGTCAAAGCATTGCTGAGGACCATGCTGTGCTCTGGGATGCTGTGGATCTCCAGCAGGAGGGTATTTTCAAGCTATTCTGGAGCTGTGCATGAGCATACACACCCTGGAGGGGTTTAAAACCACCCTGGATGAGTTTCTTGGGGACATGGTTTAGGAAGGGGACAGGGACAGTTGGACTTGATGATCTCAGAGGTCTTCTCCAACCAGATGATTCTATGAGTCTATGATTTGCACCCTGTCTGTGTGCTGGTTAAATGTGATCCCTCCCTGCTCTGGCCTCATCCTAAACTCCTCCTAAACCATCCTAATCCAGGAGGATGGGATGGGATCCAGAGGGAGCTGGACAGGCTGGAGAAGTGGGGCTGTGGGAACATCACGAGGTTCAACAAGGCCAAGGGCAAGGGCCTGCACCTGGGTCAGGGCAACCTCTGGTATCAATACAGGATGGGGGATGACAGGATTGGGATCAGCCCTGGGGAGAAGGCCTTGGGGTGCTGGGGGAGGAGAAGCTCCCCAGGAGCCGGCAATGGGCGCTCCCAGCCCAGAAACCAAGGGTGTCCTGGGCTGCACCCAAAGAGTGGGAGCAGAGGGGAGGGAGGGGATTCTGCCCCTCTGCTGCGCTCTGGGGAGACCCCACCTGGAGCCCTGGGGCCAGCTCTGGAGTCCTGAGCACAGGAAGGACCTGGAGCTGTTGGAGCGAGTCCAGAGGAGGCCACGGAGATGATCCAAGGGCTGGAGAACCTCTGGTGTGAGGACAGGGTGGGAGAGTTGGGGTTGTTCATCCTGGAGAGGAGAAGGCTGTGGGGAGACCTCAGAGGAACCTTCCAGGACTGAAAAGGGCTCCAGGAAAGCTGAGGAGGGGCTTTTTCCAAGGATCTGGAGTGATGGGACAAATGGAAATGGCTTTAAATTGGAAGGGGGAGATTTAGATTGGACATTGGGAAGAAATTCTTCCTGATGAGGGTGGGGATGCCCTGGCCCAGGTTTCCCAGAGCAGTGGTGGCTGCCCCATCCCTGGAGGTGTTGAAGGGCAGGTTGGATGGGGCTTGGAGCCCCCTGATCCAGTGGGAGGTGTCCCTGCCCATGGCAGGGGGTTGGAACAGGGTTGGCTTTGAGGTCCCTTCCAACCCCACCCATTCCGTGGCTCTCAGGCTGGGTTTTGCTGTGCATCCTCAGGACAGTCCTGGCTGCCTTAGTCCTTCAGGCTAAGAATAACGAGATGAAGAAAAGTCTGAGGACTCAGGATTTCCGGTGGATAACACAGACACTCCTGTTTTAGGGTCAGCAGAAATAACAGATGGACCAAAGACTAAAAAGCAGCAGCAGCTGCTTATTCCTCGTGACCTACCTGGATGGCTGAATTATTGTCATCTATGAGCGTGTCCGTCACCTCCACCTGCCCTTCCTCCACCACCTTTTGCAGGACCATCTGGAAAGTGCCAATGAGCCTACGGAGCAAAGAGGAGAAAAGCCAGGTGAGCTGTGCTGAGCACCCACCACTCTCCATTTCTAGTGGGAGAGAGATTTACCGGCCAAGGCCCCAAAGCCTGAGTGGGTGTTTTTGCTTCCCATTTGCCGTAGAAGGAGGTGGACACAAGATGCAGGATCAGAGCATGGCCAAGGCCTCTGGCAGCTGCAGCCAATGAGCACAGCTCCGTGGGGATGGGGGGCAAAGGAGGAGCTGGGAGAGAAGCTATTTTGAGGTAACGTTGCTGGGGTAAGAATCATAAGATCATGGAATGGGTTGGGTTGGAAGGGACCTCAAAGCCCATCTAGTGCCACCCCCTGCCATGGGCAGGGACACCTCCCACTGGATCAGGGGGCTCCAAGCCCCATCCAACCTGGCCTTCAACACCTCCAGGGATGGGGCAGCCACCACTGCTCTGGGAAACCTGGGCCAGGGCCTCCCCACCCTCACAGCAAAACATTTCTCCACAAGATCTCATCTCAATCTCCCCTCTTGCAGCTCCAAACCCTTCCCCTCATCCCGTCCCTGCACTCCCTGATCCAGAGCCCCTCCCCAGCTTTCCTGGAGCCCCTTTCAGTCCTGGGAGGCTGCTCTAAGGGCTCCCCACAGCCTTCTCCTCTCCAGGATGAACAACCCCAACTCTCCCACCCTCTCCTCACACCAGAGGTTCTCCAGCCCTCGGATCATCTCCGTGGCCTCCTCTGGACTCGCTCCAACAGCTCCAGGTCCTTCCTGTGCTCAGGACTCCAGAGCTGGCCCCAGGGCTCCAGGTGGGGTCTCCTCAGAGCGCAGCAGAGGGGCAGAATCACATCTCTTAACCTCCTCTCCCAAGGCTTTCCCACTCTTTTGGGCTCGATGCTGTTTTTCTGACAGCAGAGCACTCTCATGTTTCCTTCTGTGGAAAACAGGTTGGCTTCTCCAGCCTCACGGCTGCTCTGCTCAGCCTGCCTGGCTCTGCTCAGCAATATAGGAGGGTTCACATCTCTCCCACCCATCCTGCACGGGCTGACTCCCTCCACAGGCTGAGAGGAATGCTGAGGGAAGGGGCATCACCACCTAAATTACCCCTGGATAAGGAGGTTGATCCCCACCTTAATTACCCCAAGAAGAAGAGGGTGATCACCACCTAGATTACCCCAGGATGAGCAGGAGGATCACCACCTCAGCTCCCCCAAGATGAGCAGGGGATCACCACTCAAACTCCCTCAGGATGAGCAGGGTGATAACCTCCTTAATTACCCCAAGATGAGCAGGGGCATCACCTCCTTAATTACCCCAAGAACAGGAGGGTGATCACCCCCTTAATTACCCTGAGAAAAGGAGGGTGATCACCCCCTTAATTACCCTCCCTGAGATGAGCAGGGTGATCACCCCCTTAATTACCCTGAGATGAGCAGGGTGATCACCCCCTTAATTGCCCCGAGAAAAGGAGGGTGATCACCCCCTTAACTACCCCATAGAAAAGGAGGGTGATCACCCCCTTAACTACCCTGAGATGAGCAGGGTGATAACCCTCTTAATTGCCCCGAGAAAAGGAGGGTGATCACCCCTTAATTACCCTGAGATGAGCAGGGTGATCACCCCCTTAATTACCCCAAGAGGAGCAGGGGCATCACCACCTCAACTCCCCCAGGCTGAAGGTGTCTCATTGCTCTTGGTGGCTCTTGCCTGGGGTCACTGCAGACAAGGAGTGCCCTAAAAGCAGCCCTGTTTGTTAAATTACAGGTCCAAAGCACGGGGAGCAGAGGAGCCTGGTGCTCTCTAATTTAACTCATCACTTATTTGCCAGCTCCTGGCTTGTCAAGGAGCTCTGGCTTTATGTTCTTCGTGTTCTGCTGTGGCACCAGGGGGACCTTCCCAGCGTGGGAAGAACCAGCTACGAACCAACAAGTGACTCGTGACAAGGAAAAAGCCTTGAACCAGCAAATGTGGCTCCTCTCCTGCCTCTGTGCAAGCCAAGCACCCAATGCTGCACCCACCTCAGCACCCTGGAGACCCAAGGTAAAAGCAGAGTTAGCAGATTCTTTGTAGGTCACCCCCGACAGAGCAGAGGATGGGAATGGTCCTTCCCAGCTCTCAAGACACCCCCTTATGCTTTGAAGCTCCCTCTGAATTGCAGCACCAGGCTGGATGGAAGAGCAGGGTCTGCTCAGCCCTGCTCAGCTCCCTGGGGCCTTCACTGACTTTGAGGCTTGATTTGCCTTGGTCATAGAACCATGGGATGGGTTGGGAGGGAAGGGACCTCAAAACTCACCCCCTGCCATGGGCAGGGACACCTCCCACTGGATCAGGGGGCTCCAAGCCCCATCCAACCTGGCCCTGAACACCTCCAGGGATGGGGCAGCCACCACTGCTCTGGGAAACCTGGGACAGGGCCCCACCCTCGGCGTGAAGAATTTCTTCCCAATGTCCAATCTCAATCTCCCCCCTTCCAGTTCAAAGCCATTCCCCCTCATCCCATCACTCCAGACCCTTGGAAGAAGCCCCTCCCCAGCTTTCCTGGAGCCCCTTTCAGTCCTGGGAGGCTGCTCTAAGGTCTCCCCACAGCCTTCTCCTCTCCAGGATGAACAACCCCAACTCTCCCACCCTGTCCTCACACCAGAGGTTCTCCAGCCCTTGGATCATCTCCGTGGCCTCCTCTGGCCTCCCTTCAACAGCTCCAGGTCCTTCCTGTGCTCAGGACTCCAGAGGTGGCCCCAGGGCTCCAGGTGGGGTCTCCCCAGAGCGCAGCAGAGGGGCAGAATCCCCTCCCTCCCCTCTGCTCCCACTCTTTGGGTGCAGCCCAGGACACCCTTGGTTTCTGGGCTGGGAGCGCCCATTGCCGGCTCCTGGGGAGCTTCTCCTCCCCCAGCTGATATCAAGAGCAAGAGCAGATGCTGCCACCTCTGGAGAAGGTGGTGAGATGAAGGGACTTTCAGCATCCCCTCAGCCTGTCTTTGCATCCCTTTCCCTGCGCTCCCCAGCTCTGCTCTCAGGCCTTGCTCACCTGCAAGAGTGTGAATTACTGGGAAGACACCTCTGCATTAGGCTTGGGACAACAAGCTCCTTCCCCAGACCTCTCCCAACCCACTTTTCCTGGAAGGCAGGAGCCAAGCAAAGAGGAAATGAAATATTCAGCACTTTTCTACACAGCCTTTCATTTCCAAATGTTTCATAATTCATCAAGTTCCCTGCTTGCTTCCCTGGCATTTCTGCTGATGGAAAGAGAGGGAGTTTTTCTGGGTCACTCGTAATTTTATCAGACTGTAGGAACAGCTCTCGTTTCAAACCCAGCCTGGCTGGTTTGGTGCTTAGGGCTTGCTCAAAGGCCTGGGTGAGGGCACTCTGGGGCAGCTGCAAACCCCACAAGATGCTTTTCTCTTTGCCCTGTGCCATCTTTCATGGACAGCATCTGTGTGCCTGGTGGAGTTCTGGAGAGGTGGTGGCTGGAGGGTCATGGTGAACCCCACCAGACATCACCACCACTTTCCACCACTCTGGGGCCAAGATGTGCATCTGGCTTTGTTAAGAGCATCCCCCAACCCATGAAATCCTGGCCCCTTTTCCCTGCTAGCTCAGCCCTTGGATGCTCTTTGCTCCCTGGGCTCGTTCTGCTCCTACAGCCAGGTAGAGCATCTGAGGGAGGAGAGGTGGCATCTCCATCCATCCATCATTCAATCCTAGGAACTGGCAAAGGGCAAATCATGGCATCTCTGTCCTGATTTGGTCCCCATGGTGTTTTTAACCCATTGCCAGGCCTGCAAGAGCACAAGAGATTAGAATGAAGGCTCAGCTGCCCAACGGAGGATCCACCCTGTGCTGAGACCATAAGGAGAGGCCACCTCCTGCTCCTGGACCACTTGGAGCTGTTGGATCCATCTAAATCAGTGAATCAGGGCTGCCTGGGCACTGTCCCTCACCCATCCACACTGGGATGCTGCCTTCCAGGCTTGGCCAGAGCAGTGCACCATCCCCAAGCCATGGCAGGGATGCAGGGCAGGAGCTTGGGCTGGGGCTGGGCAGGGTGGCCTTGGGGTGGATTGGAAGGCAGAGCTTCCCTTCTGGGTCATGGGCAACCTAGATGAGGGCTGGAGACAGAAAAAGACCCTGGTGATGTCTGCATGGGGCACTAAAACCTGGGCCAGACCCAAATCAAAGACTTGGAAGTGCAATCAGGATTGTAATGTGCTATCAAATAGAAACAGAAGAGTTACCACACTGAGCCCTGACAGAGCCACAGGCTTCCAACCTTTGCTGTGTTCCAGAGCGACTGAGAAAACATGGAACTGCTTAAATGATACTGAAAGGGGCTCCAGGAAAGCTGGGGAGGGGCTCTGGATCAGGGAGGGCAGGGACAGGATGAGGGGAAGGGTTTGGAGCTGGAAGAGGGGAGATTGAGATGAGATCTTGGGGAGAAATGTTTTGGTGTGAGGGTGGGGAGGCCCTGGGCCAGGTTGCCCAGAGAAGCTGTGGCTGCCCCATCCCTGGAGGTGTTGAAGGCCAGGTTGGATGGGGCTTGGAGAACCCTGAGAAATCCCCAACATAAGAAGATGGAACTCCAGAAGAGGCCACGGAGATGATCCAAGGGCTGGAGAACCTCTGCTCTGAGGACAGAGTGGGAGAAGTTGGGGTTGCTCATCCTGGAGAGGAGAAGGCTGTGGGGAGCCCTTAGAGCAGCCTCCCAGGACTGAAAGGGGCTCCAGGAAAGCTGGGGAGGGGCTTTTTCCAAGGGCCTGGAGTGATGGGATGAGGGGGAACGGCTTTAAATTGGAAGGGGAGAGATTGAGGTTGGACATTGGGAAGAAATTCTTGATGGTCAGGGTGGGGAGGCCCTGGCCCAGGTTTCCCAGAGCAGTGGTGGCTGCTCCATCCCTGGAGGTGTTGAAGGGCAGGTTGGATGGGGCTTGGAGCCCCCTGATCCAGTGGGAGGTGTCCCTCTTCTCTGTAGGAGCTGGACTGGGTTGGCTTTACGGTCCCATCCCACCCAAACCATCCTGTGATTTGATGATTCTCTGCCAAGGTCTGGTTCCCCTCGGGGCTCCACCAGGTGCCTCCATCCTCGGAGGTCGATCCCTGCCCGCAGTCTCTCCTGATGCCCCTCAAGTGAGCAAAGCATCTCCAGCTCCCACCACGTCACATTTCAGTGGAATTCTCATTTCTTAATCCAAACATCACGTGACACCGAGTCAAACACCGTGCCAAAGTCGAAATCTGCCCAAATTACCACTTCAGCAACCGGATCTCTAATCTCCTCCCAAATGAGTTACCTGAGAGTGTACATTTCAGAGTGACAGGGCTGAGCAGCACTCATTATGTTATCCCACTTGTCTTCCAGGGTGAAAACAAAATCCATTTATATTTAATGAGAGTTTTTGCAAGAGTTTGCTGAAAAAACAGAGTTCATTTGCTGAAGCAGCTTTTAATATCTGGAGGGCGCTGAGCTGGAACTGCTGTCATGGGCTTTGTTTTATCAGGTTATCCAAACCATAACAAAACAATAAGAGAGTTGTGGAATGGTTTGGGTTGGAAGGGACCTCAAACCTCATCCAGTCCCACCCCCTGCCATGGGCAGGGACACCTCCCACTGGATCAGGGGGCTCCAAGCCCCATCCAACCTGGCCTTGAACACCTCCAGGGATGGGGATGGGGCAGGGTGGTGATGATGGTAAAGGTGGTGGTAGTGATGATGGTACCAGGAATGGTGACAGGGATGGAGACAGTGATGATGATGTAATGGTGACAGTAATCATAATGGTGATGATGATGGTAACGACCACAGCGGCACCAATGCTGCTGGGGATGGGGATCACAGAGTCATGAAATGGTTTGGGGTGGAAGGGACCTCAAAGCCCATCCAGTCCCACCCCCTGCCACGGGCAGGGACACCTCCCACTGGATCAGGGGGCTCCAAGCCCCATCCAACCTGGCCTTCAACACCTCCAGGGATGGGGCAGCCACCACTGCTCTGGGAAACCTGGGCCAGGGCCTCCCCACCCTCAAAAAAAACCCCAGTCCCAAATGTCTTAGATCTGTCTATGTTGGAGAGAAAATGCTTGTGGGATGTTCTGGTCTCTCTCTGCTGAGTATTGGACCTAAACCCAACGTCCGGGTTACGAACAGACAGAGTTGGGTGGTGGGAATTGTCCTGTTGTTGTGGGAGATCTCAACACAACGTGTTTTCCTGGTGGTGCAATACCAGTTTGGTGGGGATCAGTCCAGAGAAGGAAGGTCTCCTCTTCAAAGCTCCCAAACACAGACCCCTCCGGAGCTCCAGGCAGAGGATCTGAATTTCCGGCGTTGCAAACCCCGAGCAGTTTGAAGGGCAGCAAAGCATCGTTTCCCTGAGGAGCCAAACATCCATCCTGCTCCAGGAGGGGAGGAAAACTGAAAGCAAGGGCTCAGACATCTCCCTCTGCAGGGGCTGCACTGCACAGGCCACGTCATCACTCGCTGGCTGTGTCCAGCTTGAGCTGAGCCAACCAACCCAGCTGCCCTCTCCCCTTCAGCTCTTTGTGAGCCAAGGCGACCTTCACCCCCTTCCTGGGAAGCCTGGATCCTGCTCATCTCCATCTCTGTGTCTTCCCCCCTCCACAAGTGCAGTGGGTTGGCTTTTGGATTATTGTTTTTAAGTCTTCCTTACCAAAGGAGGTCGGGATCCAGAGAAGTACCCCATATCTTCCTTTCACATAACTCAGCACATAAATAAGGTGCAGAGTTGGTCCCTCTTCTCTTCCAGGAGGCCTGGGAGCAGGAGCTCCCCTTGTGTTGGTCCTGCCTGGAGCTGAGCCCTGCGGTGCCTGCTGCTCTCTGCCCCCACGAGGGGGAGAGTCCTGGGTGGGATTTGGCTGTTCTGCTTTCCTCAAGGGCACTGGTGAGATTGTGCCACTCCTTCGCTTCCTTAGTCACGGGGTTTTACAATTGTGTAGAACTGCTCTGGGTTTGTTCCTTTTTTTGTCCTTTTGTTCCCATTTTCCCTTCTCCTCTGCCCTTTCTTGGGAGTTTTGCACTGGCAGAGGCTGCCCAGGGAGGGGGTGGAGTCACCATCCCTGGAGGGGTTTAATAAAAGGGCAGATGAGTTTTTGAGGGACAGGGTTTAGCGGATAATGGGTGTGGTTGGACTTGATGATCACAAAGGTCTTTTCCAACTGGAAGATTCTATGATCTCCTTGCTGGGTGCAGTTAAATATATATATAAACTACACATATATTTAGTGTGAGTTTGGGTTTTTCTAAGTTTTTATAGTTGTTTTTCCTTTGCCAGACAGTCTGGAGAAGAGGAGTTGAGGGGAGACTTCATCCCTGTCCACAACTGCCTGAGAGGAGGCTGTGGCAGAGCCAGTGTTGGTCTTGTCTCCCAAGTGACAGGAGATGGGACAAGGGGAAATGGCCATGAGCTGTGCCAGGGGAGGGTCAGACTGGATGTTGGGAAGAATTCCTTCACCAAAAGTGTTCTCAGGCCCTGGCACAGCTGCCCAGGGAGGGGGTGGAGTCCCCATCCCTGCAGGGGTTTAATAAAAGGGGAGATGAGTTTTTGAGGGACAGGGTTTAGCGGATGATGGGTGCAGTTGGACTCGATGATCTCCAAGGTCTTTTCCAACTGGAAGATTCTATGATTCCATGATTCTATCAAGTGGGGAGGGGGCGAGAGGACTTTGCTGAGCGTTGGAGAGCACAGAGGGAAGCTCAAACCAGCTCCAGAAGGTTTCAGCTCCTGGGTCACGTTCCAGCCCTGCCTGCAGACCTGGACCAGCTGTGTGACGTGGTATCACTTGCAGAAAGGCCGAGCTGATACCTCTGGAAACATCTGGGCTGATCAGTTTGCATCTCCAACGTGGTATGGAAACTTCTACCTTTCCAGGTTCCTGCCCTTGGCCACATCAGTCCTCTCAGGTCATAGCTCTGTCCATCTGTCTCTTACCTTCCATGGAAGGCGATGCTATCAAGTCTTAATGAGCCTTTGCACTACCTTGCTGCAGCCACCCCTTTGCAAGGGACTTAGTGCAGGAGAAAGGTTTCAGGTAGATGATTCCTCTCCCTGTGGACCAGGCAGCTGTAGGTGTCCTACAGACACAGGTCCTTAGGGCTGGGAAGGTAAAGTGGGCTTTGTGAACCTCAGGCTTTGGAGAACTTGTTGCCCACTCTACTTTGTGAGGGGGATGTGAGGGGAGACCCTGCTCACTGGGCTGATCCTCCCCATCCCCATCCTGCATCACTTGGAAAAAGGAGCTGGACAAGCACCTCCTTCTGAGGTGAACAAACCCACAGCTTTTAAAGGAAGAGCTATAAATTAAATTAGGGGAGGGACAACCTTATTGCTCTCCAGCTCCCTGAAAGGAGGTTGTAGTGAGGTGGGTGCTGGTCTCCTCTCCCAGGACATAAGAAATAGGATGAGAGGAAATGGCCTCAAATTGTGCCTGGGGAGGGTTAGACTGGGGATTATTTCTGTACTGATAGAGTGGTGAATTATGGAATTGCTTGGTTGGAAAAGACTTTTGAGATCACTGAGTCCAACCATCCCTGCCACTACTGAACCAGATCCCTGAGCACCTCATCCCCCTGGCTTTTGAACTCCTCCAGGGATGGGGACTCCACCACCTCCCTGGGCAGCAAAGCCCTGGCAGAGGCTGCCCAAGGCAGGGGTGGAGTCCCCACCCCTGCAGGGGTTCCAAACCCATGTGGCCGTGGCACCTGGGGACAGGGTTTGATGGTCACAGTGGGGTTGGGCTGATGGTTGGACTGGATGAGCTGGGAGGGCTTTTCCAACCTTAACAGTTCTATGATTCAATGAAACTGGGAGAACTGAATCTCCTGCACCCCTGACAATGCTCCAGGGTCTGCAGCTCAGACCTCTGCAAAGTTTAAGCGAGCGGGACAGCAGAAGAGTTTGACCGGAGGGGGCCCAAGCCCTGTCTTGAGGAAACTCTGGCACCTTCTGGTTTGCAAAACACACCTCGAGTGCTGGGCTCAGGGTTGGGCCCCTCCCTCCAAGAAAGCCCTGGAGGGGCTGGAGCGCGTCTGGAGAAGGGAGCGGAGCTGGGGAAGGGTCTGGAGAACAGGGGCTGTGGGAGCGGCTGAGGGCCCTGGGGGGGTTTGGGCTGGAGAAGAGGAGGCTGAGGGGAGACCTCCTGGCTCTCTGCAGCTCCTGGAGAGGAGGGTGGAGCCAGGGGGGGGGGGTTGGGCTCTGCTCCCAAGGGATGGGATGAGAGGAAATGGC
The DNA here is from genome assembly GCA_033556795.1 of Tapera naevia. Lineage (NCBI taxonomy): Eukaryota > Metazoa > Chordata > Aves > Cuculiformes > Neomorphidae > Tapera > Tapera naevia. The sequence continues at coordinate 147,695 of JAUMJJ010000416.1, read as the reverse complement.
CTCGAGTTGCACCAGGGCAGGGTCAGACTGGACATTGGGAACAGTTTCTTCACTGACAGAGTGGTGAAGCCCTGTCAGAGGCTCCCAGGGAGGTGGTGGAGTCCCCACCCCTGGAGGGGTTCCAAAGCTGGGTGGATGAGGTGCTCAGGGATCTGGTTCAGCAGTGACAGGGATGGTTGGACTCGATGATCTCAGAGGTCTTTCCCAACCAGCTGATGCTCTGATTCTACAATTCCATGACCTCCTTCAACTTCCTACCTGCCCAGAGTCTGAGCTCTGCTCTGTGCCGGGAGGGACTTCAGACAGGAGGAGAATCTACAGCCCCTGAGTTAATCATTTCCCCATTGTACCCTTTCTACAGTGATTCTCCAGCAGAAGAAATGGTGAGGACATCAGTTTCTCCAAGTTGAAGGCAGCTTCATACAAAAGATCTTAATTGCTGGAGAAGAAGCCAAAGGACGAAAGAAAGCTCTCTTTTCATCCCAGAGAGGACAGCACTGCCTTAAAGAAAGCCCTTGCTCTTGGTTTCTTTGTCTCTCTGTCAGGTGAGGAGCGCCAGCTCCTGCCTCTTCTCCGTGGGTATCAGTTTTCTGCAGGGGGATGTTATCTGTGCCCCCACCCCTGCATCTCCCGGGAGGACAGCAGGGAGACAATGGCTTTCTAACGTGGCTTTTGGTCCTTGGCCAGATCCAGTTACTGCTTCTCACCCCGGAGAGGAAAACAGTGACACAGAGGAAAACCAAACCACCTCAAAGCAAAAGCCCTTGGGTTCTGTGCAGCCTTCCTCAGCCTTAAGGGATGGGGTTGTTTGAGAGGGAAATGCCTGGTCCAGAAGGGGTTTTGTCCAGGTTGGCCCAGCACATCAAGAATGGGAGATGCAGCAAGGACCAGAGCTCCTGCCTTAAGGATGATGCTCTGGAGCTGCTGGACCACAGAGCTGCCCTCTCTCTGGTGGCTCATGAGTCCTGGCTGCTGCCTCCACTTGCTTCTCACAGCTCTGCCTCTCCCGTGCACACAGTTCCCACCCAACCTCGCTCACAGTGTCTTCCCCTGCTCAGACAAACTCAAACCCACACCTGGGACCTCACAGCTCACACCCATCTCCTGCACATCACAGTATCACAGTATCACAAGGTTGGAAAGGACCTCTGAGATCATCAAGTCCAACCTATAACCTAACACTAACACTAACACCAACATGTCCTCTCCAAGGGCTGTTCACTGTTGTAGCACATGCTACATGTTCACCCATGAAGGTATTTTCATAGAATCACAGAATGACTCAAGCTGGAAGGGACCCACCAGCTCCTGTCCCTGCACAGGACAACCCCAACATTCACCCCCTGGGGCTGAGGGCCTTGGCCAAACCCTGCTGGAATATTGTCAGGCTGGGACTGCTTCCCTGGGGAGCTGTTCCAGGGCTCCAGCACCCTCTGCTCTGGGGGAAGAACCTCTTCCTGATGGCCAAGCCAACCCTGCCCTGGCCCATCTTCCTGCCCTTCCCTGGGCTCCTGTCCTTGGTCACCAGAGAGCAGAGCTCAGCCCCTGTTTCCCCTCCCTCCCTTGGGAGAAGGCAGCCAACAGCTCTGAGATCCCCCTCAGGCTCCTCTTGTCCAGCTGAACAGACCAAGGGATTTCTGCTTTCCAGGATGAGATGTGTGGTATCAGGTGAAGCATCTCACATCCGCAGGATGGATGTGTAGGACCCATAATTATCAATTCTCTTGTGTGGAGCATCTTCAGCCTTCACCTACACGGATAAATTAACCACGGGCATGATGGGGCACTTGTCCTCACTGCTAGCACAGTTTGGATGGGTCTTGGCTGGAGAGGACAGCTTCCCAGCCTGGGGATCTCCTGCCTGGCCCAGGCCTGATGTCTGTGCTGGTGGCACCACTGGTCTAGTCCATTTGGGTTGTCTTCATGAACTATCAGAGAGTCAATCATAGAATCACAGAATGGTTTGGGTGGGAAGGGAGCCCATCCAGTGCCACCCCCTGCCATGGACAGGGACACCTCCCACTGGATCAGGGGGCTCCAAGCCCCATCCAACCTGGCCTTCAGCACCTCCAGGGATGGGGCAGCCACCACTGCTCTGGGAAACCTGGGCCAGGGCCTCCCCACCCTCACATCAAAACATTTCTCCCCAAGATCTCATCTCAATCTCCCCTCTTCCAGCTCCAAACCCTTCCCCTCATCCCATCCCTGCACTCCCTGATCCAGAGCCCTCCCCAGCTTTCCTGGAGCCCCTTTCAGTCCTGGGAGGCTGCTCTAAGGTCTCCCCACAGCCTTCTCCTCTCCAGGATGAACAACCCCAACTCTCCCACCCTGTCCTCACACCAGAGGTTCTCCAGCCCTTGGATCATCTCCGTGGCCTCCTCTGGACTTGCTCCAACAGCTCCAGGTCCTTCCTGTGCTCAGGCACTCCAAGGAGCCAGCACACAACCAGGAGGCCCAGGCACCCTCCTCCTGGCCAGGAAAGGGTTCTCTTACACCTAATTAGCTGCTTGCTGATGGCCACTGAGGCAGGAAACAAAAGCCACCCAGCCCCCTCTCCACACCAACTGGCCCTCCATTATTCAGGGTGGACCTGCATCAGGTGTCCTCCCTTATCTGGAGCTTTGATAAACAGCTCTAATCAGCTGCACCTGAATTATTCACAGAGAGCACAGCTCAGCTTTCCAAACCCCAGCACCAGGGCTCAGCTCCTCCCCACTCCTCTACAATACTTTTGTCTGTCCTCCTCCTCCTAGCAGGGTAATGAAGCTGGTGAAGGGGCTGGAGAACAAGTGGATTGGTCTGAAGAAGCAGTTTTCCAAAGCTTGAAGATGGGAACAGCTGGAGTACTGGGGTCAGTTTTGGGCCACTCACTCCAAGAAGGACATTGAGGGGCTGGAGAGGGTCCAGAGAAGGGAGAAGGGGCTGGAGAACAGGGGTTCTGGGAGCAGCTGAGGGACCTCTGAGGTTGTTTAGAATGATAGAATCATAGAATTATATGGTTGGAAAAGACCTCTGAGCTCATCCAGTCCAACTGTCCCTGTCCTCTACTGAACCAGATCCCTGAGCACCTCATCCACCTGGCTTTGAACCCCTCCAGGGATGGGGACTCCACCACCTCCCTGGGAGCCTCTGCCAGGGCCTGAGAACACTTTTGGTGAAGAAATTGTTCCTGATGTCCAATCTGACCCTGCCCTGGTGTAGCTTGAGGCCATTTCCCCTCATCTTTTTCATTTGGGAGCAGAGCCCAACATCTACCTGGCTCCACCCTCCTCTCCAGGAGCTGCAGAGAGCGATGAGGTCTCCCCTCAGCCTCTCAGGGATCTCGTTTAGCAGTGGACAGGGATTGTTGGACTTGATTTCAAAGGTCTTTTCCACCCAGGTGATTCTCTAATTCTATGTTTCCATGAAAGAGGGGCAGCAAGCAGGGCACACTGTGCTGGGTCTCTTAATTGCTGAGGGACAGGTTGGACACACAGCACCACAGCCACGCCTGGGGGTTCATTTTGCCACTGTCTGTAAATGCCAGCATGAGGAAACTGTAACTTGAAGGGCTTTTTAATTCAGCAGCTATAATTGGAACAGGTAATTAACTCCTTAAAACCTCTGCAGGGAGGTGCTGGATATTCCAGTTCTGTGCTGGGTTCTCCACCACTGCATGAGGCAGCTGATTTGATGCTGGTCCAGCTGCATCCCAGAGCAGGTGGAGAGGAGCCTCTCCCTGGGCCCCAGCTGTGGACGATGATCTCTGCATTTCTGTACTTAAAAGGGGCTGAAGAGAAAGATGGGACAGACTTTTTAGCAGGACCTGTAGTGACAGGCCAAGAGGGGATGATTTTAAACTGAAAAAGAGGAGATTCAGGTGAGGTAAAAGGAGGGAATTGTTTATGGTGGAGGTGGGGAGGCCCTGGCCCAGGTTGCCCAAAGAAGTGGTGGCTGCCCCATCCCTGAGGGTGCTCAAGGCCAGGTTGGATGGGGCTCTGATCTGGTTGAGGATGTCCCTGTTCACTGCAGGGGGGTTGGACTGGATGGGATTTAACGGTCCTTCTAACCCAAACCATTCTGTGATGAAATGATTCTATGATTTCAAAGCAAATGCACCCCAGAAAGAGGAGCAGCAGCTCCTGTTCCAGCCCATAATGGTGCAAAACAGGCCAAGGTGCTGGATAAATGTTTCTGTTGGTTGCTGCAAGCCAGGGGTAGTTTGTGAGGGATCATCAGAAAGGAACCAGCAGCCTCTGAGCCACCGAAACCAAACTGTAATGAAGCTGCAGTAACAGAGGAATCCCAGCAGAGCAAAGAGTTCAAAAGGGGTGAATGGAGACAACTGAGCAACCTGGCAACCACCCTAGAAAAATGATGGGAAAGCTTGTACAGGATTCAATGAATAAGCAATTAAAAACTGGAGTGTAATCAATGACATTAGAGGAGGTTTAGGAGGAGACAGAGCCTGTCAGACCAAGCTTGGTTTGCTTCTTTGGAGTTGATTTGTCTGGTAATAGCATGAAATTCCAGGCTGGGTGGAGAATGAATTGGGAGCAGCCCTGGGGAGAAGGCCTTGGGGTGCTGGGGGAGGAGAAGCTCCCCAGGAGCAGGCAATGGGTGCTCCCAGCCCAGAAACCAAGGGTGTCCTGGGCTGCACCCAAAGAGTGGGAGCAGAGGGGAGGGAGGGGATTCTGCCCCTCTGCTGCGCTCTGGGGAGACCCCACCTGGAGCCCTGGGGCCACCTCTGGAGTCCTGAGCACAGGAAGGACCTGGAGCTGTTGGAGTGAGTCCAGAGGAGGCCACGGAGATGATCCAAGGGCTGGAGAACCTCTGGTGTGAGGAGAGGGTGGGAGAGTTGGGGTTGTTCATCCTGGAGAGGAGAAGGCTGTGGGGAGACCTTAGAGCACCCTACCAGAACTGAAAGGGGGTTCTTCCAAGGGTTGGTAGTGATGGGATGAGGGGGAATGGCTTTAAATTGGGAGGGGGAAGATTTAGATTGGATATTAGGAAAACTAATTTAAATTGGAAGGGGAGAGATTTAGATTGGACATCAGGAAGAAAGTCTTCATGCTCAGAGTGGGGAGGCCCTGGCCCAGGTTGCCCAGAGCAGTGGTGGCTGCCCCATCCCTGGAGGTGTTGAAGGCCAGGTTGGATGGGGCTTGGAGCTCCTGATCCAGTGGGAGGTGTCCCTGCCCATGGCAGGGGGTGGGACTGGATGGGCTTTGAGGTCCCTTCCCATCCAAACCATTCCTTGATTAGAGTGAAAGGAGCAGGTTCTCAGATTCCATTTGGTTTTAGGGCGCCCGCTCTCGCTGGGACACACAAACAAGAGCAGATTAATGAAGAAACTCTAAAAATAGGACATCAGCTGAGGACCAGCTTGGACTGACAGTGTGATTTTTGCCATCAAGCCCATGACTGCTACATCAGTGACTGGGGCGTTCAAAATAACTTACAGTCAACTTTTCAACCCATGTGAGGGTGGACAGAGCAGTCAACTGGGAGAGAGCGGATGGAGCCACCCTGGGGTGCACCCAAGCCAAACAAACTGGGTGTGCCAAAAGCACTGCCAAGAAGCAACACCTGCATTTCAGGCCACGAGAAAGTCTGCCCAACTTCCAGGAATGCCAACGGCTCCTGAGGCTGTGGTGAATAAAGAAGATATTAATCCTATGGAACAGAGGAGGGATGGGGGAGAAGAGAGATGTGTTCCATCCTCGGCCTTCAGGGCTGGGCAGATGCAAGGCAGCAGTGGATGGATCCAGCCCGTGCCTGCTCTTTGGAGGGAGGACGTTGGAAGATGAACATTAGTGGGATAAAGATGATTTGAGATGGTAAAAAGAGCTGTGCAGCAAGAGAGGTGCTGAGTGGCCTTCTCAAAAACAAGACTAAGAGATGCTTTGGTGACAAATGTGCAAGAGGTTGGGAGGGCAGAAAATGGGCAACGGAGAAAGATGCCCCTGGTTCCATGTGATGGGGGCACCACCCTGGGGGAGTCCGGCTGCCTCAGCTCAGGCTCCTCAGACTCTGGGACTTGTGGTTCCAGAGGCTGAAGCTGCCCCTGCCTGGGGAAGGAGGAGGATCTCCAGGTCTTCCTCTGACCACCTCGGGCGCCCATCACTGCCCACGGTCCCCGAGACCCTTCTCAAACAGACCCTGGGACAGTTCAGGGCTGCAGGAAGGATTCGGATCTCCTGTTCCATGTGCCCGTCACTTGTGAATGTATCGACCACCACAATGGCTCCACCTCTTGTGAGACCCCACCTGGAGTCCTGGGTCCAGGTCTGGAGTCCCAGCTTAAGAAGGAGATGGAACTGTTGGAGCAGGTCCAGAGGAGGCCCTTCCCCAGCTCCATTTCCTTCTCCAGACGCGCTCCAGCCCCTCCAGGGCTTTCTTGGAGGGAGGGGCCCAACCCTGAGCCCAGGATTGGAGGTGCTGAGTGCAGGGGGACCATCCCTGCCCTGCTCCTGCTGCCACCCCAGGGCTGAGCCAAGCCAGGGTGCTGGGGGCCTTCTTGCCCCCCTGGGCCACTGCTGCCTCCTGTTCAGCCGCTGTCCAGCAGCACCCCCAGGGCCTTTGCCTTGGGGCACCTTTCCAGCCCCTCTTCCCCAAGCCTGGAGCTGCAGGGGGTGCTGGGACCCAAGGGCAGGACCCAACACTTGGCCTGGTTGGACCCCATCCCATTGGCCTTGGCCCATGGATCCAGGTTCTCCAGGTCCCTCTGCAGCCCCTTCCTGCCCTCCAGCCCATGGATCCAGGTTCTCCAGGTCCCTCTGCAGCCCCTTCCTGCCCTCCAGCCCGTGAATCCAGGTTCTCCAGGTCCCTCTGCAGCCCCTTCCTGCCCTCCAGCCCATGGATCCAGGTTCTCCAGGTCCCTCTGCAGCCCCTTCCTGCCCTCCAGCCCATGGATCCAGGTTCTCCAGGTCCCTCTGCAGCCCCTTCCTGCCCTCCAACCCATGGATCCAGCCTGGCCAGGTCCCTCTGTAGACCCTTCCTGCCCTTCAGCCACTCTTCCCCAGGTTTCCATCAACTTCCACCTTGACAATAAAGCAAAAGATTTCAGTTTCTCTTAAACTTACACATATTGCATTGTCCCAGGTGGCAGCACCTTGGGAATCCCATGGGATGGACACGGCACCGACCCCTTGCTGGCCACCAGCCTCACTCTCTGAGCTGTACATTTTGCACCTGAGCTTCCTTGCCCTTCCCAGGAGGCACCACCACCATCTTCCCCACCTTCCCATCTCCGCTCCAAGCAGGGATGCAGCTCCAGCTCAAGCAGGAGCTCCTTCTTCCCACAGGAGAGGACCTGGTGGCTGAGTGGGAGGGAAGAACCGACCACGCTCTCACCTGTTGGTGAAGACTTTGCTGTAGTTGAACACCTGGATCTCCAGCATCTCATTGCCATCGATGTTGCTTGCCACGGGCCAGCGGAAGGTCTGCAGGGAAAGGGTGGGAGGGAGGGGTCAGGCTTGGTACAGGGGCGATGAGGATGGAGCTGAGGTGACCATGGAAAGAGATAAAGCACCCTTTTCCTCAGGAAAAGAGGAGACAGGTCTTCTGAACACTGCACCTCAGTGCCAGATATTTTTAAGGTATTTATATATATTTGAAATATATGCTTATATTTATTTTTATATTTTTGCATATTTTCTATATTCATTTTATATATTTTACATATATAAATATTTTATATATTTATATTTTCTCTATTTTTATATATTACAAGTTTTTATTTATTTTTATATATTTTTATATATTTATGTATTTATGTATTATATATTTATATATAAATCATATAATATATAAATATTATATAGAAAAATAAACATAGATAATAAAATTAATAATATAAAATAAATAATGTAAAATATTATAAATAATAAATATAAATATAATAAATAATTGTAACAAATAGAAATAATTTATATTTATATTTATAGTATTTATTTCAATATGGACAATAAATATCAATAAATAAAATAAAATACAAAAATAAATATGTATAATATATATTTTATTTTTATATATTTTATATTTTATATATAAATTATATATAATATAAAAAAATATATAAATATATTAAATATGTAAATGAATATATAGATAAATAAAATAAATAAAATAATATAAAATAAATAGTATAAAATATTATAAAAATAAATATAAATATAATAAATAAATAATAAATATAAATACTTTACATTTATAATATTTATATAAATATAGATAATAAATATCAATAAATAATATAAATAAAATAAAATAAAATAAATAAAATAGATAAATATATAATATATATTTATTTGTATATATTTTAATATATTTATGTATTTATGTATTTTATATATAAATTATATATAATATATTAAAATATATAAATATATAAATATGTAAATGAATATATAAATAAAATAAATAAAATAATATAAAATAAATAATATAAAATATTATAAATATAAATATAATAAATAAATATAATAAATGTAAATAATTTATATTTATAATATTTATATAAATATAGATAATAAATACAAATAAACACTATAAATTAAATAAAATAAATAAAATAAAATATATAAATAACTATATAATATATATTTATTTGTATATATTTTAATATATTTATGTATTTATATTTTTTATATATTTTTATATATTTTATATATTTATATATTTTATATATTTTTATAGGTTGGACTTGATGATCTCAGAGGTCCTTTCCAACCTTATGATACTGTGATATTTTATATATTTATATTTATTTTATATTTTTATATATTTACATTTTTATATATGTAAAAAAGGAATACTAACACATATTGTATAAATATATAGAGATATATTTAATAGATCTATGCACACACAATATACATTTATACATCTACACATACTTTTTACATATATATATATATATATATAAATTTAAACTTGATTTGGGTTTTTTTGGCCTCCCCAACCCAAAAAGTCCTTCTGCCTGGCTAAACCACCCGAGCTGCCTTCAGTTTTGCAAACCAAGGGGCTCCTATGACCTCCCAAATCCGAGCACATCCCATTGCCCGCTGCTCCTGGGGCACCGTGGGACGGGGCTGTGGTGCCCAGATGTGGAGGCAGCGGTGCTGAGCCCAGATGTGGAGGCAGCGGTGCTGAGCCCAGGGAGGAGCAGCAGGACGGTACTTGAAGCCTTGAAAGGAAAGAGCTGATGAAGCAGCTTCCCAGGAAGAAATCAGTGACTTTTCAGAAATATGCCAACACTCATTTTTAAGCTAATTTCTCCCCCTTTTAGGCTTTCTGCAGTGAGGCAACGGAGCAAATGAAAATAGTCCTGAAACACAGGAGGAAACCAGAAATGGCCCCATGGGATGGGTTGGGTGGGAAGGGACCTCAAAGCCCATCCAGTGCCACCCCCTGCCATGGGCAGGGACACCTCCCACTGATCAGGGGGCTCCAAGCCCCATCCAACCTGGCCTTCAACACCTCCAGGGATGGGGCAGCCACCACTGCTCTGGGAAACCTGGGCCAGGGCCTCCCCACCTTCACAACAAAACATTTCTCCCCAAGATCTCACCTCAATCTCCCCTCTTGCAGCTTCAAACTCTCCACCTTCATCCCATCCCTGCACCCCCTGATCCAGAGCCCCTCCCCAGCTTTCCTGGAGCCCCTTTCAGTCCTGGGAGGCTGCTCTAAGGGCTCCCCACAGCCTTCTCCTCTCCAGGATGAACAACCCCAACTCTCCCACCCTCTCCTCACACCAGAGGTTCTCCAGCCCTTGGATCATCTCCGTGGCCTCCTCTGGACTCACTCCAACAGCTCCAGGTCCTTCCTGTGCTCAGGACTCCAGAGGTGGCCCCAGGGCTCCAGGTGGGGTCTCCCCAGAGCGCAGCTGAGGGGCAGAATCCCCTCCCTCCCCTCTGCTCCCACTCTTTGGGTGCAGCCCAGGACACCCTTGGTTTCTGTGCTGGGGGCAAACAGGTGCTCTGGATCAGGGAGTGCAGGGAAGGGATGAGGGGAAGAGAAATGTTTTGCTGTGAGGGTGGTGAAGCCCTGGCCCAGGTTTCCCAGAGCAGTGGTGGCTGCCCCATCCCTGGAGGTGTTGAAGGCCAGGTTGGATGGGGCTTGGAGCCCCCTGATCCAGTGGGAGGTGTCCCTGCCCATGGCAGTGGGCGGGACTGGGTGAGCTTTGAGGTCCCTTCCCACCCGAGCCATTCCATGATTCTATGATTTTGAGGGTTCTGCAGAGGTGGGGGGTGGCTCTGGAGCACCCAGGGGACCTGGTGAGTGCAGGTGTGACAGTGGCACCTCAGCTCTGCTGCGAGATGAGAACACAGCTCTCTGTGCTTCCCTCTCTGATCTGCAGCCACCTCAGCCTCTGCAGCAAAGAAACAGCTCAAAGGAACTGGGTGATACGTTTTCTCTCCTAAGAGTGGTATTTTCCATTATTATCTTTTGAGCCTGGTTACAGTCTGACCCCTTGAACCACCCTGTCCACGGAGTTCTGTGTTTCACTCTGAGGCTCCTCGACCAAGCACAGCTCATGCCTTGTAGCTCAGCCACAACACAATTTTAACAGGGAAAAAAGGAAAAAGGAAGTCATCCCAGAATTCAAGCAATGACATTTAATTACACTCTCAGATAAGTGGTTTCCACAGCTTCAGGCAAAAAAAAAAAATTGCACTCTATTTCTGCTTTAAGGGCTTCATCTCCCCAGCTTTTGCCCTTCAAGCTGAGGTGCTGCTCAAACTCCTTCCTTTGGCTTTATGAGTGTTGTTCCTTGCACAAGGGAATTGCCCTTGGGCTGGAGTCAGCACTCCCTGGGCAAGAGGGAGAGGCAAAGCAACACCTCAGCCCAGGCTGTGAACCTCCAGAGAGGAGACTGGAGATGGGGCCCCTGCTTAAAGCACCTGGAAATGGAATCATTGAGGTTGGAAAGGACCTCCAAGCTCCTCCAGGCCAACATCAGCCCAGCCCCACTGTGCTGACCAAACCCTGTCCCCAAGTGCCACAACCACACGGGTTTGGAACCCCTCCAGGGATGGGGACTCCCACTGGATCAGGGGGCTCCAAGCCCCATCCAACCTGGCCTTGAACACCTCCAGGGATGGGGCAGCCACCACTGCTCTGGGAAACCTGGCCCAGGGCCTCCCCACCCTCACATCAAACATTTCTCCCCAAGATCTCATCTCAATCTCCCCTCTTTCAACTCCAAACCCTTCCCCTCATCCCATCCCTGCACTCCCTGATCCAGAGCCCCTCCCCAGATTTCCTGGAGCCCCTGACTGTAGTAATTCCTGCTGCTCCCACCACCACTGAGCCAGGAGGAGGTCACCCTCACAGGGAGCTGCCCTTCATGGAAGCGGTGAGTGAGGACAAATGTTCTGGAGCTGGAGTTTCCTTAGTTAATTTATAACAGGCCCTGAGGGACTACTTGCCCTCATCAACCCAGAGAGCCTGGGCTGAGGGTAAATACTGTGTGGCAGGTAGTGCAGGCTGGGAAGAAAACTATGGAGTACAGAAATATGGAATCATTAAGGTTGGAAAAGCCCTCCAAGCTCATCCAGTCCAACATCAGCCCAAGTCCACCGTGGCCACCAAACCCTGTCCCCAGGTCCCACGGCCACAGGGGTTTGGAACCCCTGCAGGGATGGGGACTCCACCACCTCCCTGGGAGCCTCTGCCAGGGCTTCACCACTCCTTCAGTGAAGAAAATTTTCCTGCTGTCCAATGTAAACCTCCCCCGTAGTTCTCATTCCCACTGGAGTCTTCTCTGTCTGCATTCAGGTGGCTGATGAGGACAATCAAGGTATTTGCAGTGGGAGGGGAGAGCAAGGAGCTGGGTAAGGCCTGGCTGCTGCTGCTGCATCACCTTTTATCCAGAACAAGGAGACCCCAAAGCCTGGGCCAGGACATGCAAAGCTGCTCCAAATCAACTTGCTTCACTCTGCTGCAATTTGCTGTGTAGACACCACCAGGGTGACTTTAACCAGAGGCTGTCACAGCAGGAACTGTAATGAACATGATTTAAACAAGAGAGCTGGAGACAGCCTGAGGCTCAGATGCAGTAAGAGCCACTGGAAGAAAATATAATGCAGACAAATGTACATCTGAGCCTCAAGACTCCCTTTACCTGCTGTCTTTTAAGCCCTACAGTCCTTGTTCCAGCAAGCACCAGTGCCAATCCTCTCCCACACACTGCCTGGGACCACAGAGGGCTCAGATCTTGGCTGGGATGTTCTGGGTTTGGCTGGGATGCTCAGAGTTTATCTGGATTCTCAGAGCTTGGCTCAGATGCTCAGAGCTTGTCTGGGATGTTCAGAGCTTGTCTGGATGCTCAGAGCTTGTCTGGGATGCTTAGAGCTTGTCTGGGTCCTCAGAGCTTGTCTGGGATGCTCTGGGTGTGACTGGGATGCCCAGAGCTTGTCTGGGATGTTCAGAGCTTGTCTGGATGCTCAGAGCTTGTCTGGGATGCTTAGAGCTTGTCTGAAATGCTCAGAGCTTGTCTGAGATGCTTAGAGCTTGGCTGGGTCCTCAGAGATTGTCTGAGATGCTCAGAGCTTGTCTGGATGCTCAGAGCTTGTCTGAGATGCTCAGAGCTTGTCTGGATGCTTCAGAGATTGTCTGAGATGCTCAGAGCTTGGCTGGGATGCTCTGGGTGTGGCTGGGATGCTCCGAGCTTGCCTGGGGTGCTCCAAGTGTAGCCCCAAGCACTCAGAGCCGCCCACCTGGCACCTCACCAAGCCTGAGACAGCAAGTGGAGCCTCCAGCGGGGAAAGATGTCCTTATTCAAACCACAAAGGGTTTTGAGAGGCAGCTCCACCACCGCGCACCTCCGCGGTTGTTATGCAAATCAGCTATTATTCTGACAAATTGCTGTGTGCAGAGCCATAGAAATCTGCATCCCCTTAACATCAGCCGCTTCCCCCGGCCGCCTCAGCTTTGCAGGAGCCTGGTTGGAGCCCCATCTCCAGCCTCCTTCTCGTTGTGCTTCACTGATCCCATGCAGCCCTTGAGGGAATTGGTGGCAGATCCCACCCTGCCCGTGCCAGGAACCTCCTCTGCCCCTTAATCCTCCCTGGTCTCTCATGGGAACTGGGGATTAAGCTCTTTCGTGCCCCTGTGTTCAGTGCTGGAGAGCCTGTGCCTTGAACCTTGGGTTCAGTTTTGGGCCCTTCACTCCAAGGAGGACATTGAGGGGCTGGAATTCACTGTTGGGGTCAGTCCTGTTCCATCTCTTCATCCATGAGCTGGAGGAGGGAAGCGAGTGCTCCCTCAGTAAGTTGTGGATGACACTGAGCTGGGCAGGAGTGTGGATCTGCTGGAGGGGCTGCAGAGGGACCTGGAGAACCTGGATCCATGGGCTGGAGGGCAGGAAGGGGCTGCAGAGGGACCTGGAGAACCTGGATCCATGGGCTGGAGGGCAGGAAGGGTCTGCAGAGGGACCTGGAGAACCTGGATCCATGGGCTGGAGGGCAGGAAGGGGCTGCAGAGGGACCTGGAGAACCTGGATCCATGGGCTGGAGGGCAGGAAGGGTCTGCAGAGGGACCTGGCCAGGCTGGATCCATGGGCCAAGGCCAACGGGATGGGGTCCAACCAGGCCAAGTGTTGGGTCCTGCCCTTGGGTCCCAGCACCCCCTGCAGCTCCAGGCTTGGGGAAGAGGGGCTGGAAAGGTGCCCCAAGGCAAAGGCCCTGGGGGTGCTGCTGGACAGCGGCTGAACAGGAGGCAGCAGTGGCCCAGGGGGGCAAGAAGGCCCCCAGCACCCTGGCTTGGCTCAGCCCTGGGGTGGCAGCAGGAGCAGGGCAGGGATGGGCCCCCTGCACTCAGCACCTCCAATCCTGGGCTCAGGGTTGGGCCCCTCCCTCCAAGAAAGCCCTGGAGGGGCTGGAGCGCGTCTGGAGAAGGGAGCGGAGCTGGGGAAGGGTCTGGAGAACAGGGGCTGTGGGAGCGGCTGAGGGCCCTGGGGGGGTTTGGGCTGGAGAAGAGGAGGCTGAGGGGAGACCTCCTGGCTCTCTGCAGCTCCTGGAGAGGAGGGTGGAGCCGGGGGGGGTTGGGCTCTGCTCCCAAGGGATGGGATGAGAGGAAATGGCCTCAAGTTGTGCCAGGGCAGGGTCAGGTTGGATATTTGGAAAAAATGTCTTTACTGAACAAGCAGTGAAGCCCTGTCAGAGGCTCCCAGGGACGTGGTGGAGTCCCCATCTTTGGAGGGGTTCAGAACCCCTGTGGCCATGGCCCTTGTGGACAGGGTTTGGTGGTCATGGTGGGGCTGGGCTGGTGTTGGACTGGATGAGCTTGGAGAGCTTTTCCAACCTTAACAATTCTATGGTTCTTTCCCCATAACCTGGAGCAAGGACTAACTGGTGCCAGGGGCACAGAGAGGCAGGGGGGATTTGGATGTGCTTCTGGCAGCACAACCTGGGATCACCATGGGAAAATTTCCCCCACAAACACCTCCCACGCCTGGAACCAGGATGAAACCTTATTTTCTAAAGGCAGAAAAAGCTTTACAAAGTGATAAACAATTTCAAGATTGTAATATTCCCCACAGCCTCTTTTATTCTCCAGCCCCTGGGAACAAATTGTCTTCTATGAGAAACACCAAGCAGAGGAAAAATCTGTCCTGTTTTGAATTCCCATTTTGAATATAAATTTTTAGCAGCACCTCTGTTCCCTGTTGTGTGGGTGACCTTATCAAAGTCAGCTCAGAAGAGACGGAAGAGGGGAGACTGAGATGAGATCTTGTGGAGAAATGTTTTGGTGTGAGGGTGGGGAGGCCCTGGGCCAGGTTTCCCAGAGCAGTGGTGGCTGCCCCATCCCTGGAGGTGTTGAAGGCCAGGCTGGATGGGGCTTGGAGCCCCCTGATCCAGTGGGAGGTGTCCCTGCCCGTGGCAGGGGGTGGCACTGGATGGGCTTTGAGGTCCCTTCCAACCCAACCCATCCCATGGGTCTGTGATTACCTAGGGAAGGCAAAGCCAGGGCGAGCCAACACAACCTCTTCCCGTAGTCCTCTCCCAGCCCTGACCATCCTTAAGAAGGATGTGTACTTTAAAACCACCCATAACTTGAGGTTTGATTCCTTCTCCACCCCTTCCCTAGCCCAAAGCTGAGGGCTGAAGGCTGACACAGCACCCAAACAGCACCCAGAGGAGATCTCTTGGCTGGTTACTTGGCATGAGCCAGGGATGCAGAAGGGAGGGGATCCTGGTGGGCTGAGCATCAACAACTGAGGCACCAGGGTATTGAAACAAGGAGGTTTTCCCCTTTAGGCAAGAAAAAGGAGAGCCAAGAGCCCAGTGGGATCTACCCAGTGGTAACAAGCAATTTTTCCTGAAGTTTCAGCCCAAACAAGATGGATAATTAGGTTTGTTTTCAATTAATTGCCCCAGGAGGAAATGCTGTCGAGCTTCTCCAACATCATGGGACACCCTGTGACCTCAGCCCCACAGCCAAGGGACCCATTTGGTACCTGCCAGGAGAAGCCCTGGAGCAGGTGCCAGAGATGCCAACACACTTGGATTGAGGAACAGGGGGTTTCACCTGGACAGGGAGTGGTGGAGACAGAGCAGGAGGAAACCACATCTGCTCTTACCTCATCGAACCTGGCCTCATCCTCGCAGTTTTCGAGCACCCGGGTGTAGAAGGAGAGCCCTGGAAGGGAAAAACAGGTTGGTTACAGTGAGGTGAGGGGCAGCTGGGGTGGGAGAAGTGGATGTGGGTGCTGCCTGGGATGGGGAATTGTGGCTGTGAAGGAGCTGTGTGCAGTGGGGGTGCACGGAGGACACAGAGCCCATGCACGAGGCTGGCTCCAGCTTCAGCTCCCCCTTTCTGGCACTAAGCACAACTTTAACCCGCTTTAAGAGCTAATTAAGCAGTTTAATTGGTGTGTTCGAGGCTTGTCCCATCCTTCTCAGAGCAGAGGGGACAGAGCAAGGCCCCGGGTGAGGACTGTGGCAGCTTCTGAAGGGGCTTCACATTGGTTCGGTGAGGGCTCCTCAGGCTTTGAGGCATTATGATGTGGGTCTAAACACCCCAGAAGTGTCCTCAAAGCCTGGGATGAGGTGAGGAATCACAGAATTGTTAAGGTGGGAAAAGCCCTCTCAGATCATCCAGTCCAGCACCAGCCCAACCCCACTGTGACCATCAAACCCTGTCCCCAGGTGCCACGGCCACATGGGTTTGGAACCCCTGCAAGGATGGAGACTCCACCACCTCCCTGGGAGCCTCTGCCAGGGCTTCACCACTCCTTCAGTAAAGACATTTGTCCCAATATCCAATGCAAACCTGTCCTGGCACAACTTGAGGCCATTTCCTCTCATCCCATCCCTTGGGAGCAGAGCCCAACCCCCCCTGGCTCCACCCTCCTCTCCAGGAGCTGCAGAGAGCCAGGAGGTCTCCCCTCAGCCTCCTCTTCTCCAGCCCAAACCCCCCCAGGGCCCTCAGCCGCTCCCACAGCCCCTGTTCTCCAGACCCTTCCCCAGCTCCGCTCCCTTCTCCAGACGCGCTCCAGCCCCTCCAGGGCTTTCTTGGAGGGAGGGGCCCAACCCTGAGCCCAGGATTGGAGGTGCTGAGTGCAGGGGGCCCATCCCTGCCCTGCTCCTGCTGCCTCCCCAGGGTGCTGGGGGCCTTCTTGCCCACTGCTGCCTCCTGTTCAGCCACTGTTGAGCATCTGAAAACCCCCTCAGCTGCTGCCCAGAGCAGAGGATCTGCACGTTCGGGTCCAACCACGTGGATGCAACCACACGTCCCAATCCATTGGCAGCATCCCTCCACCTCTGCATCCCACATCAGGGCAGGGATATGGGGAGGATGAGGGGCTTGATCTGCTCTGCCTACACAGGCAGGGGGACGTTGAAAGCCCTCAGCCAGCTGGGTGCAAGGACATCAAGAAGAGGAGTTGCTGCTGTGGAGGGGAAGCCCAGAGAGCAGCTGGGTCTGTATGTTAATATAACCCGGTTTTCCCAAGCTCAGAGGTCACCCCGTGCTTTCAGCTGCTCTGAGGAGAAAAACCTTACCCACCCACACAGCCCTGAGTCAATATTCCTTGTTAATATCCACTTCATAACACTGCAGGGGGAAAACGTATAAAAATGCTAATATTTAATCATTGAGTCACATTAAGGCTTTCCTTTCCAGGAAGGAAAACTGTCTCCTGGGTAATTAAAAACATCTCCATGCGTGACTCTGGTTTGGGGCCAGCACTGCACAGCCAGCCTCTGGTCAGGGTAAGGGGATGCCCGGGAGCCCCTTATTGCCAGGGGTCAGCTGATCCTTTATTTCACCAAAGACATCCCAATGACACAGCTCTTTGTAGGGAATGGCCACCTGGAGTCTTGTGTCCAGTTCTGGAATCCCAAACGTAAGAAGGAGATGGAATTGTTCGAGCGAGTCCAGAGGAGGCCACGGAGATGATCCGAGGGCTGGAGAACCTCTGGTGTGAGGACAGGGTGGGAGAGTTGGGGTTGTTCATCCTGGAGAGGAGAAGGCTGTGGGGAGACCTTACAGCAGCCTCCCAGGACTGAAAGGGGCTCCAGGAAAGCTGGGGAGGGGCTTTTTCCAAGGGTTGGTAGTGATGGGATGGGGGAAATGGCTTTAAAGTGGGGAGATTGAGATGGGACATTAGGAAGAAATTGATGATGAAGGGAGGCCCTGGGCCAGGTTTCCCAGAGCAGCAGTGACTGCCCCATCCCTGGGGGTGTTGAAGGCCGGGTTGGATGTGGCTTGGAGCCCCCTGATCCAGTGGGAGGTGTCCCTGCCCATGGCAGGGGGTGGGACTGGATGGGCTTTGAGGTCCCTCCCAACCAAACCCATTCCATGATTCTATAAATTAAGTTGGTCTAAGAGTGAAAACTCTGCTCTGGGCAAGAGACCCTGTTCAAGGTCAGGTCCTGCTGGGGGACAAGAGCAGGTGCCCTGAAATGGCCAAGGTGAGGAAGATCCATCAGTTTTCTCCTCTTCCCTCACAGGCCCCTGGAGAGCTTTCACAGAAAATCTGGAATTCACCCTTAGCTGAGTTTCACCTGCAGAGGGAAGGGGTGGAGAGATGGGGAGCTGCAACAGCGATGGGTCTGGGGAGCTGGAGCCTCTTCATCCAGCCTGGAGCACGCACAGGGCGGCTGCTGGGGAGTGATGGGCACCTTATGGGTCACTGAAGTTCAAGCCCAGCCCCAAATCTCCTGGGAGGGTCATAAAGGCAAAGGATCTTGTTGGTTATCAGGTCCCAACCTCACGTGGTGCAACCCCTGGTGAATCAGATCCAGCGCCGCGGTGGGAGATGAGTCCCTGATGCGATGCTCAGGGGTGGGAGCTGGATTTTGGCCACCCTGTTGGAGCAGAGCCCATCTCCAGGCTGGGAGCTGGACAGCCTGGCACCTCTCCCTGCCCACTCCCACGGGTCCAGAACTGGGAGCTCCTGCCCGTGCCTCAGTTTCTTCTTCTTGCAAAACACAGAGGGTGCAGCTACGGCTCAGAGGGGCTGCCAGGACGTGGGGATCCCTGGGAGGAGAGGAGAAGCTTTATTCCATCTCCATCCCACGGGACTGTCAGTCTCAGCCCTTTCTCAAGGAGGGTTGTGGTTGATTCATCTCCCACCTGAGCTGAAGCTGAGCAGCGTTTCAGAGCTCTGCCCACCTGCAGCCTCTCACACCAGAGCTGAGCTCTTTCTTTACCTCCTTTTCATGCAAGAACAGATGTTTCTGGGTGTGTGAGCAAACACCCACTTGGGGAGCTCTGCCTCAACCTCCAGGCTGCTCTCCTGGAGGGTGAGGAGAGGGAGGAGGCTGGGTGGGAGCTTGACTAGTGAAGAGCATCCCTCTTCACAAAGCTCTGACTCCAGCAATCATAGAATCACGGGATGGTTTGCGTTGGAAGGGACCTCAAAGCCCATCCAGTTCCAACCTCTCTGCCATGGGCAGGGACAGCTTCCAACACACCAGGCTGCTCAAGACTCCATCCAACATGGCCTTGAACACCTCCAGGGAGGGGGCAACACCAGTTCAGCATCCTGGAGACCAGGATACTGAGCAGTATCAGCACAACACTGCTTCTACAAACATATGAGCTGCTGTGAGGAGCACCAAGGATGGTGGAGGGGTCTGAAACTCCCTCTGGAATCATGGAGAAAGGCAGGAGTACACCTTGATTATTGGGTGTCGTTTTAGGCACCCCAGGATAAAAAGGATCTAAAGGTGCTGGAGAGAGTCCAGAGGAGGCCCCAAAGCTGGGGAAGGGTGTGGAGGGGCAATCCCAGGAGGAGAGGCTGAAGGCACTGGCTCTGTTCAGCTGGACAAGAGGAGCCTGAGGGGGATCTCAGAGCTGTTCGCTGCCTTCTCCCAAGGGAGGGAGGGGAAACAGGGGCTGAGCTCTGCTCTCTGGTGACCAAGGACAGGAGCCCAGGGAAGGGCAGGAAGATGGGCCAGGGCAGGGTTGGCTTGGCCATCAGGAAGAGGTTCTTCCCCCAGAGCAGAGGGTGCTGGAGCCCTGGAACAGCAGTCCCAGCCTGACAATATTCCAGCAGGGTTTGGCCAAGGCCCTCAGCCCCACGGGGTGAATGTTGGGGTTGTCCTGTGGCACAGGAGTTGGTCACCAGAGAGCAGAGCTCAGCTCAGCCCGTTTCCCCTCCCACCTTTGTGAGAAGACAGCGAACAGCTCTCAGATCCCCCCTCAGCCTCCTCACAATATCCTCACAGTGTGATAATTCTTATCCCTTCATCCAGGCAGGGCCCTGGGGTTGTTTAGTTTGGAGAAGAGGAGGCTGAGGGGAGACCTCATCCCTGTCCACAACTGCCTGAAAGGAGGCTGTGGCAGAGCCAGTGTTGATCTCTTCTCTCAAGTGACAGGAGATGGGACAAGGGGAAATGGCCATGAGCTGTGCCAGGGGAGGGTCAGACTGGATATTGGGAAGAGTTTTTTACCAAAAGTGTTCTCAGGCCCTGGCAGAGGCTGCCCAGGGTGGAGTCACCATCCCTGGAGGGGTTTAAAAGCTGGGGAGATGATTTTTTGAGGGACAGGATTTAGCAGATGATGCGTGCGGTTGGACTCGATGAACTCCAAGGTCTTTTCCAACTGGAAGATTCTGTTTCTATGAAATCCCTCTCCAGCTGCCATCCTGTCCGAGGGGAATCATCACAGAATCGATTGGTTGGAAAGACCTCTGAGACCATCGAGTCCAACTGTCCCTGAACCAGATCCCTGAGCACCTCATCCCCCCAGCTTTTAAACCCCTCCAGGGATGGGGACTCCACCACCTCCCTGGGAGCCTCTGCCAGGGCCTGAGAACCCTTTCAGTGAAGGAATTGTTCCTGATGTGCAATCTGAACTTCTCCTGGTGCAACCTGAGACTGTTAAGGCTCAGTCCTAACCCACCTACTGCCTTCACCAACCCAACCACACGCTGGATTGCTTCCAAACCCACCTCTGTCACTCTTTCAGCAGTGGGATTTTGCTGGCCATGACCTCAGGATCCAGCCTTGCTGGATGCAGTCACTGGGAATCTCTCATCTAGGACTGAGCTTGCAGCAGACCAGCAGCACCAGGTGTCCCAGCCATGGGCTCCAACAGCTGCCCAGGATGAACAGGGGGGGGCCTCACCTGCAGGTATTGGTGGTACCTGCCCCATTCAAAGTGTTAAACCAAGGCCCCTCTTCGCACAGAAACCGATTGCAGCAGATCACCAGGTAAAAAAATTCTGAACCCTGACCCATCTGCTCTTGAAGATGACACCAAATTTCATCCTTGGGAAAGAAATGCCCACAAGGAGCCCGGCTCCTCCCAGCTCGGCACAGGGGAAGGAAACACAGATGTGAATTTTAATGTCATTTAAGCCAACTGACACCTGGGAGGAGGGTGGGGATGGGAATAGGGGGGCCCTGGAGAAATGCCCTGGTGTCCCATAAAGGCTCTGACAAGAGAACAGGCAGAGAAAGTGGGTGCAGTGGGAGCACAGTGGGTGCAGTGCTGACCTCAAAGCTTCTCAAAGTGGTGTCAATCCCATGGCCAGGTGGTTGGACCACCACAGAGTGGCTCCTACGCAAAGATCATAGAATCATAGCATCATCTGGTAGGAAAGACCAACGAGATCATCAAGTCCAAGTGTCCCTGTCCACCCTAAGAAACTCATCTACCCATCTTTTAAACCCCTCCAGGGATGGGGACTCCACCCCCTCCCTGGGCAGCCTATTCCATAGGAACAGATATTGAGGAAGGGACAGATCCTGCCTGTCCGACCCGGGCTGTGTGCAGGGTTTGGGGTCAGGCGTGCTCAGAGCTGGAAATGTGGGTCCTCCTGGAGCAAACTGGGAATATCCAGGGTGGCTTTTGGTCCTCCTATAGATCCCTCAGATCCCCTGCTGCCGGGTGGTGGGGGGTTCACCAGGAGCTGGCTTAGGGCTGGGACTGCTGAAGGTTTCAAGCTGGCTGGAGTATGACCTGGAAACGGTGTTGAACTGCTCCTGAAATGATGCTGGGAGGAAGGGACAGGGAAATAAGGGGCTAATTCTGACTTTTAATGGCACCACGGTCATTAAGGAGGTGCAGGGAAGGCTGTTCGAGGCAGTGCTGGCTGGCCTGGCGTGGGGGTGATGAAAACACTTGCTCTCCCACGGTGTTTAGAGAGAGAAAGGACGTCTACTCCTGACTCCTGTCGCTCTCAAACCATCCCACGCCCATCTCTGCCCACCAGTGGGTCCCACATGCTGGAGGATGCACCCAGCACCACGCAGAGAGCTCACACCAAGCCCCCCCCTAACGAAGCCCCGTTGGCTGTTGCTGAGGGTACGAGCTTGCCTTGGAAAGCTTTGAAGCTGGGGTGGATCCAGGCAGAAAACCCAAAGCTGCAGCATCCTTAGAAGAAACCCAAGCACACACTGGGTCCCTGCTCAAGGCAAGTTCCCCTCCTGGCTCTTCCAGGGTCACTTTCCCGGTGATGCAGCTCCAGGATCCTACGGCAGGAGCCCGGCTCCCCCCAGGTGGGGCAAGACCTCGCTCCTGGGGGCACTTCTCACCCTGGGACTTCACCTCTTTTCCCCTGGATGAATCCCTCTCCCCAAGGGCTGCCCGTGGGGGAGGTACCGGGGGGCTGCAGTGTCCATGCTGGGTGCCAGTGGGACCCCAGAAAAGCTTCTCTAGTGGGGGTCTCACCCCCCAGCCGGGGAGGGGTGAGCAGCTCTTAAAGCCCCAGGCTCTCACCCCCCCCCTTCCCAATCCAAACGCGCAGGCAGTGGGGAAACTGAGGCAGGGGGCTGCCCTGGGACCCGCACCCCCCTGCTACCCGCACCTCCACGAACCTCGGAAAGCAGCTTTGGCGATGCGGTCGGCTTTGCCGCGGAGGCCGGAGACGGTGCGGAGCTGCAAAAGCAGAGCCATGGGGTACGGTGAGGCGCGGTGCGGGGTGCGGTGCGGTGCCCGGTACAACCCGCGGTGCCCGGGGCGATGCGCGGTGCCGCGCTCAGAAATGCTGTGATGCGCGGCGCAACGCACAGAGCGGTGTGCGGTGCCGTGCGCGGTACGGTCTGCGGTGCACGGAGGGCTGTGATGCGTGGTGGGGTGCCCGCTACAATCTGCAGGGCACGGTGCGGTGCGATGCCCGGAGCGGTGCGCGGTGCTGTGCGCGACCCAGAGCGCGGTGCGGTGCGATGCGATGTGCGGTGCAATGCACGGAGCAGTGCCAGATGCTGTGCGCGGTGCTTTGTGCGGTGCTGTGTGCGGTGCTCTCCCAGCAGAGCTCCAGTGAGCGGTGCGGTGCACGGAGCAGTACAAGGACCGATGTGCGGTGCTGTGCGAGCTGCAACGCAATGCACGGAGCAGTGTGCGGTGCTGCGCGCGGTGCAGTGCGATGCACGGAGCAGCGTGCGGTGCTGAGCGATGCACGGAGCAGCGTGCGGTGCTGTGCGCGGGGCCGCTGTCCCAGCTGGGCTCTGCAATGCGCGGTGCGGTGCGCGATGCTCCTCTCCCAGCTGTGCTCCGGGACGCGGAGCGATGGGCGGGGCGGTGCCCGCAACACTGAATTATTCAACAGGGGCACCGCCTCCCCTCCCTCCCTCTTTCCTTTAACTCCCCTTTCCTCTTCCCTTCCCTCCCTTTCCTTTCCCTCCCCACCCTCCATCCCCTTCCCCCTCCCTTCCCCCTCCCTTCCCCCTCCCTTCCCCCTTCCCTTTCCCTTTTTCCCCTTTCTTTTCCCCTCCCTTCTTTCCCTTCCCTCCTTTCCTTCCTCTCCCTCCTCTCCCCACCATCCCGTCTCCTTCCTTCCCTGGGGGAAGTGGGGGGCTGGGGGGCTGCAGGGAACTTCCCCCTCTGGAAACTGAGGCAGGGCTCTCCCAGCACTGCAAGCTGGAGCCCCTGGGATAAGAGGGTGGTGCCCCCGTCCTCCCCCGTCCCCGTATCATGGGGGAAAGGAGTGCCAAGATAAGTGGTGGCTGCCCCATCCCTGGAGGTGTCCAAGGCTAGGTTGGACGGGGCTTGGAGCCCCTGAAAAGAGAATCATCATCATCGTAGAATCATGGAATGGTTTATTTTGGAAGGGCCCTCAAAGCCCATCCAGTGCCACCCCTTGCCATGGGCAGGGACACCTCCCACTGGATCAGGGGGCTCCAAGCCCCATCCAACCTGGCCTTGAACACCTCCAGGGATGGGGCAGCCACCACTGCTCTGGGAAACCTGTTCTAATGCCCTTGTTCATCTTGAGGAGCTGTCACCCACAGTTCTACTCCAGACTTGAATAAAGAGACACAGCAAAGCAAGGAAGGAGAAATTAAGGCTGAGGATGATGAACAAATGGCTCATTAACACTGCATTAAATCTGTCTGTGATTGAGTGACCGTAGGCATTAAATCAGTGCAAGGGGCTACAGCTGCTGGACTTCAGCATCTCCTCTTAGGATGCCACAATCTGCTCATAGATGAGGAGAATTCTAGAACTCAATGCTCTTCTGGCTGCTGGGAGACCAGGGCAGGGGTTGTGCCCCTGTGCTCAGCACTGGTGAGGCCACACCTGGAGTATTGAGGTCAGTTTGGGCCCCTCAGTAGAAGAAGAACATTGAGGGGTTGGAGAGCATCTAGAGAAGGGAGCGGAGCTGGGGAAGGGTCTGGAGAACAGGGGCTGTGGGAGCAGCTGAGGGCCCTGGGGGGGTTTGGGCTGGAGAAGAGGAGGCTGAGGGGAGACCTCCTGGCTCTCTGCAGCTCCTGGAGAGGAGGGTGGAGCCAGGGGGGGTTGGGCTCTGCTCCCAAGGGATGGGATGAGAGGAAATGGCCTCAGGTTGTGCCAGGGCAGGGTCAGGTTGGACATAAGGGACAATTCCTTCACGGAAAGGGTTCTCAGGCCCTGGCAGAGGCTCCCAGGGAGGTGGTGGAGTCCCCATCCCTGGAGGGGTTTAAAAGCCAGGTGGATGAGGTGCTCAGGGATCTGGTTCTGTAGTGGACAGGGACAGTTGGACTGGATGATCTCAGAGGTCTTTTCCAACCAGATGATTCTACAATCTATGCTCCCCCCCTGGTGATTTGTCCGCCCATCACATCCATAAATCAAGTAATGAAGATGAGCAGGAGCAGCACAGGGACCCAGCTGCAAGGAGGTCCACGAAACACAGGGAATGCCAAAGCCCAGAGTGTTAAAATCATTCTCTCCTGCTCGAGAGCCCACGATCAGCAGAGTGAGGGGAGAAAATGCCCTTTGGAAACAGTAATTTCAGTTTTTCACCTTGTCTCTGCGATTTTCACATCGCTGCATGTGAACAAAAGCACACAATTACACACCCACCTCTGAATCACCACTGAGCTCTTACTTACTGGGGGTTTACACCACAGGCACAGGGGGAAAGGGTTGCCTGCATGGCAGAATCGGGCTGTAACTGGTCCCTCCCTGTTCTCCTCCCACGGCACTGGGATCCCATTAAAATAAATCTGATTGCACATGCTGGAAGCAATAATCTTATGGTGCTTCTATGTTAAGTCCAAAATTGATGAAATATTCACTTCTTAAATGTTTTTCTCTAATTTTTTTCCCAGCTAATCTCTTCCCACGCTTGGGAAAAGCACATCAGCCTCCCCATTTGTCAAAGCACTGAAGTCCTTTCTATTCATTACAGAAAGTTGTTGTGGTTTTCTTTTCCCACTGCTGTGTGAAATTTTGGGTGCCACAGGATAAAAAGGACACCAAAGCCCTGGAGAGAGTCCAGAGGAGGCCCCAAAGCTGGGGAAGGGTGTGGAGGGGCAATCCCAGGAGGAGAGGCTGAAGGCACTGGCTCTGTTCAGCTGGACAAGAGGAGCCTGAGGGGGATCTCAGAGCTGTTCGCTGCCTTCTCCCAAGGGAGGGAGGGGAAACAGGGGCTGAGCTCTGCTCTCTGGTGACCAAGGACAGGAGCCCAGGGAAGGGCAGGAAGATGGGCCAGGGCAGGGTTGGCTTGGCCATCAGGAAGAGGTTCTTCCCCCAGAGCAGAGGGTGCTGGAGCCCTGGAACAGCTCCCCAGGGAAGCAGTCACAGCCTGACAATACTCCTATTATCGCTCCCAGTCCTCTCCCTCCCCTGGAGAACAGGGGCTGTGGGAGAGGCTGAGGGCCTGGGGGGGTTTGGGCTGGAGAAGAGGAGGCTGAGGGGTGACCTCCTGGCTCTCTGCAGCTCCTGGAGAGGAGGGTGGAGCCGGGGGGGGGGGGAGGTTGGACTCTTCTCTCAAGTGACAAGTGATGGGATGAGGGGAAATGGCCTCAGATTCCTCCAGGGCAGGGTCAGATTGGACATCAGAAAAAAAATTCTTCACCGAAAGGGTTCTCAGGCCCTGGCAGAGGCTCCCAGGGAGGTGGTGGAGTCCCCATCCCTGGAGGGGTTTCCAAGCCGGGTGGATGCGGTGCTCAGGGATCTGGTTCAGCAGGGACAGGGACGGTTGGACTCGATGGTCTCCGAGGTCTTTTCCCACCGAGCGGGTCTCTGCTCCTGAGGCAGGAGGAGATGCTCGTGCTCCTCCGCGGCCGCTGTCTGGGGCTGCACCGCCCTCTCGTGTGCGCACAGAGCGAGAGCCGAGCCGAGCCGGGCCGGGTTTGCAGCAGCCCAGGAGCTTCTCGAGGGGCGCCGTTGGCTCTGAGCGTGTCCTGAGCACCAGGGGGGAGGGAGGAGACCCAGCCAGGCTGTGGGGGTGACGCCGGGAAGCAGGACCCTGGTGGCACGGGAGAGCCAGGCTGGACCGCGTGAAGAGGGAGAAGAGGGGCTGGGGCCATTCAGGACTCTGCCGAGGGGTCCACCTGGCCCCTCCTCCCTGTCCCCAGCAGCTCTGTGTCCCCAGGGAGGGTGCCCAGTGCCCAGCCCGGGGACCCTGGGGCCTCGGGGAGGGGAGGAAGGTGCTGACTGAGCCCCAGCTTTGCTTGCAGCGAGGGGAGGAGGAGGGGGCTGAGGGCAGGGGCACAAGGTCCAGGGTCAGGTGGGAGGAGATCAGAGGAGCTCCCAGCGTGGTTGCACATCCCCGTGGGCCCCAGCACCCTTGCAGGATTGCAGCTTTGCTGCAGAGGGCTCGGCCTGCAGACCTGGCTTGGTGCCTCCAAAGGTCTGAGGGGGGTCACCAGGAGCACGTTTGATCCAGTTTGACCCCTTGAGAAGACCTCGCCTCGCCCAGCGCCCCTGGGCTGTGGCTTGGGGCACCACAGCTGACAGCCTGCCCTTGGCCAAGCCCTGGGCAGCGGCTCTGGGGTCACCTCTCACCTCCTGCTCTCTCTCCCCTGCAGCACCTTCGTGCCCAGCCTGGTGGGCTGGATCAACCGCTTCTTCTTCTGGCTCCTCTTCAGCTCCCGGGTGGAGAACGTTGCCACCAGCTACAGGATCTTCAACTACGAGTGTCGCTTCGAGCAGCACGTTCAGGACTGGGCCATCCCCATGTAAATGGCTCTGTAGACCCTCCCTGCCCACCCCTCACCAGGCTCAGCACCCAAACCACACACTGTGCCCTGCCTGTGCCCTGGAGCAAGAGCAAAGCCATGGAGAAAGGGACCTTGCCAGGGGGGAGCATGGGGACCCTTCTGCATCCCTGTTGTGGGGTACCAAGTACATCCCATGGAGAAGGGATCTGGCCAGGAGGCACCATGAGCATGGGGACCCTTCTGTGTCCTTGTCCTGGGGTACCAAACCCATGCCATGGAGAAGGGATCTGGCCAGGAGGGAGCATGGGGGCCCTTCTGTGTCCCTGTCCTGGGGTACCAAGTACATCCCATGGAGAAAGGGACCTGGCCAGGAGGCACCATGAGCATGGGAACCCTTCTGTGTTCCTGTCCTGGGGTACCAAGCCCATGCCATGGAGAAGGGACCTGACTAGGGGGGAGCATGGGGACCCTTCTGCATCCCTGTTGTGGGATACCAAGTACATCCCATGGAGAAAAGGACCTGGCCAGGAGGCACCATGAGCATGGGGACCCTTCTGCATCCCTGTCCTGGGGTACCAAGCCCATGCCATGGAGAAGGGATCTGGCCAGGAGGGAGCATGGGGACCCTCTGTGTCCCTGTCCTGGGGTACCAAGCCCATGCTATGGAGAAGGGACCTGACCAGGAGGCACCATGGGGACCCTTCTGTGACCCTGTCCTGGGGTACCAAGCCCCTGCCACCTCTTGGGGCTTGGTGAGCCCGAAGCAACGGGAGGGAGGGCCGGGGAGATGCCAAGCTGTGCCCTACACGAGGGCTGGGGATGTGGGGGTGGGAGATCCAACCCAACGAGAGCTGGTGGTGCTCAGACTGGTGTTAACTGGGTCTTGGGGGCTTCTCCTGGGCAGCGAGAGGACGAAGGAAGCTCTGCTGGAGCTGAAGGCTGCCCTGGAGAACAGCCCCGGGCTGGTGGCTCACTACCCCGTGGAGGTGCGCTTTGCCCAGAGGGATGAGATCTGGCTGAGTCCCTGCTTCCAGCAGGACAGCTGCTACGTGAACGTCATCGTGTACAGGTGAGCCGTGTCCTCCTCTGCTCCTCCAGCTCGGTGTGGCCGCTGCTCCAGGAGCCCTGCCCAGAGCCCTGGCAGCAGCGCCCGCGCCGCTCAGACGCGTCGCTGGCAGCTCTGGGGTGGCACTGGAGGGCTGGGCTGAACCATCTCCCGCGCCTTTGCCCGCTCACCCCACTCAGATATCTGCAGGCACCAAGCCAGAAGGGATGGGGTGGCCTTGGAGACTCTGTGACTCTAAGCAATGCCCACAACCCTTTCTGGAGAGGCCACCTTTGCCCGTTCCCAGCAGCAGGTGGCATCCTCAGAAAATGAAAACGTTAAATCCTCAGAGCTGAGGACTCAACTCGTGTTTGCTTTAGGAAGACACTTTAATTCCTCGATGAGATGATTATGAAAGTGCACTGCTGGGCCCGTTGGCCAAGCCTAAGCAGGAAAGTGTCCTGGAGATGGGTCACCTCCAATCCAAGGGTGCAAAGCTCCTCATCCTCCTTTCCCAAACCACAGCCCCGGGGCTGCTCCAGCAGCTGGGCTGGTGGAGCAGAGGGTGATGCACCAGGGTGGCAACCACCGGGGCTGAGGAACAGCATGATCCTGGTGAAGCACCTCTATTTCTGGGCCACTTGGAGCTGTACATCTCTCCCTAGGACAAAAAGCAAATTAAAGCACAAGTTCCACCAGGGCAGGGTCAGGTTGGACATCAGGAACAATTCCTTCACTGAAAGGGTTCTCAGCCCTGGCAGAGGATCCCAGGGAGGTGGTGGAGTCCCCATCTCTGGAGGGGTTTCCAAACCGGGTGGATGAGGTCCTCAGGGTTCTGGTTTATTGGGTGGACAGGGATGGTTGGACTTGATGAACTCAAAGGTCTTTTCCACCCAGATGTTTCTGTGATTCTAAGAGGAGGCACTGGTAACTCCCCCAGGAGAACAGTGCACACCAGCAGAACTGACTTTACCAGCATTCAAGCTTTAAAGAGGACTTGAATTCCACACCTCAACCACATCAAGTCTTTGATCCTAAGGAAGAGAAAGTCTCATCTTCCTTTATACACACCTCTTTAAAGAAGATGGGTGCTTCTTTTCTTAAGGTCGGCAAAGCCCTCCAAGCTCATCCAGTCCAACATCAGCCCAACCCTACTGTGGTGACCAAACCCTGTCCCCTGTTTCCACAGCCACATGGGTTTTGAACCCCTCCAGGATTGGGGACTCCACCACTGCCCTGGGAGCCTCTGCCAGGGCTTCACCACTCTGTCAGTGAAGAAATTGTTCCCAATATCCAATCTAAACCTGCCCTGGTGCAACCTGAGGCCATTTCCCCTCATCCCATCCCTTGGGAGCAGAGCCCAACCCCCCCCTGGCTCCACCCTCCTCTCCAGGAGCTGCAGAGAGCCAGGAGGTCTCCCTTCAGCCTCCTCTTCTCCAGCCCAAACCCCCCCAGGGCCCTCAGCCGCTCCCACAGCCCCTGTTCTCCAGACCCTTCCCCAGCTCCGCTCCCTTCTCCAGACGCGCTCCAGCCCCTCCAGGGCTTTCTTGGAGGGAGGGGCCCAAAAATTGAATACAAGACTCGATGATCAGGTCCCTTTGCTCTGCAGCCCCTGGTGTCTCACAGGGAGGGTCAGAGCAGGGTGCTGGGGTGGTGCCGCTGGTGGAAGGACCTCCCCTCTCCCGAATCCATGCTTTGTTTCCAAAGCAGAAGGCATCTCTCTCTCAGCCGGGTGTCTGTCCTGCTCTGGCTGGGAACAAGCCTAAAGGGGCTTTTGGGCAAATGAGTTTTTGAGGGACAGGGTTTAGCAGATGATGGGTGCTGTTGGACTCGATCATCTCAAAGGTCTTTTCCAACCAGAAGGTTCTAAGATTCTATCATTTTTTCCCTTTGCTTCTCCCTTTAGAGGGCACCAGCAGCTCACAAACTGCACTCTCTGGCCACTGGTAGGGTGGTAATGCATGGAATGGCCTCAAGTTGAACCAGCAGAGGTTCAGATTGGATATTGGGAAGAATTTCTTTATTGAAGGGGTGGTGGAGCCGTGGCAGAGGCTGCCCAGGGCAGTGGTGGAGTCCCCATCCCTGGCACTGGCACATGAGGACAGGGTTTGGTCACCACGGTGTTGGACTGGATGAGCTTGGAGGGCTTTTCCAACCTTCAATGATTCCGTGAGTCTGCAAAGGGGGTGATGGGACACCCAGTCCTTGGGGCTGGTCTCCAAGGTGGCTGCTTGCCTGGACACCAGATTTGCCTCTCTGCATCCCCACTCGTGTTCCACGGGGTCAGGGTGGCCTTGATTTGCTCAGCACAGGCAATGGATGGGAATGCAACGAAAGGGACGACCCCTTCCCTGCCTCAGCTTCCCCTGTCTCATCCTTTGCTGACGTGGACTACAGAACCAGGGACTTCCCGTGGCAGGGGGGGGAGGTTGAGGCACCCACATCCCATGGAGGGAGGTTGAGGAACCTGGATCCCGTGGATACCATCCTTGCTTGAGTGGGATCTGCACTCAAGCATTGCCCTGCAGCTCCCAACACAGAGCTGGGGTGGTTTGCAAAACCCAGCTGCATTTTCCAGCTGCTTTGGCTCCCAGACCTCCTTGTTTGTCTGCAGGGTCATCTCCAGGACCTGGGTACCTGTGAAGAAGGGAGAGCTGCATTGCTTAGTCATGTCTGGGATTAAAACCCTCCCTCCAAGCGAGGCTGTGCATGGCCCTGGCACAGTGGGAAGGGATTTTCCTTTGCAGATTTTCCTTTGTTCACATGTTCTGCTGCTCCTCTGATGCTGGAAGAAGGTGAATGAGGTCACTCCAAAGGCAAAGGGGTGGTGGAAAGGCAAGGTTAGAAATGAGAGGTTGGAGCACCCACTCTGCAACAAAAGCCAAGGGCGGGATATGAAGATGGCCTTGAAACAGCCTGAGATGGGTGGAGTGTGTGTGGGAACATAGAATCAGAGACTGGTTTAGGTGGGAAGGGACCTCAAAGCCCAGCCAGTCCCACCTCTTACCATGGGCAGGGACACCTCCCACTGGATCAGGGGGCTCCAAGCCCCATCCAACCTGGCCTTCAACACCTCCAGGGATGGGGCAGCCACCACTGCTCTGGGAAACCTGGGCCAGGGCCTCCCCACCCTCACACCAAAACATTTCTCCCCAAGATCTCATCTCTTTCAGCTTCAAACTCTCCACCCTCATCCTGTCCCTGCACTCCGTGATCCAGAGCCCCTCCCCAGCTTTTCTGGAGCCCCTTTCAGTCCTGGGAGGCTGCTCTAAGGGCTCCCCACAGCCTTCTCCTCTCCAGGATGAACAACCCCAACTCTCCCACCCTCTCCTCACACCAGAGGTTCTCCAGCCCTCGGATCATCTCCGTGGCCTCCTCTGGACTCGCTCCAACAGCTCCAGGTCCTTCCTGTGCTCAGGACTCCAGAGGTGGCCCCAGGGCTCCAGGTGGGGTCTCCCCAGAGCGCAGCAGAGGGGCAGAATCCCCTCCCTCCCCTCTGCTCCCACTCTTTGGGTGCAGCCCAGGACACCCTTGGTTTCTGGGCTGGGAGCGCCCATTGCCAGCTCCTGGGGAGTTTCTCCTCCCCCAGCACCCCAAGGCCTTCTCCTCAGGGTTGTTCCCACTCCATTCTCCACCCAGCCTGGATTTGTGCTTGGGATTGCCCTGACCCAGCTGCAGGACTTTTCCCTTGGCCTTGTTGAACCTCACGAGGTTTGCACAGACCACCATGTATGTTCAGAAACCCTGTAGCAGCTCTTCAGGAGCAAGATCTCCCCATGCCAAGCCCTCTGGGAAATCCCACCGGTTTGACCCCGAGCTGATCCCTCTGGGAGAGCAAGGGGTGGCCTCCAGATCCCATTAGAGACATGAGAAACCTGCTGGGGGCTGTCCTGTGAGGAAGAGCTGGTGCTCTGGGGTGCCCTGAGGTGCAATAATGATGAGAGCCAAGCCAGCTTGGAGATGGAGGTGCTGGGAGTAGGTCCCCCATCCCAGGATTCTCCACAGAGAGACGATGCAAAGCCCTGAGATCCTGGCCCAGGCACCAGCACGAGTTCATTGAACCTGAGATACTGAAAAGAACAAAAAAACCCAAATCAAAACATGAGGCGCTCCAGGGACCAGAGTTTTCCAAAATAATTTTACTTCCCTGGACTCCAGCCATCAAAAGGATGATGTAGGGATCAAATCCAAAGTGTCAGGGAGGACTATATAAGGCGGTGTGCGGATAGCACGATGTCATCAGTCATTGAAACTTGCTGGGGAGCTTGGAGATGCTCTGCTGCAGCAGAAACGTGGGAGTCACCATCTAAAGGGCCAAACTGGTGTCACCAGGAGCACCCTGTGCTTTCCAGGTCCTGGAGCTGCACCTCTGGCTGGTGGGAACCACTGTGGGATTTGGGAGGAGGGATGTGGGCGCGGTCACACCTTGATGGGAAAGAGCTCCCTGTGGTTTCCAGGTCCTGGAGCTGCACCTCTGGCTGGTGGGAACCACCATGGGATTCAGGAGGAGGAATGTGGGCACGGTCACACCTCGATGGGGAAGAGGCACCCACTGACAGGGACAGTGCAAGTGCCACCGACACACCCGGTGTCCAAAGACAGCGAGGTCCCCGTTAAACCCAGCAGATGCTCCACTCTCCTGCAGCTCCAGGGAAGGGGACACCAGCTCCTCCGTGCTGCAGGTGTAGAGAAAGGTGTGAGGAACCCTGAGCCAGGTTGCACAGCAAAGAGGACTTCAGGGTGCAGCGTAGGACTTGGGTGCCTCCTCATTTTGGGGCCCACGGTGTGCGTGGCACTCTGCTGCGGGCAGCGTTGGCCACGCTGGAGGGGTGGTTGCTCTCAAGCAGGGTGAGGCACCTCGAGGGCTCTTCTGTTCCTCCCAAGTGTCCTTTCTGCTTCTAGAAGTGTCCTTAGACAGTGCAGATCAGCTCTGTGTGAGCCAGAGGGTGGGATTTCCCCTACTGGGTCAGGCCCAGGCTCTAGGGTGGTTCTACCCCATGCAGGGACCATTTCAGGTGCCCACGAAGCTCGCAGCCTCCTGAGGTGCTCCTTTTCTGGGTGGAAGAGCCCTGCTCTGTCCCTCCTCTCTTCCCAGGGCAGCCAAGCTACTTCACTGGGTGCCATCTAAAACAGCTTTCCTTCAGATGTGCTTTCCAGAGCTGCACGACACGCTCGAACATGCAGCTGGAAGTGATGTCCTCCTTTGACACCCCCAAGCTCATGGTTGGAAGTCACGTCTTCCTTCACACCCTCAAAGATACAGCTGGAAGTGATGCCCTCTTTTGATACCCAAAATCATGGTTGGAAGTGATGTCCTCCTTGAACAGCCCCCAAAATCATGGTTGGAAGTGATGCCTTCCTTTGACACCCTCAAATTCACAGTTGGAAGTCACATCTTCCTTTGACGCTCCCAAAGGCACCATTGGAAGTGAAGCCCTCTTTCAATATCCCAAATGCATGGTTGGAAGTGATGTCCTCCTTGAACAACCCCCAAAATCATGGTTGGAAGTAATGTCCTTCATGAACAGCCCCCAAAATCATGGTTGGAAGTGAAGCCCTCTTTTGAAACACCCAAGTTCATGGCTGGAAATCACATCTTCCTTCACACCCTCAAAGGCACAGTTGGAAGTGATGCCCTTCTTTGATATGCAAATGCATGGCTGGAAACGATGTCCTCCTTAAACAGCCCCCAAAATCATGGTCAGAAACAACGTCCTCCTTGAGCAGTCCCCAGAATCAGGGTTGGAATTGATGTTCTCCTTGAATAACCCTCAGACTCAGGGTTGGTAGTGATGTCCCCTTTGTATAAACCCCACACATGTGGCTGGAGGTGATGTTCTCCTTGAACAGCCTCTAAACTCATGGTTGGAAGTGATGTCCAAGCTCCTTGAACAGCCCCAGACATGTGGCTGGAGGTGATGTTCTCCTTGAACAGCCCCTAGATCATGATTGGAAGCAATGTCCTCTTTGAACAGCCCCCAAATCATGATTAGAAGTGATGCCCTCCTTGAGCAGACCCAGACTCATGGTTGGAAGCAAGATCTTCCTTGAACAGCCCCCAGAACTATGGTTGAAAATGATGTTCCCTTGAACAAGCCCCTGATGTGTGGCTGGAGGTGATGTTCTCCTTGAACAGCCCCCAAATCATGGTTGGAGGTGATGCCCTCCTTGAACATCCTCCAGACACAGGACTGGAAGCAATGTCCTCCTTGGACACCCTCAGACTCACAGTTGGAAGTGATGTCCCACTTCCCTCACTCTTGCCTTCCTGGGAACCCCTAAGGTGAGGTCTGCCCTTGAGTCCTTGCAGTCACAAGGTCTTCAAAGCCCATCTTGGCTCTCTCCTTCCCTCGTGCATTACTTTGGACTCATCAATGTTGAATTTCATGACTGATCTCCTCCACTGGGCGTTCCTTCTCCACCTTGCCCAGCTGCAGGGTGGGTCTGAGGGTTTCACCCCACCTGGTGCCACTTTTCCAAGTCACCTGTGAGCGCTCTTTGCCCACGGAGATCCAGAGAGCCCCACCAGCAGCTCCTCTGCTGAGAAGGTGACCCAGGCCCACCTCTGCTCACATTGTCTAGCGGCCTCCAAGCAGCTCTGGGGCTGCAGAAGGACACCCCAGCTCGCCCACGTGGCTTTCACAGCCTCTGCTGTGTGTTTTGGTCAAACCTGCCTGGAAAATCTGAGTATAACCTGGACCCCAGCAGAGATTCCTGCCCTTCACACAGGCAGGAGGAGAGAGGAAGAGGAGAAAAGAAAGGGAAACCCATCATTGCCCGTTTAACTCCCTTCATCCCTTCAATTTTAGGTTGCCCAGAGAGGTGGTTGATGTCCCATCCCTGCAAATGCTCAAAGGTCAGGTTGGATGGGGCTCTGGGCAACCTGATCTGGTTGAAGATGGCCCTGCTCATTGCAGGGGGTTGAACTGGGTGGGCTTGAAAGGTCCCTTCCCACCCAAACTGCTCTGGGATTCGATGATCCAAGGCAGCAGAGATGTCAGGGATAAATGACACGGTTGTTTACCACACTATTCCCACCCTCCAGGGTGTCCCATTAATAAAGTCAGGCTCAGTGTTCACCAAACACAGGCTGATTTTGTCCAGAGCCACCTCAGCCCCAGCAAACCCTCTCCTCCCCCTCTTGTGCTCCTGGAAAAACCATCTCTCCTCTGACCTCTGCTGCCTTTTCCCCACTTCATCTACTCCCAGATCCCATCTCAGGCCCCTCCTGAAGGTGGGGGCCACCCTCACCACCACCTTGGGCATCCAACTGGCAGAGCCACCAGCACCATTTAACCATGTGAAGGTTAACCCTGCTTGGCCCCCACCCTTCCAGCTCCTGTCCTGCTGTGTTTTTCCAACTATGGAAGAAGGAAGGTGGATGCAGCAGGGCCAGGGAGGGGATTCTGCCCCTCTTCTCCTCTCTGGGGAGACCCCACCTGGAGCCCTGGGGCCAGCTCTGGAGTCCTGAGCACAGGAAGGACCTGGAGCTGTTGGAGCGAGTCCAGAGGAGGCCATGGAGATGATCTCTCCACCTTCATCCCATCCCTGCACTCCCTGATCCAGAGCCCCTCCCCAGCTTTCCTGGAGCCCCTTTCAGTCCTGGGAGGCTGCTCTAAGGGCTCCCCACAGCCTTCTCCTCTCCAGGATGAACAACCCCAACTCTCCCACCCTCTCCTCACACCAGAGGTTCTCCAGCCCTTGGATCATCTCCGCGGCCTCCTCTGGACTCGCTCCAACAGCTCCAGGTCCTTCCTGTGCTCAGGACTCCAGAGGTGGCCCCAGGGCTCCAGGTGGGGTCTCCCCAGAGTGCAGCAGAGGGGCAGAATCCCCTCCCTCCCCTCTGCTCCCACTCTTTGGGTGCAGCCCAGGACACCCTTGGTTTCTGGGCTGGGAGCGCCCATTGCCGGCTCCTGGGGAGCTTCTCCTCCCCCAGCACCCCAAGGCCTTCTCCTCAGGGCTGCTCCCACTCCATTCTCCACCCAGCCTGGATTTGTGCTTGGGATTGCCCTGATCCAGCTGCAGAATCTTTCCCTTGTCCTTGTTTAACCTGATGAGGTTCTCCCAGCCCCACCTCTCCATCCTGTCCAGGACCCTCAGGATGCCATCCCATCCCTCAGGTGTGTCAACCTCACCTCTCAGCTTGGTGTCATCCACAAACACGCCGAGGGTCCCCTCCATCCCATCATCCATGCCATTGATGAAATGTCAAACACCACCAGTCCCAGAACAAACCCCTGAGGGTCACCATCAGGGTTCCCCCCCCCCCCGTGCCAGCACCCCCCCATCCAGGGTGTCACCATGGTTACCCCTGTGCTGCCTGAGAGCCTCTGCTAATTGCCCTGTGTTTTAATATCCCTTGCTGCTGTTTTTGCCTTCGCCACTTGACATTTGGAGTTATGTAAACACACCCTGAGTGGCAGAGGTTGTGCTTTTTTCCATCCAGCTGAAGTGCTGGGATAACCTTCGCGGTGGCGGCGGCCGGAGAGACATCAGCCAGGAGCACCGTGAGCCTGGTGTGACCGTGTCTTCACCCAAAATGTGCTGCATCCCACCTGGGCCCCACCAGCATCCCCCTCCACGGGTGGGAGCATCTCCAGCCCTGCTGCCTCGGGGAGATTCTTGTCCCAAAGGGAAGATTTCCATTGGAAAAACTTCACCTGGAGCATTCTGGTGCCACACTTTTTTTTCTGGCTGAAGAGCAGAAAACATTCATAGAATCTCAGAATTATTAAGGTTGGAAAAGACCTCCCAGCTCATCCAGTCCAACATCAGCCCAACCCCACTGTGACCACCAAACCCTGTCCCCAGGTGCCACGGCCACAGGGGTTTGGAACCACCCCTGGGACTCCACCCCTGCCCTGGGAGCCTCTGCCAGGGCTTCACCACTCCTTCAGCAAAGAAATAGTTCACAAGATCCAATCTAAATCTCTCCTGGTGCAACTTGAGGCCATTTCCTCTCATCCTATTACTTGTAACTTGGTAGAAAGCCAACGGTGTCCTGGGCTGCACCCAAAGAGTGGGAGCAGAGGGGAGGGAGGGGATTCTGCCCCTCTGGGGAGACCCCACCTGGAGCCCTGGGGCCACCTCTGGAGTCCTGAGCACAGGAAGGACCTGGAGCTGTTGGAGCGAGTCCAGAGGCCACGGAGATGATCCAAGGGCTGGAGAACCTCTGGTGTGAGGAGAGCGTGGGAGAGTTGGGGTTGTTCATCCTGGAGAGGAGAAGGCTGCAAGGAGACCTTAGAGCAGCATCCCAGTGCTGGAAGGGGGCTGTTAAGAAAGGTTGGGAAAACTGTTTTAGCAGGGCCTGTAGCAATAGGACACAGGGTTATGGTTTTAAGCTAAAAGAGGAGAATTTTAGACTAGAACTTGGGGAGAAACGTTTTCCTGTGAGGGTGGGGCGGCCCTGGCCCAGGTTGCCCCATCCCTGGAGGTGTTCAGGACCAGGTTGGATGGGGCTTTGATCACCCTGTTCTAGTTGAAGATGTTCCTGCTCACTCCAGGGGGGTTGGACTGGATGACCTTCATGGTCCCTTCACACCCAAACCATTCCATGATCCTATGATCCTCCCCCAGGAGGTTTTGGCTTCGCTGAGCTTGGTTTTCCTCCCGGCTGGGCACGTGGCTCTGCCTGGTATGAGCATCTCAGCCCTGAATAAAGAGCTTCATGAGTGCCCTCTCTCAGCCCCGTCGGGTTTCAGGAGGGACTGATGGTTTAGCAGGCACGGTGGGGTTGGGCTGGTGGTTGGACTTGGTGATCTTAGAGGTCTTTTCCAACCTTAATGACTCTGTGATGCTGCCTGGCCCTGCCCACTGCCAGGCTGTTGGGGTAGAGGGATGCAGGCACCGTGGTCCAAGAGTGATGGGGATGCAGGAATGGACCATCTGCCCCGAACCCCTTCAGGATGGAGCAGAGGAATCTGTGACCTCCCATCACAGCAGCCCTGCCCAGAGCAGGACCCATAGTCCCAAACCTGAACTGATGTCTAGAAAGCAAAAAAAGAATCCCCCAAACACACCCTTTGTCCCAACTTCCTGTGCACACCGGGATCAGGGAATCAGCGCTCCTCCCATTCTTAAAATATTCCTTTTAACAGTGGAGGGGTGGAGTCCCCATCCCTGGAAGGGTTAAAAACCATGTGGTTGTGGCACCTGGGGACAAGGTTTAGTCAGCACCGTGGGGGGGTGAGCTTAGGAGGGTCTTCTCCAACCTTAACGATCCCCTGATTCTGTGAATCCCTCAGCGAGCTCCTCACTCCTCAAACATTTGTTCCAGGACCTTGTAAAGCTGAGCTGGGAGATTTGTGCAGCCTTGTCATGCAAAGAACTTTAATTAAACATGTGAAAGTCAAACACAGGCAGTGTAATTCAGACTGACAGGGAATCTAAATAGATTTAGCTCCTGGATTTTAATTAATTCCTCCAGAGCACTGCTCGGATTCCTTAAATACAACTCATAATTCATCCTTTTCACTTTTTCCTGCTGTCCCTGGGGACAGGGGACTGCCTTTCCTACACAGATATTTGTATGACTGCATATATTTCATGTCCCAGACCAATGATGGATGCTCATGACGTCAGGAGGAAACCTGGATGGATCCCAACAAAAGGCTCTCCCTGATTGCAGGAGCAAGGTTGCTCGTTTTTTGCCTTCTAAGAGAATCAATTCTTCTTTTTTTTAAGATCACAAATATCCCAGAAACAACCCATCAGCACTGAAAACCTCTGCAGAAACTCCAGAAAGTACTTGGGTGCATCCGAGATAAGCACAAAGGAGACATCTCAGTGTGATTTACTTTGTCCATGGCTGGAGTGGGATCACAGAGTCATGGAATGGGTTGGGTTGGAAGGGACCTCAAAGCCCAGCCAGTCCCACCTCTTACCATGGGCAGGGACACCTCCCACTGGATCAGGGGGCTCCAAGACCCATCCAACCTGGCCTTCAACACCTCCAGGGATGGGGCAGCCACCACTGCTCTGGGAAACCTGGCCCAGGGCCTCCCCACCCTCACACCAAAACACTTCTCCCTCAGATCTCACCTCAATCTTTCAGCTCAAAACCCTTCCCCCTCATCCTACCCCTTCACGCCCTGATCCAGAGCCCTTTCCCAGCTTTTCTGGAGCCCCTTCCAGCACTGGGAGGCTGCTTTGAGGTCTCCCTGGAACCTTATCTTCTCCAGGTTGAAAGCTGAAAACATTTCTCCCCAAGATCTCATCTCAATCTCTCCTCTTTCAGCTTCAATCCCTTAAGGGTTTAAGGATGAGCGATGGAGAAAACCCCTTGGAGAGGGTCTCCACCCCCCAGGCGAGCTGTCCCCAGATGGTCCTCTCTTGCCTCTGAAAGCACATTTGGGGTATTAAGTGAAATAGAGGTATTAAGTAAACATATTTTTTACCCCTTACATCTGCCCAGCTTTTCTCTAATCAGTGTAATCCCTGTAATTACACAGTTTGGATTCAAGGGATGGTGACGGCAATCAACAGACCCTTGTCAGGACTTCTCGGGCTCCACCCTGGGCTCGTGGGTGACCCTCCCAGTGCACCACTGGAATCCGGGCTCCGGACTCTTCTCCAGTATCTCCCAGTTGCTTACTGGGGCTGAGGCTCTGTTTGGGAGCCACCACGCCTTGCTGCGGGCTCGCAGCGAACATCTGCGGGTGTCGTCCCCCCCCTCCCCTTGCCATCTGCGCTGTGGAGGGGAAGTAATTAAATGAGCCTCTTCATTAATGTGTCCTTGAAGCAACAGCACCCTGGGAAAGGAGAAGCCTCTTCCTTGGCAGAGATGTGCAATGAAACGCACCGAGTGGCACAGTTCGAGGTGGGCGGCCCTGGGGGTGCAGGGGCAGCTCAGGGAAAGTTGGGACCATCCTATTATTGTCATATAAAATGTATAATAGATCATTAATTGAATCACAATTAATCAAATGGAATAGACTAGACTAGACTAGAACAGAACAGAGTGGAATGGATTATTATCGATATTGTTATTGCTATTATTATTGTTATTATTATTATCATTACCATTATCATTATCATTACCATTATCATTATCATTATGCATACTATTATCAGAGGGCTGAGCCCCTCTGCAGTGAGGACAGGGTGGCAGAGTTGGGGTTGTTCATCCTGGAGAAGAGAAGGCTGTGGGGAGACCTTAGAGCAGCCTCCCAGGACTGAAAGGGGCTCCAGGAAAGCTGGGGAGGGGCTCTGGATCAGGGGGTGCAGGGATGGGATGAGGGGAAGGGTTTGGAGCTGAAAGAGGGGAGATTGAGAGGAGATCTTAGGAAGAAATGTTCTCCTGTGAGGGTGGGGAGGCCCTGGCCCAGTTTTCCCAGAGCAGTGGTGGCTGCCCCATCCCTGGAGGTGTTGAAGTCCAGGTTGGATGGGGCTTGGAGCCCCCTGATCCAGTGGGAGGTGTCCCTGGGGTTGGAACTGGGTGGGCCTTGAGGTCCCATCCCACCCAAACCATTCCATAACTCTATGTTTCTATGATTATTATGACCCTCTGACTTATTTCCTTCCTCCCAGTCTCCTCCCTTCCCTTGTCCCCCCTCTGATCTGGGGCAAACCACGTGCATCACTGGGTTTAAGGACCTGCTCTTCACCCACAGGTGATGCAAGGGGCAACCTTTGCGTGAGAGCACACAGTGGTCAGCAATTTAAACCCCAATATAAAGGGCTTTTTTTGGCAAGGAAGCTCCATCACAGCTTTTTGTCCATCATAGGAGTCATCTGAGAGGGCCTGGAGGAAGCTCTGCTGGAAAGAACAGAGTTGCCCTGGGGTGAGGAATGGGAAAGCCGAGGAACAGCTGAAAATTCAAGGTCAAGATTGCACCAGGACGATTGGAGCTGGCAGGGAGAAAAGAAAGCAAAAAAATCAGGAGCAGTTCTGGAAGAAGCAGATGATCTTCTCAGTTTTTGGCTTTAAGAAACAACCTTGACAGCCCTTTTTACTGCTCCTCTGCTTTCCCAGAGCTGGAAATGCTACAAAGCAAGGAAAACAAACCAGAAGGAAAACAAGAGAAGAGGGAAGATGTGAAAAGAGCCAAGTCTTCAGCGTGATTCACTTGTATTTTGGGTCAAAAGAAGACAGAAAATCCCAGTAAATCGTTTCTGGGATCTGCAGATGTTTGGGAATCATAGAATCATGGAAAGGTTTGGGTTGGAAGGGACCTTAAAGCCCATCTGGTTCCACCCCCCACCTCCATGGGCAGGAACAGGAGGGCAGTTGGATGGAGGTGAGGGTGGGGGTGGACAAGACCCTCCCATAGAGTTTCTTTGGCAACGTTGCACATGAATCCAGTGCCAATTCCCAGCTTTTCATGGATGTAAAAGCAGGATGTGCTCTCCATGGCCAGGACACAGCGGCTTTGCCTCCTCTACAGCTGCCCTGGCTCTCGGGGAACTCACAGAAACCCAACATCAGCATCTTCTTGAGTTCATGGAACCATTGAGATTGGAAAAAACCCTCCAAGCTCATCCAGTCCAACATCAGCCCAACCCCACTGTGGTGACAAAACCCTGTCCCCAGGTGCCATGGCCACAGGGGTTTGGAACCCCTCCAGGGATGGGGACTCCACCACCTCCCTGGGAGCCTCTGACAGGGCTGAGAACCTGTTTGGTGAAGAAGGTTTTCCTGATGTCCCACCTGAACCTACTCAGGTGTGACTTGAGGCCATTTCCTCTCATCCCATCCCTTGGGAGCAGAGCCCAACCCCCCCTGGCTCCACCCTCCTCTCCAGGAGCTGCAGAGAGCCAGGAGGTCTCCCCTCAGCCTCCTCTTCTCCAGCCCAAACCCCCCCAGGGCCCTCAGCCGCTCCCACAGCCCCTGTTCTCCAGACCCTTCCCCAGCTCCGCTCCCTTCTCCAGACGCGCTCCAGCCCCTCCAGGGCTTTCTTGGAGGGAGGGGCCCAACCCTGAACCCAGGATTCCAGGTGTGGCCTCACCAGTGCTTGCAGCATCCGAGGCTGCTGGCGTGCCAGGGCTATGGATATATGGGAATGGGATGGATGAGGGCACAGATGTCACCCCTGTGCCCAGCAGGGTCCCTGTCTACAAGGGACAAAGAAGACCCAGAGTTAGGAGTTGCCAGAACATCCCCAGCCTGCAAAGCCCTTCCTGCAGTGTGATCAGGTTTTTCACTCCTCAATATAAAATGGAGGGAGTAAAATTATCACAGTATTAATGACCTCTCCTGGGGAAAGAAACCGATGGTGGAGGCTCTTTAATCAAGCAGGCAAATACAGGTTGAAAGAGCTGGAGACTGAAGTTGGACCAAGGAAAGATGAAGGTAGGAATACCATCAGAACTTCCCAGGATGACCTTTCCAGGGGGGAACCACGCTACCACTGTGCCCTGGGGGTTCAGATGAAGCCTTCACACCCTCTTAAGAAACCTCTCTGAAGGCTTCCTCAAGCTCCTTAAGGATGAACTGTGGATGGGGCTCTCCAGGGGTCAGCACAGGAGATGTCTCTCCTGAACCCCACCAAGACGTGGAACACCCTGGACACCTGCAATGCAGCACAGGGTGGAGGAAGGTGGTAGGGCCTGGTCCCCAGGGTGCTCCTGGGACCCACAGCCACCTCTGTGCTCTGATCTTCACCTCTTATCATAGAATCACAGCATGGTTCGGGTTGGAGAGGACCTTGAAGTCCATCCAGTTCCAGCTCCTCATCATGGGCAGGGACACCTCCCAATGGATCAGGGGGCACAAACCCTCATCTAAGCCTTCTCTCCATCACTCATGTTCAGATATCTGGGCATCATTAGAAGAGCATCACATGTGTTTCCAGGGCTGAAAGCTACACAGCACTTCCAGAGAGGGGGGGGGGTTTGTCCTGCTTAATGTGAAGGGCATTGGTGCTAAGGAACTTCCCAGCTGTTCTCCTAAAGGCATCTCTTGGCCTTTCATACAAAACTGCAAAACCACCCTTGAGGGCAAATCCCTTTTCTGACTCCAAGAAAGCCCTGGAGGGGCTGGAGCGCGTCTGGAGAAGGGAGCGGAGCTGGGGAAGGGTCTGGAGAACAGGGGCTGTGGGAGCGGCTGAGGGCCCTGGGGGGGTTTGGGCTGGAGAAGAGGAGGCTGAGGGGAGACCTCCTGGCTCTCTGCAGCTCCTGGAGAGGAGGGTGGAGCCAGGGGGGGTTGGGCTCTGCTCCCAAGGGATGGGAGGAG
Organism: Tapera naevia; assembly: GCA_033556795.1. Classification (NCBI taxonomy): domain Eukaryota; kingdom Metazoa; phylum Chordata; class Aves; order Cuculiformes; family Neomorphidae; genus Tapera; species Tapera naevia. The sequence continues at coordinate 104,671 of JAUMJJ010000416.1, read as the reverse complement.
AGGAAATGTCCTCAAGTCACACTTGAGTAGGTTCAGATGTGACATCAGGAAAATCTTCTTCACCAAACAGGTTCTGAAGCCCTGTCAGAGTCTCCCAGGGAGGTGGTGGAGTCCCCATCCCTGGAGGGGTTCAAAAGCTGGGCAGATGAGGTGCTCAGGGATCTGATTCAGTAGTGGACAGGGATGGTTGGACTCAATGATCTCAAAGGTCTTTTCCAGCCAGATAATTTCACAATTCTGTGACCCTAACAGGTGAGAAACTTGTTGCTATTTCTACCTTAAACCTTGCATTGCTTAACAGTCCCCAAGGTGATCCAGCACTGCTCTGGTCCTCGCTCTCCATCCATCATTACAGTATCACAGTATCACAGTATCACAAGGTTGGAAAGGACCTCTGAGATCATCAAGTCCAACCTATAACCCAACACCAACACCAACCATCATCTAACCCATGGCACTCAGTGCCTCATCCAGTCTCCCCTTAAACACCTCCAGGGTCGGTGACTCCACCCCCTCCCTGGGTGCTCATTCCAATGACCAATCACCCTTTCAGTGAAGAACTTTTTCCTCACATCAAGCCTAAACTTTCCCTGACGAAGCTTAAGTGTCAGAGGCTCTCAGGAAGGGTTTGAGGTCGGCCGCGGGGATGTCGAGGGGAATGCAGAGCAGTGCTGGGCTGGGAGCTGTTCGTTAACATCGCTGCAGGAATGTGCATTTTCCTCCCCTCTGGGCAGCATTTCTAAATCCTTAACACGTGTCTGTTTCGCTGTGGAAGGAAACACAGACATTATTCTCAGCGCACGACGATCATTGACCGTGGCTTCTCTTTCAGGGACGCCAGACACGCGTAACGCGGATTTCCTAACGAGGCGTTTAATCCCTAAAGCGTGCAAAATGACTCAAAAGGGAAATGACAAAGGGGAGAGTTAAAAAAAAAAAGATGAAAAAGGAAGACAGGGCTTCGTGCTGGGCATCCCTAATGCCCTTTGGATTGAAGGGAGCAGGGGGGCTCAGCCAGCAGCTTGGGGAAGAGAAGGCTGAGGAGAGACAAGGGTGTCCTGGGCTGCACCCAAAGAGTGGGAGCAGAGGGGAGGGAGGGGATTCTGCCCCTCTGCTGCGCTCTGGGGAGACCCCACCTGGAGCCCTGGGGCCACCTCTGGAGTCCTGAGCACAGGAAGGACCTGGAGCTGTTGGAGCGAGTCCAGAGGAGGCCACGGAGATGATCCAAGGGCTGGAGAACCTCTGGTGTGAGGAGAGGGTGGGAGAGTTGGGGTTGTTCATCCTGGAGAGGAGAAGGCTGTGGGGAGACCTTAGAGCAGCCTCCCAGGACTGAAAGGGGCTCCAGGAAAGCTGGGGAGGGGCTCTGGATCAGGGACTGCAGGGACAGGACCAGGGGAAGGGTTTGGAGCTGCAAGAGGGGAGATTGAGATGAGATCTTGGGGGGAAATGTTTTGGTGTGAGGGTGGGGAGGCCCTGGCCCAGGTTTCCCAGAGCAGTGGTGGCTGCCCCATCCCTGGAGGTGTTGAAGTCCAGGCTGGATGGGTCTTGGAGCCCCCTGATCCAGTGGGAAGTGTCCCTTCCCCATCCCTGGAGGTGTTGAAGGCCAGGTTGGATGGGGTTTGGAGCCTCCTGATCCAGTGGGAGATGTCCCTACCTGTGGAACTGGATGGGATTTGAGGTCCCTTCCACCCCAAACCATTCCTTCATTCTATGATTAATACCAGGTAACTGTCTTTTCTGCACTTTCTAAGCTGTCTGCATTGAAGATTCTCCTCTCCACGGACAGGAGAAAATGTATTAAACCCCTGACCCTCACTGGGAAGCCCAAATTGACTTTCAGATCCTGCTCCAAGGCTCTTGGTGTGTTGCTCTATTGGCAACCCAGATGTTCTCCCAGGTGGGAGATGTCTCAAACAAGCTGTGCTTCCTCACTGTCACCGCTTTCACCTTGTGGGACCCAAGTGCACGGCTTGGGTGAAGCTTGGTGGTACCCAGGGAGGCTCCAAACACCCCCAGGTCCCCTGACACCACCATGGGAGAAACGCTGCTTTTCCCCAAGTGCAGCTGCAACACCTCCAGCTGGACCTGGTGCCAGAGGAGGAAGAGATTTTGCATTTAGCTCCCTGCCTTGTCCCCACAAGCTGCTCGGGCTCGAAGGGCTGTTGCGAAGTCTCTAGTTGCTTGTACTGGGTACACTGCAACTGGGCGAGGGGATCAGGTGCTCCCTCAGTCTGTTGGGAGATGACACCGAGCTGAGTGGGAGTGTGGAGCTGCTGGAGGGCAGGAAGGGTCTGCAGAGGGACCTGGAGAACCTGGATCCATGGGCTGGAGGGCAGGAAGGGTCTGCAGAGGGACCTGGAGAACCTGGATCCATGGGCTGGAGGGCAGGAAGGGTCTGCAGAGGGACCTGGAGAACCTGGATCCATGGATGGAGGGCAGGAAGGGTCTGCAGAGGGACCTGGAGAACCTGGATCCATGGGCTGGAGGGCAGGAAGGGTCTGCAGAGGGACCTGGAGAACCTGGATCCATGGGCTGGAGGGCAGGAAGGGTCTGCAGAGGGACCTGGAGAACCTGGATCCATGGGCTGGAGGGCAGGAAGGGGCTGCAGAGGGACCTGGCCAGGCTGGATCCATGGGCCAAGGCCAAGTGGTGGGTCCTGCCCTTGGGTCCCAGCACCCCCTGCAGCTCCAGGCTTGGGGAAGAGGGGCTGGAAAGGTGCCCCAAGGCAAAGGCCCTGGGGGTGCTGCTGGACAGCGGCTGAACAGGAGGCAGCAGTGGCCCAGGGGGGCAAGAAGGCCCCCAGCACCCTGGCTTGGCTCAGCCCTGGGGTGGCAGCAGGAGCAGGGCAGGGATTGTGCCCCCTGCACTCAGCACTGGGGAGGCCACACCTCGAGTACTGGGATCAGTTTGGGGCCCTCAGTACAAGAAGGACCTTGAGGGGCTGGAGAGCGTCCAGAGAAGAGAACGGAGATGGTGATGGTGCTGGAGAACAAGTCCTGGCCCTGGGGTTGTTCAGCCTGGAGAAGAGGAGGCTGAGGAGAGGCCTCATCCCTGTCTACAACTGCTTGAAAGGAGGCCGTGGTGACGTGTTGGGCTCTGCTCCAGAGTGACAGGAGATGGAATGAGAGGAAATGGCCTCAAGTTGCTTCAGGGCAGGCTCAGATTGAACATCAGGAACAATTCCTTCCCTGAAAGGGTTCTCAGGCCCTAGTAGAGGCTCCCAGGGAGGTGGTGGAGTCCCCATCCCTGGAGGGGTTTCAAAGCTGAGTGGTTGAGTTTCTTAGGGACAGGGTTTAGTAAGGGCACAGGGATGGTTGGACTTGATCTCAGAGATCTTTTCCAACCTTATGGTTCTCTGGCTCTGTGAACTCCAGCAGTTCTTGTTCTGTGTCTGCCACATCCTGAGGCTCCCTGGGTTCTTGCACCTGCTGGTTAGAGGGGATGGAGTGAACTTCACCTGGGACGAAGGTGGCAGTGGGGTATCCCCAAGCCATTCCCACTGGTCTGGGAGGCCATGAGCAGACCTGGAGGCTGTTGGTGAAAATCTGAAAGACTTGAAAGGCCAGGTTAACCCTCTGCACCTTGGCTGGGGGAAAAGAGAATGGAAAGTGGATGATATGACCTAGATTTTCTTCCCATAGTTAGGATGTTTTGAGTTGTGCCCGGGATGAGGAGAATCCTCACTTAACAGAAGTAAGGTTTTCCTGGTTGAAAGCATCCCCAGAGGGGGTAAAATGTCTCCATCTCCCAGTCCAGGTGGATCTTTTCTCGTCCTTGTCCCCTCTCACAAACAGTGAGTGAGGCAGGAAGACAAATAGGCTTTTAGCAAAGCTAAACAGCCTTCGCCCCCACTGCACACGTTTCCTCCTCGGGCGGCTGGAGGACAGACTGACAGATGGGTGAGTGTGTGTTGGCTCATCTCCAGGCAGTGCCTGGAAAAGACAGAGGAGGAATGCTGTCAGCACTTGCCTAAAAACATCCTCCTTGGCTGGGACTGTTGGCAGGGGGCAGGAATCCCCTGTGGATGTAGGTTCTGAACTGTGTCCTGGCATGGGCACAGTGTGGGACCTGGAGCTGTTGGAGCGAGTCCAGAGGAGGCCACGGGGATGATCCAGGGGCTGGAGAACCTCTGGTGTGAGGACAGGGTGGGAGAGTTGGGGTTGTTCATCCTGGAGAGGAGAAGGCTGTGGGGAGACCTTAGAACAGCCTCCCAGGACTGAAAGGGGCTCCAGGAAAGCTGAGGAGGGGCTCTGGATCAGGGAGGGCAGGGATGGGATGAGGAGAAGGGTTTGGAGCTGCAAGAGGGGAGATTGAGATGAGATCTTGAGGAGAAATGTTTTGGTGTGAGGGTGGGGAGACTCTGTCCCAGTTTTCCCAGAGCAGTGGTGGCTGCCCCATCCCTGGAGGCGTTGAAGGCCAGGTTGGATGGGTCTTGGAGCCCCCTGATCCAGTGGGAGGTGTCCCTGCCCATGGCAGGGGGTGGGACTGGAAGGACTTTGAGGTCCTTTCCCATTCCATGATTCTGTGATCTGCTCATGCTCTGGGTACCTGACTCCTGTTGCAGCTCATGGTCACCTGACCCAGGGTGCAAACCATGTCCCCTTAGACTTGGGCAGCTGAATTGCTCTGGGCTCTGTCCCAAGGTCCAGACAAAGACAGAAGCCTCCCCTAAAGCCCTCCAGCCCCACGTGGATTCCTCCAGCACAATTATCTCTTGCTCTTTCCATCCCTGGCATCACAGCCTCACTCAAATAACAGAGAATCTGTCAAGGGAAACTTTTCAGGAGGATGGAAAGATGCTCTGCCAGCTTGGACCCAAGCACCCTCCTGAATTCTGTGTGTGGAAAGCACCAGTAGCCTCAGTAATACATTGCAAGTGCTATACTTGGAGGAATTAATTTCTCTGGGGACCTGGACACGTAATTATGTCCCTTTTAGTGCGGTACTTGGCCGCGCTGGCGCTCCCCCGTCCCTCTGGCCCTGGCTTAGTCCCCCTGCATTCTCTCAATCATCAAACACATTCAGGCGGCGAAATTTCCAAGAAAATGTAATAAAGTGGTCCTTAGAGACTGCATTTCATGTCAGATTGGAGATGAAAGCTAAGAGGAGCTGGGTCACACGAGAACTCCCTGCACTTACAGGCGCTGTCTCCACTTGGAAGATGACTCAGCCTGTCCTCAGCAGAGGACGAGCACAAACAGGGCTGGGTGATGGGAAAGGGCTGGTCAGACCGTGCTCTGGAGATGTGGGGGTCTGGATACGGCCCCCCCAAACACTGGCAGAATCACCTCCTGCCACGTGGGCTTTGGGGCGGCAGCAGCAGGGACCTGGGTGATGCTCTCCAGGCACCAACGTAGGAGTCACAGGTAGAGATAAGAGCAGGCTTCGTACAATTATGGAATGATTTGGTTTGGAAGGCGCCTCAAAGCCCAGTCAGTTCCAATCCCCTCCCACTGGATCAGGGGGCTCCAAGCCCCATCCAACCTGGACTTCAACACCTCCAGGGATGGGGCAGCCACCACTGCTCTGGGAAACCTGGGCCAGGGCCTCCCCACCCTCACACCAAAACATTTCTCCCCAAGATCTCATCTCAGTCTCCCCTCTTGCAGCTTCAAACCCTTCCCCTGGTCCTGTCCCTGCACTCCCTGATCCAGAGCCCCTCCCCAGCTTTCCTGGAGCCCCTTTCAGTCCTGGGAGGCTGCTCTAAGGGCTCCCCACAGCCTTCTCCTCTCCTGGATGAACAACCCCAACTCTCCCACCCTCTCCTCACACCAGAGGTTCTCCAGCCCTTGGATCATCTCCGTGGCCTCCTCTGGACTCGCTCCAACAGCTCCAGGTCCTTCCTGTGCTCAGGACTCCAGAGGTGGCCCCAGGGCTCCAGGTGGGGTCTCCCCAGAGCGCAGCAGAGGGGCAGAATCCCCTCCCTCCCCTCTGCTCCCACTCTTTGGGTGCAGCCCAGGACACCCTTGGTTTCTGGGCTGGGAGTGCCCATTGCCGGCTCCTGTGGGGCTTCTCCTCCCCCAGCACCCCAAGGCCTTCTCCCCAGGGCTGCTCCCAATCCATTCTCCACCCAGCCTGGATTTGTGCTTGGGATTGCCCTGATCCAGCTGCAGAATCTTTCCCTTGTCCTTGTTTAACCTGATGAGGTTCTCCCAGCCCCACCTCTCCATCCTGTCCAGGTACCTCTGGATGCCACCCCTTCCTTTCAGGGTCTTGATCACACCACACAGCTCAGTGCCATTGGCAAACTTGCTGAGGGTGCCTTTAATCCCACTGTTGAGTGTGTTTGTTTAAGGAGAAATTATTCTCCAGGGCTGGAAAAGAAAGTCCTTTCTGTCACATGAGCCTGGTCCTGAAGCAACCAAAGAAACATATTTGGAAGCAATGAGAAAAATGAGCATCAGTTGTGCACAACCTGAGCCTCTTCACCTCTCCACAAACCACAGAGGAAAACACCCTCATGCTTTAACCTCGTCTTATAGAACCATCTGGCTGGAAAAGACCTCTGAGATCATTAAGTCCAACTGTCCCTGCCCAGTAACTAAACCGTGTCCCTGAGAAAGTCATCGACCCGTCTTGTATCAGGAATAGTGTGGCCAGCAGGACCAGAGGAGTTATTGTCCCCCTGTACTTGGCACTGGTCAGGCCTCACCTTGAATACTGTGTCCAGTTCTGGGCCCCCCAGTTTGGGAAAGATGTCAGGATGCTGGAGAGTGTCCAGAGGAGGGCAACGAAGATGGTGAAGGGGCTGGAGCACAAGCCCTACGAGGAGAGACTGAGGGAGCTGGGGCTGTTTAGCCTGGAGAAGAGGAGGCTCAGGGGAGACCTCATTGCTCTCTACAACTCCCTAAAAGGAGGTTGTAGTCGGGCAGGGGTTGGTCTCTTCTCTCAGGTGACCAGGGACAGAACTGGAGGGCAGGGACTCAAGCTTGGTCAGGGAAAGGTTGGACTTGATGTGAGGAAAAAGTTCTTCACTGAAAGGGTGATTGGCCATTGGAATGAGCACCCAGGGAGGGGGTGGAGTCACCGCCCCTGGAGGTGTTTAAGGGGAGACTGGATGAGGCTCTGAGTGCCATGGTCTAGATGATGGTTGGTGTTGGTGTTGGGTTATAGGTTGGACTTGATGATCTCAGAGGTCCTTTCCAACCTTATGATACTGTGATACTGTGTGTGATAAACACCTCCAGAGAGCACAGGGATTCACCTCCTGAAAGAGGCTGGAACGGGATCGTTTCACACAGCAGTTGTTCTCTGCTGTTTTGCTGTTCCTCCATCTGTGAAAGGAAGCGAGGGCCCTCCTAATTAAGTTGCTGTTGAGCTGATACTCTGAGGAGTGCAGAAGGGTCAAACAAAAGAGGTTTGCAGCTTCCCTGAGATGTTTTCATTCAGGAGGATGAAGCCGTTGCGGGGCTGTTGTGTTTTCATCCGGTTTTAGTGAAGAACAAATTAAACTCCTTTCTTCATTGAAGCAGAACTCCAGAAAGCAGCAGGGTGAAGGCATCATTTCTGTTGCCCACTGAGCGTGGGAGCTGTTGGTGCTTCTCACAGAGGTGAGACATGAATGGAGGAGGGAAAAGGGAACCTTTGCTTCAGGGTTCACTTTGCTCTTCAGTTGCTGGTCCCACCAGGGAGGAATTCCCAGTATAAACAGTTTGGCCAGTGCACCCTGACAAAGTCTGGGAGAGCTGGGGCATCCCATCAGGGCAAGGAACCCTTTCCCTGCTCCACCTCCACAGGTTTTTACCTCCCTGCAAGTGACCTTTGGCTGCTGTGGTTTCTGTCTCCTTGGGGGTTGTGATGAAGAATGGGATGGGGTAGTTGGGTTGTATAGACAAGGGCCCTGTGATACCCAACACCACCTCATCTCTTTGTCTCATCTCATCTCATTTTAACCCATGCCATCCTATCCCATCCCATCCCATCCCATCCCATCCCATCCCATCCCATCCCATCCCATCCCATCCCATCCCATCCCATCTCATGCCATGCCATCCCATCTCATGCCATCCCATGCCATCCCATGCCATCCCATGCCATCCCATGCCATCCCATGCCATGCCATGCCATGCCATGCCATGCCATCCCATCCCATCCCATCCCATCCCATCCCATCCCATCCCATCCCATCCCATTCCATCATGCCACCTCCAGAATTTCATAGAATCATAGAATGGTTTGGGCTGGAAGGGACCTTAAACCCATTCCCAACAGCCTCTGCCATGGACAGGAACACCCTCAACTTGATCAGGTTGCTCAAAGCAAGGAGTTCCTGTCCATGGTAGGGGGCTTGGAGCTGGGTGATCTTTTAAGGTCCCTTCCTACCCAAACCATTCATGGGCTGAAAACAGCCATTCTTAGACAATGAAACTCTTCTAATTCTCAGACTTCTCTTCTTTATCTCTTCACTCTTGGGCTGTAGCTCAGCCACTTTGCCTCCCAGGGGGTTGCTCGGCAGCGCCCGTTTGTTGGGAGCGCTCCTGCCTCAGCCCCTTTATGTCTCACAGTTGCCTTTCCTGAAGTCAGTGCTTTGGTCCTGATGAATGACCTGACAGATGGATGTTCCGGTGTTATCCGGAGAGGTTGGACTTTCAACCGTGGGAGAGGATAACAGGCTTCAGGCACAAACAAGGAAGTGTTTCTGCACATCGTGTCGGCCGTTAAATGATGTTGAAGACATCAAAACCACACTTGCGTTCAGAACACAACCAGGCTGATTAATGGGATCATAGAACCACGGAGTGGTTTGGACTGGAAAGAATCTTAAAGCCCATCCAGTTCCAACCCCCCTGCCATGGACAGGGACCTTAGAGCAGCCTCAGGACTGAAAGGGGCTCCAGGAAAGATGGGGAGGGGCTCCGGATCAGGGAGTGCAGGGACGGGATGAGGGGAAGGGTTTGGAGCTGCAAGAGGGGAGATTGAGATGAGATCTTGGGGAGAAATGTTTTGGTGTGAGGGTGGGGAGGCCCTGGCCCAGGTTTCCCAGAGCAGTGGTGGCTGCCCCATCCCTGGAGGTGTTGAAGGCCAGGTTGGATGGGGCTTGGAGCCCCCTGATGCAGTGGGAGGTGTCCCTGCCCGTGGCAGGGGGTGGGACTGGGTGAGCTTTGATGTCCTTTCCAACCCAAACCATTTGATTATTCAATCGTTCTACGTGGTATCAGCTCCCCCAAAACATCTCAAGTCACATCAACCAGACTCGCAGCCTCTGGCTCTCAAAGGGTGTTGGCAAACTGCTGGAACTCCCTCCCTCCCTCCCCAAAGGAGGTAGGGAATGGCTCTGATGACCCAAAATGGGTTTTTCAACAGCTCCGCCGAGGCAGGAGAGGCCGTCAGCGTTGTTCAAGTTGTATAAACATGACCCCCTCTCAGAGCCTGTCAGATATTTCAGTTCCTGTCCTCCCGGGGATTAATCTGTTTGTTTCCATTGTCCACAGCAGAATCAGGTTGTGCAACGGCTCCTGCTTTGCGTTGTTATGATTTCAAAACTTCTCCCTTTCAGATCCCTTAATCCGCTCCCCGCCGCAGAATCCAATCCCCTTCCTTAGGCAGATGTCTCTCACTGTTCCTGCTGGAGTCTTTATTGAGCTGCAGTTGCTGCTGAGGGTCAGCATTTCGGCTCCTTTCCCCCGTGTCCTGGAGACAGAACAGCCTCCCCGTTGCTGTTGGAGCGAGGCAAAGCCCAGTGCTCTTCCCAGGCCGCTCTGAGTTGGGATTTGGAGATGTTCACCCTGATTCTGCCACCAGCATCCTCACTGGGAGCTCAACTGGATGCAGAGGGTCTTTATTTCAGGTGTAAATTAGTGCTGCACGAGCCCAGGATGTGGCTGTGCAAGAACTTCCATAGAATCATAGAATGCTTCGGGTGGGAAGGGCCCTCAAAGCCCATCCAGTTCCACCCCCCTGCCATGGGCAGGGACACCTCCCACTGGATCAGGGGGCTCCAAGCCCCATCCAACCTGGCCTGGAACACCTCCAGGGATGGGGCAGCCACCACTTCTTAGGACCAGAACCTCATCACCCTCTCTTTGCAGCTGCACTTGTTGATGGAAACCCTGATCTCTGTTGTCTCTGCAGAGAACGCAGGGATTCACACAAAGGCTTGGTAGAAAACCAAAGGTGTCCTGGGCTGCACCCAGAACAGTGGAAGCAGAGGAGAGGGAGGGGATTCTGCCTGTTGGAGCTGTTGGAGCAAGTCCAGAGGAGGCCACAGAGATGATCCAAGAGCTGGAGAACCTCAGCTGTGAGGACAGGGTGGGAGAGTTGGGGTTGTTCATCCTGGAGAGGAGAAGGCTGTGGGGAGACCTTAGAGCAGCCTCCCAGGACTGAAAGGGGCTCCAGGAAAGCTGGGGAGGGGCTCTGGATCAGGGGGTGCAGGGATGGGATGAGGGGAAGGGTTTGGAGCTGCAAGAGGGGAGATTGAGATGAGATCTTGGGGAAAAATGTTTTGGTGTGAGGGTGGGGAGGCCCTGGCCCAGGTTGTCCAGAGCAGTGGTGGCTGCCCCATCCCTGGAGGTGTTGAAGGCCAGGTTGGATGGGGCTTGGAGCCCCCTGATCCAGTGGGAGGTGTCCCTGCCCATGGGAGGGGGTTGGAACTGGCTGGGCTGTGAGATCCCTTCCCACTCAAACCATTCCATCATTCTAAGATGCTGCCTCACCCTTCCTGCTTCCCTCCTTCTTCCCAAGCTCTCTCATTGTTAGACCTTGGGGCAGCAGTTGTGCTTCAGTTCTGGGAGCAGAAGGACCCCAAGAGGACATCTCCATTGCATCCACCTGTGGATGCTGTCAGCCTATCCTAAAGGTTTTGGAGGTCTGGATGGGGGATGCAGGGGTGAAAGGATCTCTTACTACAATCCCCACGCTGTTGACTCCATCCAGACCAGTAACCACCAGCAGCAAACACCATCCATCACCAGAGATGTTGGGTAATGGGTAAATCCTTCTCTGAGCTTGGATACCTTTGTGTGTCAGCTCTGGTGCTCTGAGCATGCTGCAGAGTGCAAGGAATGGTGCAAATGGAAGTGGCCACCAGGTGGGCACCACCCCACCAATAAGAAGTCTCTGCAGAGGGAAAGAGCCTGCTCCTACCTCTGTACACACCAGGACAAGGTAGGGATGGGGGGTCCTGAGCAGCACAAGAGGCAGGGGTTAGGTGACGTGGGACTGGAGGGGGAGGGTAAGGTGAGGTGATGCAAGAAGGTGGGGCTGGGTGACATGGGGGGTGATGTTCAGCGAGGTGGTGTGGGAGGGTGAAGTTAGGTGAGGTGACAAGGGACAGTGAGGTGGGAGGTGACATGGGGTGGTGAGGCAAGGTGGCGTTGCACGAGAAGCTGGAGGAGGAGGTGACAGGGCATGGGAGGGGGAGGCAGGTGATGTGAGGTGGGATGGTGTGGTGAGGTGACATGAGAAGGGTGAGGCAACCTGAGGTGGCATGGAAAAGGGAGGTCAGGGGGTGTGACATGGGATGAAGCACTGAAGGGACAGTCTCAGACAAGTGAAGCCCTGTGGGAAGGGCTGGAGGTTCCATCCCAGCGTGGGCTGAGGACAATTACCCCACATCTACCCAGGAGGACGTGCGAAGAGCTGATCCCAGTTTGAGGCAGGATTGTCCTCTCCCAGGCCCACCAACCTCAGCCCTGCTGGTTCTCCCACTGCTCCAGCATCCAGCGTGCCTGCTCCAGGTGAAGTCAGGAAGCTGCGTGTCCTGCAGGATCCACCTTGAACCACGCTGTGGTTTCCAAGGAAGACTGGAGTTGGTTACAACTGCTGCCACCACTGAGCATCCTATAGAGTCATAGAATCACCCGAGCTGGAAGGGACCCACAGGGATCATCCAGTCCAACTCCTGTCCTGTTGGGACAACCCCAACATTCAACCCCTGGGGCTGAGGGCCTTGGCCAAACCCTGCTGGAATATTGTCAGGCTGGGACTGCTTCCCTGGGGAGCTGTTCCAGGGCTCCAGCACCCTCTGCTCTGGGGGAAGAACCTCTTCCTGATGGCCAAGCCAACCCTGCCCTGGCCCATCTTCCTGCCCTTCCCTGGGCTCCTGTCCTTGGTCACCAGAGAGCAGAGCTCAGCCCCTGTTTCCCCTCCCTCCCTTGGGAGAAGGCAGCGAACAGCTCTGAGATCCCCCTCAGGCTCCTCTTGTCCAGCTGAACAGAGCCAGTGCCTTCAGCCTCTCCTCCTGGGATTGCCCCTCCACACCCTTCCCCAGCTTTGGGGCCTCTCTCCAGTACTTTGATGCCTGTTTTATCCTGTAGTGCCCAAAATTGCCCCCAATCCTCCAGGTGGGGCTGCACCAAAAGCTGTGGGTGTGGAGCTCAGGGCTGAAGCTTAAACCATCCCTCCGAGGTAATTGAATTAAGCTCCTTAATAAAGCCAGTTGTTATTTCCTTAATTCCCTGCAGACTCCCTAACGCGATTACCTCGACACAGCACTGGTTAAACAGCTTATTATCGATTGGTTTGCCAAGCAAACGTGCCCTTTGCTGGGGCACCGGGCACTCAGGAGACCCGAGGAGTGGACAACACTGCCTGCAGTGCAACACCACAACAATGGGATCAAGGTTAAACCCAAAGTTACAGGCAGAGAGGTGGCTGGAATCCAACCAGGCTGTGCACGGGGCTGATGGGACAACGCCTGGAGCATCCACTGCAAGCCAGGGTCTTGGGGAGAAGTGTTCTCCTGTGAGGGTGGGGAGGCCCTGGCCCAGGTTTCCCAGAGCAGTGGTGGCTGCCCCATCCCTGGAGGTGTCCAAGGCCAGGTTGGATGGGGCTTGGAGCCCCCTGATCCAGTGGGAGGTGTCCCTGCCCATGGCTGGGGGTGGCACTGGCTGGGCTTTGAGGTCCTTTCCCACTGAAACCATTCTGTGATTCAGGGCTGAAGCTTAAACCACCCAGCAGGTTCAGACTCAGGAATGGTGACAGTTAAGGCTACCCTGGGGCACAAAACCAGAGACTGAGGATCCTCAGCTGTTATTTTCAGTAGGGGCATCACTTCCCTGACACAAACTGCTCTCCAAAGCCATGTGGGGGGAGTCAGGTGCCTGGACTTTGGGTGCTTCACATTGATAGAATCAGTATCATGGAATAGTTTAGGTTGCAAGAGACCTCAAAGCCCAGCCAGTGCCACCCCCTGCCATGGGCAGGGACACCTCCCACTGGATCAGGGGGGTTCCAAGCCCCATCCAACCTGGCCTTCAACACCTCCAGGGATGGGGCAGCCACCACTGCTCTGGGAAACCTGGGCCAGGACCTCCCCACCCTCACAACAAAACATTTCTCCCCAAGATCTCATTCAATCTCCCCTCTTGCAGCTCCAAACCCTTCCCCTCATCCCATCCCTGCACCCCCTGATCCAGAGCCCCTCCCCAGCTTTCCTGGAGCCCCTTTCAGTCCTGGGAGGCTGCTCTAAGGTCTCCCCACAGCCGTCTCCTCTCCAGGATGAACAACCCCAACTCTCCCACCCTGTCCTCACACCAGAGGTTCTCCAGCCCTTGGATCATCTCCGTGGCCTCCTCTGGACTCGCTCCAACAGCTCCAGGTCCTTCCTGTGCTCAGGACTCCAGAGGTGGCCCCAGGGCTCCAGGTGGGGTCTCCCCAGAGTGCAGCAGAGGGGCAGAATCCCCTCTCTCTCCCTCTCCCTGCTCATCACCTTACAGGTGACCTCTGTTCCCTCTGTTCCTCTCCTGCCATGTGCAAGCAGCTCATATCCAGACCCCTGCTGTGTTTATTTTTTCACTCACACAACTCACTCAGCTGCCACCTAAGGTCTTCCTTCCCCCTGCAGAGCCCTCCCCAGTGACACCACAGTTACATTATCTGCAGGGTTTAGCCAAACAACCCAAACCTCGCCCTGCAGGACTTTGTTAATGAATCATTTTTTGAGGATGCAGCCACCTTGCTGAGCTGGACTTGGCTGTTTAAAAGCATTAATTGCATTTTGGGGACCTGTTTCAGTGGTCTCTGCTTTCCATCAAACACCTTGCTGGTCTAATAAGCCTTTGCTTGCACACACTCAGGTCTCTCCCAGCCTTTGGCTTGGTAAGAGATGCTTCAAACCCAACCCTTGTGTCCTTCCTGATCCTGGTGCCAGAGATGCTCAGAATGAGCCATGACACGAGTGGATGGTTCTCACATCTGCATTTGGCTCCATGGTTTTATCCAACTGTTCTTTGTGAGAGGGGAAGAAACCAGAATGGGACATTGCTTAACATGTTGTTTGATCTCTTTGTTGGAGAAGAGGACAGCGAGATTGAAGGCTCCCTCAGCAAGTTTGCTGATGACAACAAGCTCTGTGGTGTGGTCGATGTGCTGGAGGGAAGGGGTGGATCCAGAGGGACCTGGACAGGATGGGGAGGTGGGGCTGGGAGGACCTCATGGAGTTCAACCATGCCAAGGGCAATGTCCTGCCTCTGGGTCAGGGCAATCCCAAGCACAAATCCAGGCTGGGCAGAGAATGGATTGGGAACAGCCCTTAGGAGAAGGCAATGGGCGCTCCCAGCCCAGAAACCAAGGGTGTCCTGGGCTGCACCCAAAGAGTGGGAGCAGAGGGGAGGGAGGGGATTCTGCCCCTCTGCTGCGCTCTGGGGAGACCCCACCTGGAGCCCTGGGGCCACCTCTGGAGTCCTGAGCACAGGAAGGACCTGGAGCTGTTGGAGCGAGTCCAGAGGAGGCCACGGAGATGATCCGAGGGCTGGAGAGCCTCTGGTGGGAGGACAGGGTGGGAGGACAGAGTGGAAGGTGATGGGCAGGGAGGTGTCTACCTGAATCTTCTCCTCTTTAATTGATATCTCAGTTCCCCTTAGGAAGGTTTCGGCCTCCCTTCTGGGCTGAAGTGCTGGAGCAGGTTATTAGGAAGGAGCCTGGGCTGCTCTTGCTGATGGATGGCGTTGCCCAGACTTCAACAGTGACCAAACCCCCTCGCGTGGGCAGAAACACAGCTTTCTGCTCCGCTCAGCCTCTCGTCCTCCCTGTGGCTTCAGCAGAGCCTCCACCAGCTCTTTCTGATAAATGAGGAAGTGCTGTCGTGCTAAATCGGGTCAAGAAGGTCCCGCAGAGCCAGAGGGACCGGCCGTGTGCAGACACAGACAGCCGTGTTCCCGCGTTACACGGATAAATGCTGGGGCCTGTTTGGAAAGACAGGATGTTTTCTGTCCCTGGCTCACTGAGAAAGAGTCACAGAAGATAAAGAAGGGAAGCATTTTCTGCCTGGAAGGGCTGGTGGGTACTTAGGGGTGATGCTTGCTCTGGGAAGTTCACAACTCAGAATCACAGAATCATGGGATGGGTTGGGTTGGAAGGGACCTCCAAGCCCATCCAGTCCCACCCCCAGCTGTGAGCAGGGACACCTCCCACTGGATCAGGGGGCTCCAAGACCCATCCAACCTGGCCTTCAACACCTCCAGGGATGGGGCAGCCACCACTGCTCTGGGAAACCTGGGCCAGGGCCCCCCCACCCTCACACCAAAACTTTTATTCCTAAGATCTCATCTCCATCTCCCCTCTTTCAGCTCCAAACCCTTCCCCTCATCCCATCCCTGCATTCCCTGATCCAGAGCCCCTCTCAGCTTTCTTGGAGCCCCTTTCAGTCCTGGGAGGCTGCTCTAAGGTCTCCCCACAGCCTTCTCCTCTCCAGGATGAACAACGCAAACTCTCCCACCCTCTCCTCACACCAGAGGTTCTCCAGCCCTTGGATCATCTCCGTGGCCTCCTCTGGACTCGCTCCAACAGCTCCAGGCCCTTCCTGTGCTCAGGACTCCAGAGCTGGACCCAGGGCTCCAGGTTGGGGTATCCCCAGAGTGGAGCAGAGGGGCAGAATCCCCCCCCTCTCCCTGCTCATCACCTTGCAGGTGTCCTCTGCTCCTCTCCTGCCATGTGCAAGCAGCTCATATCCAGACCTCAGCTGTGTTTGTTTTTTCACTCGGACAACTCACTCAGCTGCCACATAAGGTCTTCCATCCCCTTGCAGAATTTCCTCCTCTCCTCTCCTCTCCTCTCCTCTCCTCTCCTCTCCTCTCCTCTCCTCTCCTCTCCTCTCCTCTCCTCTCCTCTCCTCTCCTCTCCTCTCCTCTCCTCTCCTCTCCTCTCCTCTCCTCTCCTCTCCTCTCCTCTCCTCTCCTCTCCTCTCCTCTCCTCTCCTCTCCTCTCCTCTCCTCTCCTCTCCTCTCCTCTCCTCTCCTCTCCTCTCCTCTCCTCTCCTCTCCTCTCCTCTCCTCTCCTCTCCTCTCCTCTCCTCTCCTCTCCTCTCCTCTCCTCTCCTCTCCTCTCCTCTCCTCTCCTCTCCTCTCCTCTCCTCTCCTCTCCTCCCTTTTCCTGAAGGTCATCTTGAACAACAACCTGATCCAGTGGGAGGTGTCCCTGCTCATGGCAGGGGGTGGAACTGGATGATCTTCCAGGTCCCTTCCAAGCCAAACCACTCCATGATTCTATGATCACACCTTGCACAGTTCAGAAACCGCAGTGCTTTTCAATGGCCACTTTGCTATTATTGGGACAATAGGACAAAGATAACCCAGTTCATGGGAAAAAAATGACATTGTGCAAAGGGAGAGAGCAGTGAAGAGGAACTCAGGTGCCTCTGTGGGGACCCAGCTCAGGTCCTGGTGTTTTATTGGCCCTGAAACAGCCTGTGAAGCCCTGGATACTTCATGAAGACCCAGACAAGATGTTTGCACGCAGGGGAGGTTGGCAGAGCAGGTTCCCCCTCGAGCAAAACACAGCTCTAACCCATCTCCTGTCCCCAATGGAAAAAGAAGCCCAAACCCAGCCCTGGAGAACCCCTGGGCATGGTGGGAGCACCCGTGTCCCACAGGGCACCTTGCCCATGCCAGGGCTGCCTGCAGAGAGGTTTATTGGGACAGGGACGGTTGGACTTGGTGATCCCAGAGGTCTTTTCCAACCAGATGATTATAGAATTCTATGATTATTCCCAGGCAGGGAGCCAGCCAGCTCATCCCTGCCCAGGGGTGCACAGGGTGGCCCTTGGTGTCCCGTTTCAGTGGCCGTGACCCTCTTTGTCCCCCCGCAGGCGGAGACAAGCAGGAGCAGCTGGAGGAGCCCTGCGAAGGGGCCCGATGTGGGAGGGCTTAGGTAATAAAAACAAAAGCTTCGAGCACACCCCCCACCCGCCAGCCCTTCGTTTTGGCCCTGTCCAGGAAAACACTTCTCAAGGACTAAGCAAAAATTCGGGGTTTTATATCCACGTAGATGCCAAAGGGATGCAGCATCCATGTGCTCCTGCCCTGTTCCTCCTGCTCCCTGGCCCAATCGTAGAATCATGGAATGGTTTGGCCTGGAAGGGACCTCAAAGCCCATCCAGTCCCATCCAACCTGGCCTTGAACACCTCCAGGGATGAAGCAGCCACCACTGCTCTGGGAAACCTGGCCCAGGGCCTCCCCACCCTCACACCAAAACGTTTCTCCCCAAGATTTCATCTCAATCTCCCCTCTTTCAGCTCCAAACCCTTCCCCTCATCCCATCCCTGCAGACAGGGGTCACCTCATCCTGGAGCAGCATCTGGCCACTCTCAGCTGACTGGATTAGCACCTTCTGGCTATTGTGACCACCCCTGCTGGCACCCAGGGTGCCTGGCATCACTGTCCCAATCCCTCATGGTTGGTTTCGGCTCTGCCCACCTGGAGCTGGCAGCATCTCACTCTCCCCAGGACAGCCAAATATCCATCTCTTCCCCTCTCTGGCACAGACTGAAACCTGATTAAACAGTCCCGATCTGCAACTGGGCCACTTCTCTTCTAGCAAATGAACTGGGACAGGATTGTCCCTGTGCATGGGGCAGATTCCTGCAAAGTGACTCACGGACACAGGGCAGCAGCCAATCCTGGATGGTTTCCCTCTGAATATCCCTCACTCCTTCCTTTACAAAGCTCTGGCACCCGAGTCGAGCTAAAACGAGAGGGTGATTCAGGAGATTGGCCATGGTCTGTGTGTCTCCCTGACCTAGATAATCCCCAAACAGCCCGTTAGTCCAGCTCTCAGGGTCACCCCATGGGCTGCAGCGTGGGTCGAGCTGTGAGGCTCAGGACAGGGATGCACCAGCAGCCCCCTCCCTGCATCTCCCCCCTCCTTCGGTTGAGGATTCAGGTCTCCAGCCCTGCTGCATCCTCAGCATCCCGTGCCAAACTCCTCCCAAACTGCACGTGACTCCAAAATCCAGGCGGTTCCCCCTAACTCAGGGAGCCCAGGTGGGCAAGAAGGCCCCCAGCACCCTGGCTTGGCTCAGCCCTGGGGTGGCAGCAGGAGCAGGGCAGGGATGGTCCCCCTGCACTCAGCACCTCCAATCCTGGGCTCAGGGTTGGGCCCCTCCCTCCAAGAAAGCCCTGGAGGGGCTGGAGCGCGTCTGGAGAAGGGAGCGGAGCTGGGGAAGGGTCTGGAGAACAGGGGCTGTGGGAGCGGCTGAGGGCCCTGGGGGGGTTTGGGCTGGAGAAGAGGAGGCTGAGGGGAGACCTCCTGGCTCTCTGCAGCTCCTGGAGAGGAGGGTGGAGCCAGGGGGGGTTGGGCTATTTTCCCAGGTAATAAGCGATAAGTTGAGAGGAAAGGACATCAGGTTGCACCACGGGAGGTTCAGTTTGGATATTGGAAACGATTCCTTCACTGACAGAGTGGTGAAGCCCTGGCAGAAGCTCCCAGGGCAGGGGTGGAGCCCCCATCCCTGGTTCAAAACCCCCGTGGCCTTGGCGCTTTGGGACAGGGTTTGGTCACCACGGTGGGGTTGGGCTGATGTTGGACTGGATGAGCCTGGAGACCTTTCCAACCGGAACGATTCCATGTTTCTATGATTCTCCACCGTGGGCTACACCTCTGACTGACCCCAACCCCTCTTGCTGCTGGGGAAACCTCCTGGTCTCACCTCCAGCCCCTGCTCCTGCCCCCCACCCATCCAGGGAAGCAGCTTTTGCCCTGGCCAGCCCCGACCTGCTCTTTGCAGACACCGAGGAGGCTGTGAGGGCAGCAGGATGAAGCCCAGAGCTGCCCATGCAGGTGGCTGGAGCTGGGCTGAGCACCGTGAGCACCGTCCCAGGTGTGGTCCTCACCTGGCTGGGTCACCATCCATCACGGAGGGCTGTCAGGCTGCCTGCAAGCTCTTACATGCCAGTCTCCAGAGAGGATGAGAGGCAACAGTGCCCTGCTTTGCCTCTCAGAGCAGGTCCCCTCCCTGGCAGCGCCTGCCCCCAGCCCCTCACTGCCCACCCTGGGCTGCCCCAGCCGGCCCTGGCATTCAGAGGTACCCAGCCCCTTGGCCTGAGCATCCTTTCTGCATGGTCCTCTCTGCCACAAGCCTCTGGCTGCAAAGAGGAAGGAGAATGAGAGCGATGATCTCAGTTAGAGATGAGCCAGGCCGTGGCACTGTCCTTGCAGCGCTGCCAGCTCCTGCCCAGCAGGTCACACTGGGACAGCCTGGTAGGGTTGCCCACCTTTCTGAGCCCACCTTGCCTTGAGGGGCAAGGGGAAGCATCACCTCCTCCTTTCGAGCCCCAGTTGAGCCTCCAGTGCTGTCCCTGTTGAGGAGATGAGGGTGGTCGTGGCCGGAGCAGAGCAGTTCAGCTGAGGATACCTTGGCTGTGCCACCACAGTCCCTGGAGGGCTGTGTCCTCCCTGCCACCAGCTCTACCTCCCTCCCTTCCTTCCCGAAAGCTCCCATCCATCACCATCCCAACCCCGCCAGCTTTTCTCATTTAAAACCCAACTCTCCCTCTCTTTTCCGTGCCAGGAATCCTAATCTCCAGGACGAAGAGGCTGCAGTGATGAAGCACCAGGTACATTTTGCTCCAAACCCTGGCAGATGGGCAAAGCCCAAGCAATGTCATTTGGCCCCTGAGCTGCAGTGGCACTGCTTAATCCTGACCACACCGTGAGCTCTGGATGCCGCATTTGGTGCCTGTGCCCAATGAATTATTTATTCCCTCCCCAGCATTTTTATTCCCCAATTCACACCCCCCGAGGGGTGCAGGGGTTTAGGGAGAACGGGTGCTGGCAGGTGGTGACCATAAGAGAAGAGAAATGCAGGACATGATGGGATTTTAAAAACAAGTCACAATCTTGATGGGGACCTTTTTGTAGTGCTGGAAACAGGAGGAAAAGAACAAATCTCATAAAGATGTGGGTGATGCAGCTTTGTAACTGCTGCTGCCTCATGGGCTCCACGAGGTGTGTTTGCAGTCTGGGCTGCACCCAAAGAGTGGGAGCAGAGGGGAGGGAGGGGATTCTGCCCCTCTGCTGCACTCTGGGGAGACCCCACCTGGAGCCCTGGGGCCACCTCTGGAGTCCTGAGCACAGGAAGGACCTGGAGCTGTTGGAGCGAGTCCAGAGGAGGCCACGGAGATGATCCAAGGGCTGGAGAACCTCTGGTGTGAGGACAGGGTGGGAGAGTTGGAGAGGAGAAGGCTGTGGGGAGACCTTAGAGCAGCCTCCCAGGACTGAAAGGGGCTCCAGGAAAGCTGGGGAGGGGCTCTGGATCAGGGAGAGCAGGGATGGGATGAGGGGAAGGGTTTGGAGCTGCAAGAGGGGAGATTGAGATGAGATCTTGGGGAGAAATGTTTTGGTGTGAGGGTGGGGAGGCCCTGGCCCAGGTTTCCCAGAGCAGTGGTGGCTGCCCCATCCCTGGAGGTGTTGAAGGCCAGGTTGGATGGGGCTTGGATCCCCCTGATCCAGTGGGAGGTGTCTCTGCCCATGGCAAGGGGTGGGACTGGATGGGCTTTGAGGTCCCTTCCCACCCAAACCATTCTACAATGGGTGCCCTTCCCTGACCATCCTGGCAGGAGCTGAAGACCCCCGTCCCTGCTGTCCCCAGGGGTTGGCTGCCTCCAATCCCAGCCTCTTTGTCCTTTGGTTATTGGGAAGAAGAGGTTGTGCCTGGCCCCCTCCCCTCGGTGGTGGGAGGAGGCGAGACGCCTGCCCACGCCTCGGCTCTGATTACTTCTCCTCCTCGGGTGAGCTGGGGCTCCCGCGGGCAAGAACGATCCTCGATCATCTCATTAGGGGTTGAGTCATCAGCCGCGCAGACAAGGGGGGCCCAAACTCGTTGTCCAGGCAACCAAGATTCTGGCGTTTCTTCCATTTCAGATGCTTTTCCTTTCTTTTTATTTCTATTTTTGTGGGTTTGTTTTTTTTTTTTTTGCATCATCAGCTGCAGATTTCTGAATGGAGCCGTTTGGGATCGCTCGGGGCTGTGGGGATGACAGCATCGCCTCCCACACAGCGAAGCCCTCTGACAAATGCCTGCGGCGCTGGGGATCTTCCCGTCTGCCCACTCCTTCCAGGAGAAGCTGGTTGTTCCAAACGGGGTAATTCCAGGTCGGATTTGCCATTTCTGTAAGGCAGGATGAGCTGGGAGCTCCCAAACCTTTCCAGCTGGCTGGAACAGTAACCAGTGGGCACCTATCACTCCTCCCACCGCTCGTCTTTCCCTGCTGGAGGAGACCAGCGTCCCACTGGGATGCAGCTGGGGGACTGAGCATTGGGGGAGGGAGGAGCTGCATCCTCCTGCCTCTGGCACATCAAGCACCGAGGGATGCTCTGCCTTGGATCTCGGAAATTTCCTGGCTGCCAAAAAGGCTGTGTCCCCTCTCACCAATGAGGGGGTCCCCAGGGGTTGTCACCGACAGCCTGACATAGAATCACAGAGTCATTAAGGCTGGCAAAGCCCTCCAAGCTCATCCAGTCCAACATCAGCCCAACCCCACCGTGGTGACCAAACCCTGTCCCCAGTGCCACGGCCACAGGGGTTTTGAACCCCTCCAGGGATGGGGACTCCACCCCTGCCCTGGGAGCTTCTGCCAGGGCTTCACCACTCTATCAGTGAAGGAATTGTCCCTGATGTCCAATCTGACCCTGTCCTGGCACAACTTGAGGCCGTTTGCTCTCATCCCATCCCTTGGGAGCAGAGCCCAACCTCCCCTGGCTCCACCCTCCTCTCCAGGAGCTGCAGAGAGCCAGGAGGTCTCCCCTCAGCCTCCTCTTCTCCAGCCCAAACCCCCCCAGGGCCCTCAGCCGCTCCCACAGCCCCTGTTCTCCAGACCCTTCCCCAGCTCCGCTCCCTTCTCCAGACGCGCTCCAGCCCCTCCAGGGTTTTCTTGGAGGGAGGGGCCCAACCCTGAGCCCAGGATTCAAGGTGAGGCCTCCCCAGCACCGAGTGCAGGGTCAGTACAAGCCCCAGCTTATCAGGATCTGGGGTCTTCTGAGAGGAGACAGAGAGCCCTCATCTGAACAGGTTGCTGGTGGGATTAAAGATGTGGATTTGGTTCCTGAGGCTGCTTCTGGGCATTTTTTGGATATGGGAGAAGGGGAAGAGCAGCAGGAGGGTTCCCAGTCTTCTCCTCTTGGACTTCTGAGACTGGGAGAGTTGGGCAGGGAAGGGTCTTCATCTCAAGGCTCCTTTGTACCCCTCATGTTGGTGGTGCATCCCCAAAACAAAGGACCCCAAAAGGTTCCACAGAGGATGAGTCACATTGGATGGAAGGACCTCTCCATGTGTAGAGATATCGTGGCCTCTCCCCTCTCTGCAAGGCAGGGCTGGGGCTCCTGAGGGGTGCAGGGTTCCAACCCACGGGACCTTCCAGGTGTAGATGCCCCAGAGATGTCAGGGCTTCGGCTGCAAATGCTCCCAATGTCCTAATTCTGGCAGCATTGGGTGGGGAAGACTGGCCAGGAAGGACCTTCCCCACATTTGGTGTTGCCCACAGGGCCACCAGCTCACCATGGTTCCTGACACCAGGACAAGGCTTTCAGCATCCTTCCGGGAAAAGCTCAGCTCAAGCTGCCACAAAATTCATGGTCAAGTTGTGCTCAGCTGCAAGATGTCAAATTCCAGCTCTGGCTGCTACTCCCAACCCATTGTGGAACCTCTTGCTCCTCCCAAGTCCAAATCAATATGCACTGAGGACAACTGTGTCCAAGACAGCTCCTTGTCCAAGTTCTGGCTTTCTATGTCCCCTCCAGGCTCCTCTGATGGTGGGGATGTGCCTGGTCATGGGAGGTCCCCTCGCATCCCAGAGGAGAGGCCACGTCGTGCAGGTTCCTCACCAGGTTCCTTGGACCACAAAGCCTTGTGGGGCTGCCCAGGCCTCAGGGCTTCTGCTCTCCTTGGGAAAGTCACCCTGAAAGTCATTCCTCGTGATCCTGCAGTGACTGGTGTGGCCACAAAGCACTGGGAAGCCAACGCTGCAGCTGGAGATGTTGTAAATCAGGGGGAGGAGCCTTCAGCTGTCACCTCTCCAAGGCACAGAGGGTATTTTTAGCAGCTTTGCTCTGCAGGGTGGTGGTGGCATCACCCAGGGTGCTTGCACCGTGCTTGTACCTCCTGGGGGTGGTGGGGCAGGAGGATGTGGGCCTGGGGCTGGACCCATCTGAGCATGCACTGTGCACCACGGGGACAGCAGGGACCGTGTTGGTGGTGGCAGGGGACACTGGAAAACATTCAGGGGAGGATTCTGCTCCAGGAGGACCTTCTGGTGTCCTTCACACCATGTCACCCAGCTCAGGGATCCTTACACAGAGTCGTGAGGGCTCCTTGGCACTGAGAGCTGATGCAAAACTTCACCATGTGTCCTTCCTGCAGGGGCAGATGGAAAACCATCCCCAGGGACCATGTGTTGCCACAGATGGGGATCCAGGCTCTGCAGCTTGGAGCCTTCTCCACAGATGTCTGGAAAGCCAGGATCTACCTGGACTTGTCCAAAGCATTTGACACCATCCTGCACAACATCCTTGTGTCTAAACTGGACAGCTATGGATTTGATGGATGCACCACACTGTGCAACATCTGGATGGTCACACTCCAAGAGCTATGGTCAACAGCTCAACATCCAGGTGGAGACTGGTGACGAGTGGGTTTCCTCAGGGGGTGGTATTGGGACCAACACTGATTAATGTCTTCATTCACAACACAAACAATGGGATTTGAGGGCACCCTGAGAATGTTTATGGGTGACACCAAGCTGTGGGGTGTGGTCAAAGTGCTGGAGGGAAAGGGTGGCATCCAGAGGGACCTGGACAGGATGGAGAGGTGGGGCTGGGAGAACCTCATGGAGTACAACAAGGCCAAGGGCAAGGTCCTGCCTCTGGATCAGGGCAATCCCAAACACAAATCCAGGCTGGGTGGAGAATGGATTGGGAGCAGCCCTGAGGAGAAGACCTTGGGGTGCTGGGGGAGGAGAAGCTCCCCAGGAGCTGGCAATGGGTGCTCCCAGCCCAGAAACCAAGGGTGTCCTGGGCTGCACCCAAAGAGTGGGAGCAGAGGGGAGGGAGGGGATTCTGCCCCTCTGCTGCGCTCTGGGGAGACCCCACCTGGAGCCCTGGGGCCACCTCTGGAGTCCTGAGCACAGGAAGGACCTGGAGCTGTTGGAGTGAGTCCAGAGGAGGCCACGGAGATGATCCAAGGGCTGGAGAACCTCTGGTGTGAGGAGAGGGTGGGAGAGTTGGGGTTGTTCATCCTGGAGAGGAGAAGGCTGTGGGGAGACCTTAGAGCAGCCTCCCAGGACTGAAAGGGGCTCCAGGAAAGCTGGGGAGGGGCTCTGGATCAGGGAGTGCAGGGATGGGATGAGGAGAAGGGTTTGGAGCTGGAAGAGGGGAGATTGAGATGAGATCTTGGGGAGAAATGTTTTGGTGTGAGGGTGGGGAGGCCCTGGCCCAGGTTTCCCAGAGCAGTGGTGGCTGCCCCATCCCTGGAGGTGTTGAAGGCCAGGTTGGATGGGTCTTGGAGCCCCCTGATCCAGTGGGAGGTGTCCCTACCCATGGCAGGGGGTGGCACTGGATGGGCTTTGAGGCCCCTTCCCACCCAAACTATTGGATGATTCTATGATTTCCAAGAGAAAGGTGCAGCCAATCACCAGTTTCACCAGGGGAAGCTCCCGGCCACCTGGAAGAGCCAGGACTGATGTCACGCCCAGCTCAGAGATGATGGGATGGGGACAAGGGCACCAGGAAGGTCCCCATTTCTATTCCCAGCACTGGCATTGATCGTCTGCACAACTCTGGAGGAGACAGAGAGCATCAGCCTCTCTCTCCTCTGACCACAACCCGGCTCTGAGCGCCTCATAAATGGAAAGCATCAATATTTCATGGCTCCTGCGAGTTGTTTTCCTCTCAAGGTGAAAGAGAGCAATCCCCCATGTCTCCTTGGTGTTTGAACGCCACAGAGGGGCCACTGCACACCAGAAGTTGGTCCCCTCCCCACAAAAAGCATCACCTTAACTTGTAAAGATGCTCTTGGCCCCATCCATCCAGCTGGAATGCAGCAAAGGGGCTTTGGTGGGGTGGCCACGAACATCCCCTCCCTGCCCCGCGGCGATGGGGCACCAGGCAAGAGCCACCACGTCCTGCGACAGCGACCACCCAAGGAGATGGATCTGGGAAAACCCAGCAACATCTGCCTCTGATGGCAAATAGTTTCACCTAAATTGGGCATGGGGCTGGCTTTCAGGAGAAGCCAAGCGCGACGCCGTGTCGCGAGGCCACTTTGGCAGAAACCTGGGCTTTTTTGTGCATTAGGTTGTTCCCCTTAAAATAGCCGTTTGGAGCCTATTCTTCAGATCCTTTTTAATTGGAACAATAAAGAGAAAAAGGGAGGGCAATAAAGCTGGAGTTAAAGTCATCTCCAGCTTTATCAGCTTGGAGCGAAGTGGAGGGGCTCAGGGTTTTAATCAGCATCCGATCGGCAAAGTCACAGAATCACAAATGGGTTGGGTGGGAAAGGACCTCAAAGCCCAGCCAGTGCCACCCCCTGCCACGGGCAGGGACACCTCCCACTGGATCAGGGGGCCTCAAGCCCCATCCAACCTGGCCTTCAACACCTCCAGGGATGGGGCAGCCACCACTGCTCTGGGAAACCTGGGTCTCCCCACCCTCACCATCAAGAACTTCTTCCGAATGTCTTACCTACATCTCCTCCCTTCCAATTTAAAGCTGTTCCCCTCATCCCATCACTCCAGGGCCTTGGAAAAAGCCCCTCCCCAGCTTTCCTGGAGTCCCTTTCAGTCCTGGGAGGCTGCTCTAAGGTCTCCCCACAGCCTTCTCCTCTCCAGGATGAACAACCCCAACTCTCCCACCCTGTCCTCACACCAGAGGTTCTCCAGCCCTTGGATCATCTCCGTGGCCTCCTCTGGACTCGTTCCAACAGCTCCAGGTCCTTCCTGTGCTGAGAAAAAGCAAAAAAAACCAACAGTTATTGAGTACCTGAGCCTTCTCCATATCCTGGGCAACAACATCTCCTGTTTTCTTTCAGAGAGGGTCCCCATTCTCCCTCATCTTCTTTTTATCACCGTCACACCTATAGAAACTTCTCTTATTACCCTTGATATCCTTGGCCAGAGTTCTTCCTCTCCAGGCTTTAGCTTTCCTGACCTGATCCCTGGCTGCTTGGACAATCTCTCTGTGCTCCTCCCCGCTTCCCTGACCTCGCTTCCACCCTATGGAGGCTTCATTTTTGAGTTTAAATTTGTTCAGGAGTTCCCTGTTGATCTATTCAGGCCTTGTGGCATTTTTACCCGAATTCCTCTGTGTTGGGAAACTCTCATGGACATTGTTGTCTCTTGGTCCCTTGTTTGTCTGCAGCCCCAGGGCCCCCCTGAGACCCCTCTCCCTCTGCAGGACTCACCACAGATGCTCACATAGACCTAAGAGATGCATCACCTGCAAGAACAGGTATTTTCTCCGCAAGAATGAACACAAAGGGAGGTGAAACCTCCAGAAAGTTGGTTCCCTGGTCCCCAGACTCCAAAACTCTCCTGAGGGAGATGGACACTTCTCACCATAGGTGGGTGCACGCAGGATCAAGGCACCCCATCCCTGGAGGTGTTCAAGGCCAGGTTGGATGGGGCTTGGAGCCCCCTGATCCAGTGGGAGGTGTCCCTGGTGTTGGAATTGAATGGGTTTTGAGGTCCCTTCCCACCTAAACCATTCCTTGATCCTATGAAATTTGGTTCCCTGGTCCCCAGACACCAAAACTCCCCCAAGGGAGACAGACACCTCTTGCAGTAGGTGAGTCCCCGTAGGATCAGGGCACTGCAGGCTGCATCTCCTGCATCAGAAAGCTTGCTGGCTCACAGACAGGATGCTCACTACCTGCTGGAGCTGCCTTAGTGTGGTTATTTGTGTAATTGGAGAGGAAAACACGTAATTACAGCATAAGGGCTGTGGGTGTGCGAAGAAAACACGGATTAGAAAAGCCAGTAATTAACTGCTTGGGGAGAGGGGACAGATTGGCCATGAGGACTCACCCCAAATCCCATCTGGCTTTGGCTGTGCTGACCAGCTCTGTGCAACCCATTCCCCTTCCTGCCTTCCAGTGCTTTCCCAGGCTGGGAAAAGGTGGGGACCCCCTCTATGAGGACAGGCTGAGAGTTGGGGTTGTTCATCCTGGAGAAGAGAAGGCTGTGGGGAAGCCTTAGAGCAGCCTCCCAGGACTGAAAGGGGCTCCAGGAAAGCTGGGGAGGGGCTCTGGATCAGGGAGTGCAGGGATAGGAGGAGGGGGAATGGTTTGAAGATGAAAGAGGGGAGATTGAGGTGAGATGTTGGGGAGAAATTCTTCATGATGAGGTTGGCCCAGGTTGCCCAGAGCAGTGGTGGCTGCCCCATCCCTGGAGGTGTTGAAGGCCAGGTTGGATGGGGTTTGGAGCCCCCTGATCCCAGTGGGAGGTGTCCCTGCCCGTGGAGCTGGATGAGCTTTGAGATCCCTTCCAACCCAAACCATTCTGTGATTCTATGACTATGACACTTCCAGCACATCCCTCCAAGATAAACTATGGATCCGTGGGTCTTTTTCCACCAGTGAAACACCATGATAAAGCAACTTCATGAAGGGAAAGGAGAGACAATGAGTCCAGTGATGGGACAGAGTCCAGTATCTGCCTCTTGAGCTCTCTGGTCTCATTCCCCAGCAGATATTCATCTGTATGTCCATCTGCACTGCCTTGGCACAGCAGGGACCCACAGGGACTGGCTGGAAAGGTCTCATCCAGGTATCTGAGAAGTCCCCTCAGAGCCAAACAGCATCCCACTCCATTCCCATGGCCAACACCCTGATTTTGGTTGATGTGCCAAAGCTGCCCTGGTCCCCACTGAGCTCCCTGCTGCCGTCACAAGGTTGGAATCAAGCCTGAGCCCACCAGGGCTCGTTAGCACCGGCGCAGCCCATCCCCATCCCCTCTGGGCTCCCCTCTGCAGGTCTCAGAGGGGTTTGTAACCACGGGCACGGCGCACAGCTCCAGGTAACGGTCTGAGCCAGGAGCACAGCCCTGGGAAGGGCAGAGCACGGAGTTGCCCTCACTGGCTGCAGGATGCCTCCTGGTGCCCGTCGGGATGGGTTGTTCTCAGCGCCGGGGGAAGCGGTGCTTTCGGGAACGCGCTGTTCCCTCCCTCCCCTCGCCTGTCAGAGTTTATTTTTGCTCTCTGGGTGGAAATTGGATTTTCTCTGGTTTCATCCCTCCGCTGTCACATCAGGTGCTCGGGGCTTTCATGCCTCGCTCTGCTCCGCCCCCCCCCCCCCCCCCCCTCCAGCGCTTTTCTCTTCTTGCTTCAAACAACTCTTGGCACAGCAGCTGAGAGCTTGGTCGCCCTCATCTCTTTTATCCCCCTGAGCTCACTGCTGGGACCGGTACAGATGCTCAGACATCCCAGACCTTTCCCTGCTTTCCTTCCAGTGGTCCAGAAAATATGACCTGCAGAAGGAAGTCAGGAGGGACTGGACTTGCTTGAGTGTGGAGAAGAGGCAGCGCCAGGGAGACCTGACCTGGCTTTGGAAGGCAAACTATATGGTTGCAAATAAAATGAGGGAATCACAGATTAGACTCATGGAATGGGTTGGGTTGGAAGGGACCTGAGAGCCCAGCTAGTCCCACCCCCTGCCATGGGCAGGGACACCTCCCACTGGATCAGGGGGCTCCGAGCCTCATCCAACCTGGCCTTCAACACCTCCAGGGATGGGGCAGCCACCACTGCTCTGGGAAACCTGGGCCAGGGCCTCCCCACCCTCACACCAAAACATTTCTCCCCAAGATCTCACCTCAATCTCCCCTCTTGCAGCTTCAAACTCTCCACCTTCATCCCATCCCTGCACCCCCTGATCCAGAGCCCCTCCCCAGCTTTCCTGGAGCCCCTTTCAGTCCTGGGAGGCTGCTCTAAGGTCTCCCCACAGCCTTCTCCTCTCCAGGATGAACAATCCCAGCTCTCCCACCCTGTCCTCACACCAGAGGTTCTCCAGCCCTTGGATCATCCCCGTGGCCTCCTCTGGACTCGCTCCAACAGCTCCAGGTCCTTCCTGTGCTCAGGACTCCAGAGGTGGCCCCAGGGCTCCAGTTGGGGTCTCCCCAGAGCGCAGCAGAGGGGCAGAATCCCCTCCCTCCCCTCTGCTCCCACTCTTTGGGTGCAGCCCAGGACACCCTTGGTTTCTGGGCTGGGAGTGCCCATTGGTGGCTCCTGTGGGGCTTCTCCTCCCCCAGCACCCCAAGGCCTTCTCTTATTCTCCATCTCTCTGAATGCCCGTGCCCATGACTCTCCTGTGACACCTCTTGCCCTTTTGCTGCTCAGAATACAGATTCCAGAACCATCCTGGGGATAGCAGGAGCCTGTGCCCAGTTTCCAGGTGGAGGGTGACTTTCCCAGGTCCCTGTGAGAGGCGAGGGGTCCTTCTCTTCCCGATTTAACACCCGTCCCTTTCTCTCTGCTCTTTCCCAGGCTGTGTAGTGCCATCCTTGGCTGCCTGAGCGCGGATGATCCGCTGCCAACGGCGTGGACTGCTGCCTGGTTTCAGGCTGGTCAGAAGAGAGATGAATCAGGACTTTGCCCTTCCTACCCACGCGCTTTTTAATACCTGGTGTTGGCTGATGCCAGTGCTGGATGGCACAATCCATGGCAGCCAGAAGCTGCTGTGCTCCCAGCAAGGGCTCCTGTGGAGCTGGGGTGGGAGAAGGGATGTGATTTGGGTCAGAGCATCCCGTGGATGAGCCATCTGGATTGCTGAGTGGGATAAAGAAGGGACTGGATCCAGTTCTGCCTGTGGCTGTGGTCCTGGGACACAGTGTCCAAAGCTGGATGCAAGGCAGTGGGTGGCCTGCTTGGCACAGATGGAGATGTCAATGGGACAGCCCTCAAGTGGAATCAATCCCCATTTTCTAATTGGGATTTTCATATTCATAGAGCAGGTCCAGACTTTTGGTCTTCCCAGCAGCTGTGGGGCCCCAGTGGCCCCAAAGGTCAAACCATGCCTAAGGACTGGCTTATCCTGGAGGAGAGCCTGCTTCCTGGCTCCAGGAATGGAGATGGTGGTGGCCAGAGGGTGTCTCCCAATACGCTGGTAAATGAGAAGCCCCACAGAAGCCAGTAACGGGTGCTCCCAGCCCAGAAACCAAGGGTGTCCTGGGCTGCACCCAAAGAGTGGGAGCAGGGGGGAGGGAGGGGATTCTGCCCCTCTGCTACGCTCTGGGGAGACCCCACCTGGAGCCCTGGGGCCACCTCTGGAGTCCTGAGCACAGGAAGGACCTGGAGCTGTTGGAGCGAGTCCAGAGGAGGCCACGGAGATGATCCAAGGGCTGGAGAACCTCTGGTGTGAGGAGAGGGTGGGAGAGTTGGGGTTGTTCAGCTGGAGAAGAGAAGGCTCCCTCTGGATCATGGTGCTCAGAGCCCCATCCAACCTGGCCTTCAACACCTCCAGGGATGGGGCAGCCACCACTGCTCTGGGAAACCTGGGCCAGGGCCTCCCCACCCTCACACCAAAACATTTCTCCCCAAGATCTCATCTCAATCTCCCCTCTTGCAGCTCCAAACCCTTCCCCTCATCCCATCCCTGCCCTCCCTGATCCAGAGCCCCTCCCCAGCTTTCCTGGAGCCCCTTTCAGTCCTGGGAGGCTGCTCTAAGGTCTCCCCACAGCCTTCTCCTCTCCACGATGAACAACCCCAACTCTCCCAGCCTGTCCTCACACCAGAGCTTCTCCAGCCCTTGGATCATCTCCGTGGCCTCCTCTGGACTCGCTCCAACAGCTCCAGGTCCTTCCTGTGCTCAGGACTCCAGAGGTGGCCCCAGGGCTCCAGGTGGGGTCTCCCCAGAGCGCAGCAGAGGGGCAGAATCCCCTCCCTCCCCTCTGCTCCCACTCTTTGGGTGCAGCCCAGGACACCCTTGGTTTCTGGGCTGGGAGCACCCATTGCCAGCTCCTGGGGAGCTTCTCCTCCCCCAGCACCCCAAGGCCTTCTCCTCAGGTTTTTAACCTGGCACTTCTCCCAAAGCACTGAGATCTTTCCCAAAACACCAGGTCAGTGCCAGCAGTGACTCCTCGGCTGAGCTGGGCTCCCAGCAGGTGCCGAAAGCCTGTGCACTGTGCACTTGGCAGGGGAATGGGATGTTGGCAGCATCTCACAGCTCGGCTCAACCTCAGGCAGCCAAACAGCCCCGTTGTTATTGCAGCTTGCTCTGCTTTACGTAAGCCTGGCACGGGCCTGGAGATATCTTCCTGGCATGGGTAGAGAGTGAGGAGGCAGAGGGACTTGCAGCCGTGTGGATAGAACCCAGAACACTCCAAGGTTGCTGTACCTTGCTGAATCCCACACATTTTGGGGCATTGCTGCTATTATGGATCTCCTGGGGAGGGAGAAGGCCATGTTCTGGAGAGCACGTGCAGCTCTGGGTCCAGCTCTGAAGTCCTGAGCACAGGAAGGACCTGGAGCTGTTGGAGCGAGTCCAGAGGAGGCCACGGAGATGATCCAAGGGCTGGAGAACCTCTGGTGTGAGGACAGGGTGGGAGAGTTGGGGTTGTTCATCCTGGAGAGGAGAAGGCTGTGGGGAGACCTTAGAGCAGCCTCCCAGGACTGAAAGGGGCTCCAGGAAAGCTGGGGAGGGGCTCTGGATCAGGGGGTGCAGGGACAGGATGAGGGGAAGGGTTTGGAGCTGCAAGAGGGGAGATTGAGATGAGATCTTGGGCAGAAATATTTTGCTGTGAGGGTGGGGAGGCCCTGGCCCAGGTTTCCCAGAGCAGTGGTGGCTGCCCCATCCCTGGAGGTGTTGAAGGCCAGGTTGGATGGGTCTTGGAGCCCCCTGATCCAGTGGGAGGTGTCTCTGCCCATGGCAGGGGGTGGCACTGGATGAGCTTTGAGGTCCCTTTCCACCCAAACCATTCCATGGTGCTGGAGACATGAGTGTGTGCAGAGTTGGGGACACAGCAGCTGCCACCACCCTGAGAAGGCACAAGGGATGGCATCTCCTCTGGATCCAAGTAGGGTAGAGCCACAACCAGAGCGAGGCAACGCCTCTTGCTTTCCCACCCCAGGATATGCCCAGCTCCATCGCACCCCAGGGCAGGGTTGGGGTGACACAGACAGGGCAGGCCTTGGATTGCCAGGGCACGGGTGAGATTGTCAGGGCAGGGGTGACACAGCCAGGGCATGGATGAGATTGTCAGTGCAGGGGTGACACAGCCAGGGCAGGGGAGGGATTGCCAGGGCAAGGGTGACACAGCCAGGGCAGGGGTGACACAGCCAGGGCTGGTTGCTTCACCTGGTGCAGGGAGTGGGGCAGCTTCAGACGGCATCTCAGGGCTTAGTGGGCAGGACATGCCACCACTTAATTTATGAGCAGAAATGATGGAACAGGCTCTCAGGGAGGTGGTGGAGTCCCCATCCCTGCAGGGGTTTAAATCCCAGGTGGATGAGGTGCTGAGGGATCTGCTTTAGTAGTGACAGGGACAGTTGGACCTGATGACCTCGAAGGTCTTTTCCAACCAAGGAATTCCACGGTTCTGTGATGCCTTTCTGGCTGTGCACGTGGCACGGCGAGATGCCAAGCTTGGGTTTGCAGGCTGAGGAATCCAGATAAGGTGTTTTGGTCCTGAAAAGCACAGTGTATTTTGGGCTGGGAAGCCTCCTTCCACACAGCCTTCGATGCCACGAAGGTGGAAACAAAGCACCCCCTACGCCGGCGCTATCGGCGGCTGCCAAAGCCCTCCCTGGATCAGCGTTGTTGCTTTTTGTGCGTCGCTTAAACCCAGCCCAGATGCTGGGTTTGGGTTGTTTTGACTGCTTTGCTCTCTATTTACATTGCTTGCCGTTTATTAGCATTCTTGGTCCTGTCTCTTTTGTGACAGCACAAATCTGCACTTCAAATGAATCACAACACGCGCTTGGGAAAGTTTTCTGGTGGCTCCCAGTTTTCCGACGGTTTGATCTCACGTCTCGGCCCCATCACAGTGTGTGAATTCTTAAAAAAGCACCCAAAAAAAAGAGAATTCCTCTGCTTGCCGGCCCTGCCAGAGCACAGGATGTGAAAAAGCCTCAGATCAGCTCTGACGAGTCCTTCCTTGCCCCATTTTAAGCTGAATCGCTCAGGTTTGCTTGATCTACTTAAATAACAACTGCCTTGGGGAGCCTGTAGCCAGGTAAATGTTTTCCAGCTGTTTGAAGTCCAGGAACTCATCTCCTCCCATCCTCTAGAGCGAGAAATCTGCATCTCACGGGGTGGTTCACTTCATCTTGGTTTAGGATCATAGAATCACAGAATGGTTTGGGTGGGAAGGGACCTCAAAGCCCATCCAGCTCCACAGTCAGGGACACCTCCCACTGGATCAGGGGGCTCCAAGCCCCATCCAACCTGGCCTTGAAACACCTCCAGGGATGGGGCAGCCACCACTGCTCTGGTCAACGTGGCCCAGGGCCTCCCCACCCTCACACCAAAACATTTCTCCCCACGATCTCATCTCAATCTCCCCTCTTCCAGCTTCATACACTTTCCCTCCTCCTATCCCTGCACTCCCTGATCCAGAGCCCCTCCCCAGCTTGAGACCCTGAGAAAGACCTAAACAAAATCTCATATCTGAAGAATATCTGGGATGGAACCACTTTCCCAAGATTTCCATCCCAACTTTGGTATTTCAGCCTGTGCTTTGGGACACCCATAAACTCCTGACACTTGAAGAGCCCAGACAAGGATAGGGACAGTGTCCCTGTTCTCCATGAATGGAGTCAAACCCCTGCTCCAGATGAATTTTTGGTCCCACCCAGTGGTGCCTATCAGGAAATCTTTTCTTTCATGTTATTTCTAGATGTCCATCTTTAGGCTTCAGGGGAATCTACAAGAAAGCTGGGGAGGGATTTTTTTCCAAGGCCCTGGAGTGATGGGATGAGGGGGAACGGTTTTAAACTGGAAGGGGGAAGATTTAGATTGGACCTTAGAAAGAAATTCCTCAGGGTGAGGAGGCCCTGGCCCAGGTTGCCCAGAGCATTGGTGGCTGCCCCATCCCTGGAGGTGTTGAAGGCCAGGTTGGATGGGGCTTGGAGCCCCCTGATCCAGTGGAAGGTGTCCCTGCACGTGGCAGGGGGTGGCACTGGATGGGCTTGGAGGTCCCTTCCAACCCAACCCATTCCATGGTTCTATGACTCAGGGTTAAGAGGTTCCCCCTTCAGCTGAGGCCACTGCAGACCCAATCAGAGCCAAGGAATCCAAGTCTCCCCTCAGCAGTTGGGGTGATTGATCTGGGGGAGCTTCTTGCCGGGCAATTTGGGCTCCGTTACGGAAACTTTGCTTTCCCAAGGCACTGCTTTCCCCACCACTGCTGAATCCATCACAATATCGTAAAATTTGGGTCAGGAGGGACCTTAAAGCCCATCCAGTTCCACTCCTCCCCACCATGGGCAGGGACACCTCCCACTGGATCAGGGGGCACAACCCATTTGTTATTCCCAGTGCTTGGAAAGAAGAAATCCAGGCTCCAAATTACCCAGAGAGATGCTTCTTTCTGCTGATGCTGAGATCTCCTGGCCGTGGCCCAAGGGCTGGCAAGCTCTGCCGACCTCCAGCCCTGCAGAAAGAGAGCTCTGAGCTCAGCCAGGGCTCCCCAAAAGCACCAAGAGCTGGGTGCTTGGGTGCTGCCGTCTAGGGAGAACTTGGGCTGAGTGGGAAAAAAGAAGGGGAAAATGAAAAAAAAAAGCATCCCCAGAAATGAGAAAACAACTCTGCTCCTCTCACCCAGCCCGGGCTCAGCCCTCTGTGTTCCTGATGGGTGAATAACTTACAGCAAGAGGGTGTATTTATAGCATCCAGCTCATGAGTTTTTAATTAAAATTCCATTTTCTTTTGCTCCAGATGGCACGAACGAGCGTTTTGGTGTTTTCACTGGGTTTTTTGAAGGGATCACGAGGCTCTCGTCGGGCTGGGGTTGTTTTGGGGGGGTGCAGGGAGGGGGTTTTGAGGTAGGGGTCCGTGAGTCCTACGTGCTGGCTGCCTGTATGGATTTGCTGGGGTGGAGGAGAAGGTGGCTCGCTCCCCCTCCCCTCACCTCTGCAGACGAGTGTCAGGTCCTTGGGGACCACATCCATCCATCCGCCCGCCCGCCGCGGCGGGGAGAGCAGAGCATCTCGCAGGGCAGGGACGGCTTCAACGTCAGAAGAAATCAGATCAGGAAATCAGACCATTTACCGGAGCTAAATCGAGCTGGCTGGGTGATGCATCAGGGAGCGGCAGCGCCACCGGGGCCAGGAAGAGTGCGTGATGCCACCACGGGCTTCAGGGCACCCCAGCATCCCCACCCAGCTGGGATGCACTCAGAGATGCCAGAGAAGCTGTGGCTGCCCCATCCCTGGGGGTGGTCAGGGCCAGGTTGGATGAGGTTTGGAGCCCCCTGATCCAGCAGGAGGTGTCCCTGCCCATGGCAGGGAGTGGGAACTGGATGGGCTTTGAGGTTCCTTCCAATCCAAACCATTCCAAGATTCTACGATTCCTATCTTACTCCAGTGAGGCAGCACAAGAGCTTTTCCTGCACCAGCTCATTATTTCAGCAGGTTGTTTCCCATGGAAAGTCCTTCAGGCTCCCATCATCCCCAGGTTTTGGAGAGGGGCTCTATAGACCCTGTGAGGAAGCTCCGCTTCCCTGGGATTGTTGGGGACCCGAGTGGGTGATGAAGGTGTCCTCTGGGACAGCATCAGGCTGGGAAGCAGCCATTCAAATCATAGAATCATGGAATGGTTTGGGTTAGAAGGGACTTTAAAGCCCATCCAGTTCCAACCCTGGGTCACCTCCCACCGGATCAGGTTGCTCAAAGCCCCATCCAACCTGCAAATGGAGTTATGGAATCACAGACTCATAGAATCACAGAGGAGGTCACGGAGATGATCTGAGGGCTGGAGAACCTCTGCTGTGAGGACAGGGTGGGAGAGTTGGGGTTGTTCATCCTGGAGAGGAGAAGGCTGTGGGGAGACCTTAGAGCAGCCTCCCAGGACTGAAAGGGGCTCCACGAAAGCTGGGAAGGGGCTTTTTCCAAGTGTCTGGAGTGACAGGACGAGGGCTTTAAATTGGAAGGGGGAGATTTAAATTAGACTTTACGAAGAAATTCTTTAGGATGAGGGTGGGGAGGCCCTGGCCCAGGTTTCCCAGAGCAGTGGTGGCTGCCCCATCCCTGGAGGTGTTGAAGGCCAGGCTGGAGGGGGCTTGGAGCCCCCTGATCCAGTGGGAGGTTGGATGGGGTTGGAGGTTGGATCCAGGGATGGGGTTGGAATTGGATGGATTTTAGTCTCCCTTCCAACCCAACCCTAATCCATCATTCTCTGTGAGATCAGGGAACGTTTTCCCCTCCCAGCTCCCCCCGGAAACATCTCTCAGAGCATCGGTGCAAAGCAAATTCCCACACGACCTTCCCGAGGGTGGTGGCAGAGGTGGTTGCACCAGGGCACGGACCTTGGCCACGGACAGAGAGGACAGCGCTGCCCGGAGGAGCCCGAGCAGCCCTCCCCTGCCCCGCGGGACGCGCTGTCTGCCTGGCGGGGCAGAAATGCATTTGGATCCCAGGAAGACAAAATAAAAAGCCCTTTGGGAGTGACTCGGCAGCGCAGCCGGAAGAGAGACAGCAGAGTTTGCTTTTTAGGAGGTCTTTTTGGGTTCTTTTTTTTTTAATTATATTTTATTTTTGGCAGCTGCGACGGCAGCAGGGAGGGAGTAAATGGCCCCGCTCGAGCCCAGATGCATTTGTGGCTTTCGAGAAGGAGAAGTGACCGGAGTTTGAGAGTCTCTGTGCTGAGGAGGGCATGAGTCACAGCCGGGCGGGGAGCAACGAGCGAGGGAAGGGAGAGAGAGGGAGGGGCTGCAAACCCAGCAGGGAAACGGCCTGGGGGAGCAGCAGGGCTGGGGGAGCAGGGTGCTGGGATGAGGAGAAGGGTGCTGGGGTGGAGGAGCAGGATGCTGGGATGGAGGAGCAAGGAGCTGGGATGAGAAAAATGCTGGGATGGAGGAGCAGAGAGCTGGGATAAGGAGAAGCATGCTGGGATGGGGAGCAAGGTTGGGGAAGCAGGATGCTGAGATGAGGAACACCAATGTGGGATGGAGGAGCAGGGAGTTGGGATGGAGGAGTAAGGAGCTGGGATGGAGGAACAGGGTTGGGGGAGCGGGATGCTGTGATGAGAAGGGTGCTGGGGTGGAGGAGCAAGGAGGTAGGATGGAGGAGCAAGAAGCTGGGATGGAGGAATAGGGAGCTGGGGTGGAGGAGCAGGGCTGGAGGAGAGGGATGCTGGGATGAGAAGGGTGCTGGGGTAAAGGAGCAGGATCCTGGGGTGGAGGAGCAAGGAGGTGGTATGAGAAAGATGCTGGGATGGGGGAGTAGGGTTGGGGAAGCAGGATGCTGGGATGAGGAGAAGGGTGCTGGGGTGGAGGAGAAGGGTCGGGAGAGCAGGATGCTGGGATGAGCAGTGTGGTGGGATGGAGGTGCAAGGAGGTGGGATGGAGGAGCAAGAAGCTGGGATGGAGGAATAGGGAGCTGGGTTGGAGAAGAAGGGTTGGGAGAGCAGGATGCTGAGATAAGGAGAAGGGTGCTGGCATGGAGGACCAAGAAATTGGGATGGAGGAACAGGGTTGGGAGAGAAGGATGCTGGGATGAGGAACAAGAAGTTGGAGTGGAGGAGCAGGGAGCTGGGGTGGAGGAGAAGGGTGCTGGGATGGAGGAGCAGCACTGGTGGAGCAGGATGCTGGAATGGAAGAGCAGGGTGCTGGGATGTTGGACCAGGCATGGAGGAGCACGCATGCAGGGATGGAGGAGCAGAGCTGGAGTGCCAGGACACTGGGAAGGAGGAGCAGGGCTGGGATAGAGGAGCGGCTCTCAGGGCAATCCAAGGGCCCTTTGCAGCAGCTCTCACCAGTTTGAAATGAAGATACTCCTCATGCCCTGCTCATCCTCACTCCAGTCACAGGGAATCGGGCAGAGCCCATCTCTGCTTCCCTTCCTCGGGCCTGTTTTAGCACCACCCTCTTCCTCTCAGTGGTATCGGGGGTGGTTTGTGGAGATCCAGTGATTTGGAAAAAGATCCAGCACCTCTCCTCTCTTGCAGGAATGCTCTGTTTTTCCATTCCCTTTGGAATCAAGAGAGCTCAGTCCCTTTCTGGAGCCAAAACCTCACCCACCCGGCATCTCCTGGGTCTGGCAGCAGGAAGGTGCTTCATCTCCCTGCCTGGACTTGACAGGAGACTGGAACCCCTCTGCCCTCCGGCAGGGCCGTGGGGCGGGATGCTCCTGGGGCTCATCCCAGGGGCTCAGAGCAAGGAGCAGTGAGGGTTTCGGGGATCGAGGAGCTGCTGGATGCTCCCCGCTGCCTTTTCCCCAGCCCGGGCCGGGGCTGCCGCGGGGGGCGAGGCGGCAGCTGCCGGTGACAGCTTGTGTTGCTTTCGCTTTGCTCGCGGCTGCGGCTGGCGACGAGCGGAGCGTGTGCTGGGGAAGCGCCCTGCCAGCCGCAGCACCCTGGAAAGAACAGCTCTCCAGGAACCACAGCTCCCCACGAGCCGCAGCACCCCATGAGCCGCAGCCCCCTGTGAGCTACAGCACCCAGCGAGCCGCAGCACCCTGTAAACTACAGCATCCAACGAGCCGCAGCACCCCATGAGTCCCAGCACCCTGTGAGCTACAGCATCCTGTAAACTACAGCTCCCCACGAGCCGCAGCATCCCATGAGCCGCAGCACCCTGTGAGCTACAGCACCCAACGAGCTGCAGCACCCCATGAGCTGCACCACCCCATGAGCTGCAGCACCCTGTGAGCTGCAGCACCCTGTTAACTACAGCTCCCAACGAGCCACAGCACCCCATGAGCTGCAGCACCCTGTAAACTACAGCCCCCAACGAGCCACAGCACCCTGTGAGCTACAGCAACCTGTGAGCCACAGCACCCTGTGAGCCAAATCACCCTGTATGCTACACCACCCCATGAGCTACAACACCCTGTAGACTACAGCATCCAATGAGCTGCAGCACCTTGTAAACTGCAGCTCCTCATGAACCCCAGCACCTCATGAGCCACAGCACCCCAAGAGCTGGAACACCCTGTAAACTACAGCTCCTCATGAGCCACAGCACCCTATGAGCCACAGCACCCTGTGTGCTACAGCACCCTGTAAACTACAGCTCCCCATGAGCTACAGCATCCCACGACACACAAACCCCTGCAAACTACAGCATCCTGACAGCTAAGCACCCCAGGAGCTGCAGCACCCTGTCAGCTACAGCATCCTTTAACCTACAGCACCCCAGGAGCTACAGCTACCCCATGTGCTGCAGCACCCTGTGAACTACAGCACCTCATGAGCTACAGCACCCCAGGAGCAGCAGCATCCTTTAACCTACAGCACCACAAGAGCTACAGCACCCCAGGAATTGCAGCACTCTGTGAGCTACAGCATCCTTTAACGCACAGTACCCCAGCATCCCACATCTCCCATCAGAGGGGAAGGATCACAGAATGGTTTAGGTTGGAAGGGGACCTTAAAGCCCTTCCAATTCCAACCTCCTGCCACGGGCAGGGACACCTCCCACTGGATCAGGGGGATCCAAGCCCCATCCAACCTGGACTTCAACACCTCCAGGGATGGGGCAGCCACCACTGCTCTGGGAAACCTGGGACAGGACCTCCCCACCCTCACACCAAAACATTTCTCCCCAAGATCTCATCCCAATCTCCCCTCTTTCACCTTCAAACCCTTCCCCTCATCCCGTCCCTGCACTCCCTGATCCAGAGCCCCTCCCCAGCTTTCCTGGAGCCCCTTTCAGTCCTGGGAGGCTGCTCTGAGGTCTCCCCACAGCCTTCTCTTCTCCAGGATGAACAACCCCAACTCTCCCACCCTGTCCTCACATCAGAGGTTCTCCAGCCCTTGGATCATCTCCGTGGCCTCCTCTGGACCCGCTCCAACAGATCCATATCCATCCTGTGCTGAGGACTGCAGAGCTGGACACAGGGCTCCAGGTGAGGTCTTATGGAGTAGAAGGGAACTGAATTTGGGAAGTTCAGTGTTGGGGGTAAGAAATCACAGCTCTGCTTCGTGTGTATCATCTCAGCTTTTTACACACTTCACCTCCTGGAGGAACCTTTGGGTTTCCCTCCTTTTGCTTTCACGAGGTGCAACCCAGACTCAAGTGATCCTCCTGAGGAGCTCAGCCTCTGCCCTGTGGGCAATCCTGCCCGGGCTGCTGCAGCCCAACCAGGCTGGCTCCCCTGCTCCCTCTTCTCCTGCCCCTTCTCACGTGCACAACTTGAAAACCAAACAGAAATGTTCCCAGCGGGGAGAGAGAACACCACGGCTGGGAGCCCAGAAGGGCAACTGTCACCTCCTGGCACGGGGAGGAGGTCCCCTGGGAAGCTGATGCTGAGAGCTAATTTAGTGTGACCGTGGAGCATTCTCCCTCCCCGCGCCCTGCGTCAGAGCAGGAGGCTGTGACATTAAACAACTCCCGACCCTGCGAGCTCTTTCGGCACCGCTGCCCTCCTTCAAGCCCTTTTGGAGCAGGATTTGTCCCCTCCTCCCGCATCTGGACGTGAGGAGGAGCCGGGAGGCAGCAGAGAGGCTGCTACAGCCGAGCCGTTGGGGCAGAGCTGGGCGCAGGAGGTTGGGGTAGAAACCCCCCTCCAGGGGCCGGGGTGACGTGGTGACACGTGGCACTGCCTGCCAGCAGCTCGCTGGAGGTGCCAGGACGTGTGCAAAGCACATTGTTCCTTGGTTTGGGTGTCAGCAGCTGATGAAACGTGTCCTGGGGCCACATGGGCAGGCCAAGGTCTTCCACTTTTCCTGGTGGCAGGATCCGTTCCTGCTTCCACCCAGGACTTTTGCATTTGGGGCCTTTCTGCTCGAGATCACAGAACGACCTGAGTTGGAAAGGACCCACAAGCATCATCGAGTCCAACTCCTCTCCGTGCACAGGACAACCCCAACTTTCACCCCATGGGGCTGAGGGTTCCATCAGTCAAAAATTAATGGCAGAGTTAAAAAAAGAAATCAAAAGAGCCCCACAGAACAAAAAAAAAAGAGAAACCCACTGGAGGCTTCAGCCCCTTGGAAAACACCTGAGGGGGATGCTGAGGGATGTTGAGGGATGCTGAGGGATGCTGAGGGATGCTGAGGGATGCTGAGGGATGCTGCTGCACTGCAGGCGCGTCGTGGTTGAGAAGACAGGGGAAGGACCTTCAGATTTGTCTCCTGGATATTCTCTACAACTGCTTAGAAGCCTTTCACATAGATTTGCTGGCTTAGGATTCAGACACAGCCCAAATAATAATAATAATAATAATAATAATAATAATAATAATAATAATAATAAGAATAAGAATAAGAATAAGAATAAGAATAAGAATAAGAATAAGAATAAGAATAAGAATAATGATTTCAGCAGCAGGTAAATAATCTGTATCCACAGCTCATTTTCAGTTTATCAGCAGGAACAAGTTTATCAGCTGTGCTTGGACAAGTTTTGCTTGGAGCGAGGCCCCCGATCTTCTTCACGCAGCAGATGGCTGGGATGGAGCAGGGAATGGTGCCCTGCAAGCACAGCAGTGCCAGGGCACCCCTGGCATCAAGGACAGCCTCCACCCCACTGGTTTGGGACATTCCAGTCTCTGCCCACTGCACAGAGCGTGTTGGGATCTGGTCTTTCCCAGCACAAGGATGCTTTTGCAGGTGGTCCCTGTGCTGCAGATATGGGTGGGGTGAGAGCAACACGGGCATGGGTTCCTCCTCATCGTTCCTTGGTGAGAGGAGAGGCCAC
Source organism: Tapera naevia (assembly GCA_033556795.1). NCBI lineage: Eukaryota > Metazoa > Chordata > Aves > Cuculiformes > Neomorphidae > Tapera > Tapera naevia. Next base: position 62,677 of record JAUMJJ010000416.1, on the reverse strand, counting down.
AAGGCTGATGCCAGAGCCCATCATGACAGCAGCACAGAATCATGGAATGGTTTGGGTGGGAAGGGACCTCAAAGCCCATCCAGTTCCACCCCCCTGCCATGGGCAGGGACACCTCCCACTGGATCAGGGGGCTCCAAGCCCCATCCAACCTGGCCTTCAACACCTCCAGGGATGGAGGTGATGGCAGGATCACTTGGGAAAGCTGCATCCTCCTTTTCCTGCTTGTTTTACTACTGGATGCATTTCTTCTTAAACCAAACCCATGAAAATGTGGGGTGGTACTTTTAGCCCTGCTTCTCCTTGCACAGTCATTAACTTTTTCCAACGTAAGAACTTCTCTGGCCAGAAAAAAAGGTTGTTTTCAGAACATCTCAGACTGATTTTGTGACTCTTTGATGCAAATGTGTATCATGGCATCACAGAATGTTTTGGGTTGGAAGGGACCTCCAAGCCCAGCCAGTGCCACCCCCTGCCATGGGCAGGGACACCTCCCACTGGATCAGGGGGCTCCAAGCCCCATCCAACCTGGACTTCAACACCTCCAGGGATGGGGCAGCCACAGCTTCTCTGGACAACCTGGGCCAGGGCCTCCCCACCCTCACAACAAAACATTTCTCCCCAAGATCTCATTTCAATCTCCCCTCTTTCAGCTCCAAACCCTTCCCCTCATCCCATCCCTGCACTCTCTGATCCAGAGCCCCTCCCCAGCTTTCCTGGAGCCCCTTTCAGTCCTGGGAGGCTGCTCTAAGGTCTCCCCACAGCCTTCTCCTCTCCAGGATGAACAACCCCAACTCTCCCACCCTGTCCTCACACCAGAGGTTCTCCAGCCCTTGTGTAGGTCTGGTCCAGGAGCTCCTGTGTTCCAGTTCACCTGAACCCCCACCTCACGTGGTGCTGGTGTGTTTGGGGTGCTCACCACGTGTGTGGGTGTTCATGCATGTGGCGTGTCCAATGCATGCGTGTTCACGCGTGTGTGCATTGTGTCTTTGTGCACCCCGTGGGTAAGTGTGTGCGTGTGGCTGCACACAGGTGTGGCCATGGGGGTGCACACAGGGGTGTACGTGTGTGCGTGAGTGCGAACAGGTGTAACTGTGCACCTGTGTGCGTAGGCACATGGAGGGGTGTGGATGAGGGTGCACATGGGTGTGTGTGTCTGTGTCTGACTGGGAGCCGTACCTGTGTCTGCGTCCTGGCACCTCTGCCTGTGTGGTGGTGCGGGTGTTGGTGGGTGTGGGTGCAGGTTTGGGTGTGGGTACAGGTTTGGGTGTGGGTGGAGGTTTGGGTGTGGGTGCAGGTGCTGATGCTGATGCAGGTGTGGGTATAGGTTTAGGTTTGGGTGTAGGTTTGAGTGTGGATGTAGGTTTAGGTGTGGGTGCAGGTGCTGATGCTGGTGCAGGTGTAGGTATAGGTTTGGGTGTGGGTGCAGCTGTGCGTGTAAGTTTGGGTGTGGGTGCAGGTTTGGGTGTAGGTTTGGGTGTGGGTGTAGCTTTGGGTGTGGGAGCAGGTTGGGGTGTGGGTGCAGGTGCTGATGGTATACATGATGGTGCATGTTTGGGTATACATTTTGCAGGTGCTGATGCTGGTGCAGGTGTGGGTATAGGTTTGGGTGTAGGTATGGGTGTGGGTGCAGGTGCTGATGCTGGTGCATGTTTGGGTATACATTTGCGTGTAGGTTTGGGTGTAGGTTTGGGTGCAGGTTGGACTGTGGGTGCAGGTGCCAATGCTGGTGCAGGTGTGGGTGTCAGGATGTGCTGGTGCCAATGCAGACAGGTGCAGGTGCATGTGCCAGTACAGGTGTGGGTGTTGGTGGGTGAGGGTGTTGGTAGGTGCGGGTGTAGGTTTAGGTGTGGGTGCAGGTGCCTATTCTGGTGCAGGTGTGGGTGTCTGTGCAGGTGCCAGTGAAGGTGTGGGTGCCAGTAGATGTACATGCAGGTGCTCGTGCTGATGGTGGTGGGTGCAAGTACCAGTGGGTGAGGTGAGGGTGTAGGTGCGTGCTGGTGCTGATGAGTGAGGATACCAATGGGTGTGGGGCGTGTGGGAGGATACTGGTGGGTGCAGGTATCAATGGGTGTCAGTGGGTCTGGGTGCTGGTGTCGGGAGGTACAGGTGTGGGTACCAACGGGTGCAGGCAGGTACAGGTGCTGGTGGATGTGGGTGCTGGTGGGCACAGATGGGGGTCCTGATGCCCGTGCAGGTGGGAACCAATGCTGATACTGGTGGGTGCGGGAGAGGGTGCTGGTGGGTGCAAGTAACAGTGGGTGCAGGTACTGGTGGGTGCAGGTGCGGGTGTTGGTAGGTGAGGGTGCTGGTGCCAGTGCCAGTAAGGCTGTGGGTACAGGAGAGGATGAGCCAGTGAGGGTGCCGGTGGGTGCGTGTGCCAGTGTGAGTGCGGGTCCCGGGGCGGGGGTTGCGGGGCTGCGGTGCTGAAGGACAGCTCCGCCCCCGCCCGGTACCTGTGGGTGCGGGTACAGGTGGGTACAGGTGTGAATGTCAGTGTGGGTGCGGGTGCCAATGCCGGTGCCAACGCCAGTGAGGATGCGGGTGCTGGTAGGTGCGGGTGTCAATGCCAGTGGGTGCAGGTGTGGGTGGGGTTCCTGGTGGATACAGATGCCAGTGCCAATGCCAGTGAGGATGCAGGTGCCAGTAGGTGCAGGTGCAGATGCTGGTAGGTGTGGATGTGGATGCAGATGTCTGTAGGTGTGTGTGCAGGTGTGGGTGTCAGTGGGTGCAGATGTGGGTGCAGGTGAGTGTGGATGCCAGTGGGTGCTGGTGCCAATGCCAATGAGCACAGATGTGGGTGTCAATGCCAGTGAGAATGCTGGTGGGTGCAGGTGCTGTTGGTGCAGGTGAGTGTGGATGTGGGTACCAGTGTGTTTGAGTGTCAGTGGGTGAGGGTACTGGTGGGTGCAGGCGCTGGTGCTGGTGCCAGTAAGGATATGGATGCCAGTAAGGATGCTGATACTGGAAGGTATGGATGCAGGTGTCAGTGCCAGTGATGCTGGTGGGTGCAAGTGTGGGTAATGGTAGGTGTGGGTGCTTGTGTGGGTACCAGTGATGATGCTGATGGGTGCAAGTGCAGGTGTTAGTGCTGGTGAGGATTCCGATGCTGGCGGGTGCAGGTGTGGGTGTCAATGCCAATGAGGATGCTGGTGGGTCCGGGTACTGGTGGGTGTAGTTGTGGGTGAGGATGCCAGTGCCGGTAGGTGTGGATGCAGGTGTCAATACCAGTGAGGATGCTGGTGGGTGTGGGTGCAGGTGGGAGCAGGTACCAGTGATGATGTCTGTGGGTGCAGGTGTGGGTGAGGATGCCTGTGCTGGTAGGTGCAGCTGCAGGTGTCAATACCAGTGAGGATGCTGGTGGGTGTGGGTGCAGGTGGGAGCAGGTACCAGTGATGATGTCTGTGGGTGCAGGTGTGGGTGAGGATGCCTGTGCTGGTAGGTGCAGCTGCAGGTGTCAATACCAGTGAGGATGCTGGTGGGTGTGGGTGCAGGTGGGAGCAGGTACCAGTGATGATGTCTGTGGGTGCAGGTGTGGGTGAGGATGCCTGTGCTGGTAGGTGCAGCTGCAGGTGTCAATACCAGTGAGGATGCTGGTGGGTGTGGGTGCTGGTGGGTGCGGGTACCAGTGATGATGTCTGTGGGTGTAGGTGTGGGTGAGGATGCCTGTGCTGGTAGGTGCAGCTGCAGGTGTCAATACCAGTGAGGATGCTGGTGGGTGTGGGTGCTGGTGGGTGCGGGTACCAGTGATGATGCTGGTGGCTGCAGGTGTGGGTGCAGGTGAGGATGCCGGTACCGGTAGGTGTGGATGCAGGTGTCAATGCCAGTGAGGACGCAGATGGGTGCGGGTATCGATGTCTGGGGATACCGGCGGATGCCGGTGAGTGCGGGTACCCGGGCGGGGGGCGGGGGGGGGGGGGGGGGTGCGGGGCGGTGGTGCTGAAGGACAGCTCCGCCCCCCTCCCGCACCGCCCCCTCCCTCCCCCTCCTCCCCCGCCCTCCCGTCCCCTCCCCGCCGAGCCCGGCCGAGCCGGGCGCTCCCGCTCCCGCTCCGCCGCCGCCGCGATGCCCCAGACGGCCCCGCCGCCGCCGCGCCGAGCCCCCGCCGCACCATGAAGCGGCAGAACGTGCGTACGCTGGCGCTCATCATGTGCACCTTCACCTACCTGCTGGTGGGAGCTGCCGTCTTCGACGCGCTGGAGTCGGAGGAGGAGACGGCGGAGCGGCGGCGGCTGGAGGCGAAAAGCCAGGAGCTGAAGAGCAAGTACAACCTCAGCGCCGAGAGCTACCGCGAGCTCGAGTGGGTCGTCCTCAAGCTCAAGCCGCACAAGGCCGGCGTCCAGTGGAAATTCGCCGGCTCCTTTTATTTCGCCATCACCGTCATCACTACCATAGGTAACGGCTGCCCCCCTCCCCGGCGCTTCCCGATGTCCCTGGAGACCCTCCCGGACAGGAGATACCGACCCCGCTGATCCCCTGTGCAGATCTTCCCCATGCGCCCATCGCCGTGGTATCGGGGAGACCCGCTCTCACGTCTCCTCCACCACGAGGAACCCTCTGCCTGTCCCCGTGGTATCAGGGCGACCCCGCTCCTCCACTACCGGGAAGCCCCTGCCCACCCCCGTAGTATCGAGATGACCCGCTCACCCGGCTCCTCTGCTACCGGGAACCCCGCTGCCCATCCCTGTGGTATCGAGGCGACCCTCCTGCACGGTTCTTCCACCACTGGGAACCTCCTGCCCATCCCCGTGGTATCGGGGCGACCTACTCTCCCAGCTCCTCTTCTACCAGAAACCCCCTGCCCATCCTTGTGGTATCGGGGCGACCTACTCTCCCAGCTCCTCTGCTACCAGAACCCCGCTGCCCATCCCCGTGGTATCGGGGCAATCTGCTCTCCTGGCTCCTCTGCCACCAGGAACACCCTCCTACCCATCCCTGTCGAATTGAGGCGACCCATCCGCATGGCTTCTCCACCACTAGGATCCCTGCCCATCCCCGTGGTATCAGGGCGACCTGTTCTCTCAGCTCCTCTTCTAACCAGGAATGTCTTGCCTATCCCTGTGTTATCGGGGTGACCTTCTCTCCTGGCTCCTCTGCCACCGGGAACTACCCCCCCTGCTCATCCCCATGGTTTCAGGGTGACCCATCCGCATGGCTCCTCCAACTACCAGGAACACCCTTGCCCATCCCCGTGGTATCAGGGCGACCACCTCACCCAACTCCTCTGCTACCAGGAAGCCCCTACCCATCCCCGTGGTATCGGGGCGACCCGTTCTCGTGACTCGTCCGACACTGGGACAGCCCTGCCAGCACCATTCCCAAAACACCCATCGCAAACCAGCGTCAGGCTCAGCCACCTCCACCACTGGGGAATCCCTGCCCACCCTCCACCCCTCACCCTGATATTGGGGTGACTCTCCCAGATGGTTCCTCCACCATTGGGAAACCCCAGCCAAGGTCTTCCCCAAATCTCCCATCCCCGTAGTGTCAGGGCTACCCGAGCCCTCTGCTGCTCGGTGGAAACCCCTCATGGACCTTCACCCATCCCTGTGGTATCAAGGCTGGTCACCAACCCCATTTCCCAGCGCTGGACCTCTCTCTGGAACCTCCTTGAGTCATTGGGGATCCCTCCTGTCCTGGCTCCTCATTCTTGGGGAACGCTGACCTGCCCATCCCCGTGGTGTCTGGTCTCCCTACTCTTGAGGCACCTTCTTGCTCCCATCTCTGCAGCCTCTGGGGCTCCCCATTATCCCTCTTTGGAGACTCCTATATGGGGGGGCTTCACACCCCTCTGCAGCTTGGGGTGTCCAAAGGGGGTGTCTGAGCTGGGAACCCCCTTTCCAGCCCTCCAAGGAGATTCCCGGGGGGGGTGCAGAGTCCACACAGGAGCAGTGGATGCTGGGGGCGGGGGTGGTGTCTCAGTGGGGCTGTGGGGCACACGATCTCCTCGGCTGACCCCTTCCTTGGAGGAAGAGGAAGGTCCCCTGGGGACAGTCTTCCCTCACAGACCATCTCCTGCTCTTCTTAGCGCAGTGGGACCACCAGCCTGGATGGGGACGGGGGACGGGGGGGTTTGGCCCAGGGATGCTCTGGTCCTACAAAGGAGGGTGTTCAGAATGGTCTCCCTGCCCTGATCCAACCCCACCCAGGGTGCTCACCACCTCTAGGAGAGGGTCTTCAGGATCTGCAGGGTCCCCCTGGGTTCCAGACCGCTGCTTTCTCTGTTCACCTGGTCCCTTCAACCCATCTGACCTCTGGGTCCCCTCAGTGGAGCGCCTGGGGTCACCTACCATCCCGTAGACCCCATCCTCAGCCCACCACGAGGGCCTGGAGGGTTGGGGGACAACTGGTGGCCGGACCAGGTTGGCACATGGCTGTTGTAGCCACGACCAGCAGCATCCTCGCGGGTACCACAGCCCCAGGGAGATGCAGGCTGGAGCTGGAGGGGTGGGATGAGAGGGCTGGTGGGGTACCAGGCTTGAGATGCAGGTGTTGTGATGGCTGTGGGCTCCCGAGGCTGAGATACAGATGTTGGGGTTGGCTGTTGGTTCCTGAGGCTGATACAGATGTTGGGGTGGCTGTTGGTTCCTGAGGCTAAGATACAGATGTTGGGGTTGGCTGTTGGTTCCTGAGGCTGAGATATGGATATTGGGGTGGCTGTTGGATCTTGGGGATAAAGCATGGGGGTTTGGGGTGGTTGTTTGTTCCTGAGGCTGTGATACAGATGTTGGGGGGGCCTGCTGCTTCCTGGGGTGGAGATGTGGATGTTGGGGAGCCTGTTGATTCCCAGGATCGAAACATGGGTGTTGGGGTGGCTCTTGGTTTCTGGGGCTGAGATAGAGATGTCGGGGTGGCTGTTGGTTCCCAGGGTGGAGATGTGGATCCTGGGGTAGATTTGGACTCGATGATCTCAAAGGTCTTTTCCAGCTAAGCAATTCTGTGATTCCATGTGGATGTTGGGGTGGCTTTTGGTTCCTGAGATACAAATGTTGGGGAGCCTGTTGATTTTGGGGGCTGCAATGCAGGTGTTGGGGTGGCTTTTTGTTCCCAATGTTGAGATACAAGTCTTGGGATGGCTGTTGGTTCCTGGGGTTCCTGGTTCCCAAGGCTGAGTTATGGATGTTGGGGTGGCTGCTGGCTCCTGGGGTGGAGATGTAGATGTTGGGATGCCTGTTGGTTCCCAGGATTGAAACACGGGTGTTGGGGTGGCTCTTGGTTTCTGGGGCTGAGACACAGGTCTTGGGGTGGCTGTTGGTTCCTGAGGTGGAGATGTGGATGTTGGGGTGGCTGTTGGTTCCTGGGGTGGAGATGTGGATCCTGGGGGTGCATTTGGACTCAATGATCTCAATGGCCTTTTCAAACTATGCGATTCTATGATTCTTTGTGGATGTTGGGGAGGCTTTTGGTTCCTGAGGCTGAGATATGGGTGTTGGGGTGGCTCTTGGTCCTTGGGTCTAATGTGTGGATGTTGGGGAGGGTGTTGGTTCCCAGGACTAGAGATGTAGATGTTGCAGTTATTGTTGGATCTTGGGGCTAAAGCATGGGTTTTGGGGTGTGATGCAGATGTTGGGGTGGCTGTTGGTTCCTGGAGTGGAGATGCAGATGTTGGGGTGACCGTTAGTTCTCAAGGCTGAGATACAGATGTTGGGGTGCCTGTTGATTCCTGAGGTGGAGATGTGGATGTTGGGGTCCTGTTGGTTCCTAGGGTGGAGTTCTGAATCCCTGGGGTGGATTTGGACTCGATGATCTCAAAGGTCTTTTCTAATTAAAGGATTCTACGATTCTATATGGATGTTGGGGTGGCTTTTGATTTCTGGGGCTGAGATATGGGTGTTGGGGTGCCTGCTGGTTCTTGAGTCTGATGTGTGGATGTTGGGGTGGCTGTTTATTCCCAGGGCTAGAGATGTAGATGTTGTGGTTGCTGTTGGATCTTGGGGTTCAAGCATGGGGTTTGGGGTGGTTGTGAGTGTCTGAGGGATGTGATATAGATGTTGGGGTGGCTGTTGATTCCTGAGGTGGAGATGCAGATGTTGGGGTGACCGTTGGTTCTCAAGGCTGAGATACAGATGTTGAGGTGCCTGTTGATTCCTGAGGTGGAGATGCAGATGTTGGGGTGACCGTTGGTTCTCAAGGCTGAGATACAGATGTTGAGGTGCCTGTTGATTCCTGAGGTGGAGATGTGGATGTTGGGGTGACCGTTGGTTCTCAAGGCTGAGATACAGATGTTGAGGTGCCTGTTGATTCCTGAGGTGGAGATGCAGATGTTGGGGTGACCGTTGGTTCTCAAGGCTGAGATACAGATGTTGAGGTGCCTGTTGATTCCTGAGGTGGAGATGTGGATGTTGGGGTCCTGTTGGTTTCTAGTGTGGAGATCCAAGTGTTGGTTCCCGGGGTGGAGTTCTGAATCCCTGGGGTGGATTTGGACTCGATGATCTCAAAGGTCTTTTCTAATTAAACAATTCTACGATTCTACGTGGATGTTGGGGTGGCTTTTGATTTCTGGGGCTGAGGAACAGGCGCTGGGCTGCCCATTGGGTCCCAGGGTGGCCACACGGGTGTTGGAGCAGCTGTGGGTGAGTGGAAACAGGCTCTGTGCTCTCCCGTCTGGCGGGAGCAGCTGGGAAAGGCTTTGAAAGTGAAGACAAGCAGCTTATGTTTGACGTGAGAGAGAGGAGGAGCGGGCAAGGGGTTGCGCGGGGGGCTGGGGAGGCGAGCAGGAGCCCACACAAAGGATGCTGCAGCGATGGAGACAAAGCCAGTCTGGTCCCCAGAGGCTGTGGCTCCATCGGGGTCCCTGCTCTGCCTCCCCCCCGGGGACCCCCCGATCCCCTGCTCAGGGCTCAGGAGGGATGGAGCAAGGATGGCTGAGCCCCAACGCAGGTGTCGCAGCCCAGAAAAGCAGCTGGGGTTGGGGGTTCAAAATGTAAAGCTTCATCTTGAGCTTGGAGTGGGAGCTCTAGGGTTGGGGTGATGACACTCAGCCCCCCAAAAAGGTGTGGCCCGCAGTGGAGCAGGAGGGCAATGCAGAGGGAATGTCCCCAAACCAGGCTTTATTGCTCTGCAGACATCAAATCCTTCTTTCCCGTGGCTTCAGCTTCTCAGTGATGTCCAAGGATGCGCAGGGGGAAGGGGCATGGATGTAAATATGCAATGAAATATTGGATTTAGCAAAATCTGAGCATTTTAAAGGCAGGAGGTTTAGCTGTCCCGTTGGAATGGAGCTCAGGTGCTGCTGAGTGCTCCCAATCCATCACCCCCATCCCCAGGTTGCCCTGCTCTGGTGGCACTGTGCCTGTCCCCAAATCCATCGCATCCATAGCTTCTTTGCCTTCCCTGCTGGCACCTCTGGGTTTGCTCTGGGAATTGAGAAAGGAGGAATGGAGCAGAATCATAGAATTATAGAATGGTTTGTGTTGGAAGGGACCTCAAAGCCCATCCAGTTCCAACCCCCCTTCCATGGGCAGGGACACCTCCCACTGGATCAGGTTGCTCAAAGCCCCGTCCAGCCTGGCTTTGAACACCTTGAAAATCACCAAAAAGCCATGAGAAGGGAAAGCAAATCCCATTATTCCCATGAAATGGGATTTTCCAGTGGGGGGGGGGAGGCACTTTTGAAGGAAAACACTCAGAAGCCCCTCTGCAAAGCTCCTGTTAGAGATGGGGATGGTGAAGAACCAGGCTCTCTGTTGCACTCAGGAGGCAATCGGGATTGATCCCTGAGCTGGGAAGGAGGAAAAGCCAGGAGGGTGATGGGTCCTACTTGGAAAGTTTTTCTGACGTTTCAGGTTTGGTTTTAGCTGGGAAAAGAGCCAAGTGAGCTGCCCTCCCAGATCTCCTCTGAAGGTCTCCCACAGCCCCCCCCCCCCCTTCCTTCCACGAGGCTGCCCTGAGCCCTGCACCCTGCTAGTGGGGTGCAGTCCCTCCACACGCACCCCCAAAAGGAGCTGCCCCAGGCACCCCCAAAGCATCCCAGACCGAGGACTGGGATATTTAGGGCTGCTGTCACCCTCTCCCTGCAAAGCCAGGGACAAGGGGAGCCACAGGGCGGGCAGGGATGGAGCTCCTCTGCCCTTGCAGCCGGGCAGAGCTGGCCCCGGGGTGCCCTCGCGGGGTGTCACCATCGGCCGGATGCGTCCCCTGCCGCCTCAGTCCCTGTCCCTGCATCAGGGGCCTCCGTTCTCCAGGGCTGGCTGTGATGACTCTTGCTGGATCATTCCCAAAAAACCACATCATCCCCACCACCCACCACCAGCCCTTTTCCTCACTGTCTGCAGCCATGAGGGTTGGGGCAGGTGGCAAATGCCACCACGGTGTCACCATCTGTCACAGCCCTCCTTCCCTCCTCGCTTCCTTATCAAAGGAGCAGGGATTCTGCCTGGGTCAGGAGAGCCCGAGATGAGACTGGATCCCCACTGACCTCTTCTGCACCAAAATGTGTGTCCAGCCACAGCCAAACAGGAAGGAACTGCAGAGGGAATGTCCCCAAACCAGGCTTTATTGCTCTGCAGACATCAAATCCTTCTTTCCCGTGGCTTCAGCCTCTCGGTGATGTCCAAGGATGCGCAGGGGGAAGGGGCATGGATGTAAATTTTCAATGAAATACTGAGTTTAGCAAAATCTGAGCATTTTAAAGGCAGGAGGTTTAGCTGTCCCGTTGGAATGGAGCTCAGGTGCTGCTGAAGGGTCTTCCCAATCCATCACTCCCATCCCCAGGCTGCCCTGCTCTGGTGGCACTGTGCCTGTCCCCATTGCATCCATAGCTTCTCTCCCAACGTGGAGCCCTGGAAGCTCACACCTCTGGGTTTGGGAATAGGGAAAAGAGGGAGGTCCTGGGAACACCCTGGCACACTCACCTTGAGCCACCTCCAATGCCCTTTGTACCGGCACAACCCTCCCAGTACCGGCACTGGTGGGAGGAGAAGGACCCCAGGTTCTCTGGCCTTGAGGGATCCAGCACAGGGAAACATCTCCAGGAAGCCACTGCTGCTGGGACAAGGAGGAGGTTGCTGAAGTTGGAGGGTTGATCAGGATGGGAAGGCCAGGGATGGGGCACCTACTCCCTCTGGACATTTCTGTTCCCATCCTGCCCCAGCAGCACCTGCTCAAAAGAAGTAGAAATTAGTGTTGGTGGGGAGGCCCTGGCCCAGATTGCCCAGAGAAGCTGTGGTTGCCCCATCCCTAGAGGTGTTCAAGGCCAAGCTGGATGGGGCTTTGAGCATCCTGACCCAGTGGGAGGTTCCCGGGGGGGTGGAACTGGATGGGCTTTGAGATCCCTTCCAATCCAAACCATGATTCTACGAGCACGCCTTTGATAGGTTTCAGAGTTAACATGCTGGGAAAAAAAATAAACCACCCTGTTCCAGGGCTGGGAATCCTCTCCCCTCAGCCCAGATCCCCACAGGAGGTGATGCCCAGGTGGCAGGGAGAGACAGGCAGCGTCTCATCCTTTTCAACCCCTGGGGTTGGCAGCGTGGGATCTTCTCCAGGAGAGCAGCCCCATCCAGCCTGGTGGCTCCTCTGTCACTGCTGGGGTTGGTTTGAGTGCCCTGGCCGTGCTGCTGAACCACAGGAGTCAGCAGAAAGCAGCATCGGGAGGTCTGGACCACCTTCCTTCCCTCTCCAGTTAGGCATCAGGCCACCCCCCTGCCCACCTTTGCTGGCTGGGATGTTCACTCTGAAACCTAATGAGGGCACATGCACCTCTGCCACTGGTCTTTGGCGAGGTGGCAGAGCCTTTTCCTTGGGGAACTCCAGCAAATGTGTGGCATGGGGAGGTGTCACTCATGTCCTCTCCCATGGGATTCAGCCTAGGGACCCTCCAAACAGAGGGCTTGGCCGCCGCCCCTTTTTGAGCATCCCTCTACCCCGCATCCCACTCCCACCTCTCCTTCCTCTCCTCTCCTCTCACCCAGGCTCTAAATTCCCTGCTCCTTTCCCTCCCAGAGCGTTAACAGCAATTAATACCCACTCCCTCCCCGCCCCCCCCCCCCCCCCCCCCCCCCCCCCCGCCCTGCCTGGCCTCTCCCAGCTGATGCCTCATTAAACTCTCCAGCAAAGCCTGACTCAGAGCAAGGCATAAACACCACGTGCCGGGGCAGAGATGCTCCGAGGCGATGGGAGTTCATCACCCAAGCAAAAAAAGAACCCAATTTCTTTGGGAGTTTGGGGTTTGTTTTGTTTCCTCCCCCCCCCCCCCCCCATCAATTACCAAGCCCCAGGGCTGTTTCTAAGCTTGGCACTGCCAGGTCTGGTGCCCAGAAGCTGGAGCCGTGTCGGAACCGCAGGAGAGCCCCATCCTGCCGGTGTGTGATTTATGAGCCAGCTTAAATATTTATCAGGCAGCTCTCAGGCCGAAGAGACTGCAGCACGGGATTTATAGGCGCCAGCACCTTGGATAAATCACGGCCGGGAGGGTTAATTGGAGGAGAAAGAGTGGAGTGTGGTTAATTGGAAGAGGAAGAGGATGTAGGGTGTGGGCTCACCTGGCTGGGGCACAGAGGGGTGAGGGAGAGTGGACGTGAGGCAGGAGGACCTCAGTGGTGCTGGGTGCTGGTGCATGGTGCACAGCACGGCACCGGGTGTTGGTGTGTGGCATTGCAGGTGGTGCTGAGCACTGCTGCGTGGTGCTGGGCACTAGGGCACAGAGTTGGGTGTTGGTGCAAGGCATGGTGCACCGTGCAAGGTCCTGCACACGGTGCTGGGCGCTGGTACGTGGTGGTGAGTGCTGGTGCGTGGTGCTGAGTGGTGGTGCATGGTGCTGAGTGCTGGTGTGTGGCACATGGCACTGGTGCCATGGTGCTGAGCACTGGTGCAACCATGCACAGTCCTGAACATGGTGCTGGGCACTGGTATGTGGTGTTGAGTCTTGGTGCATGGTGCTGGGTATAGCTGGTGGTCAATGGTGCACAGTGCACAATCCTGCACATGGTGCTGGGCACTGGTACATGGTGCTGGGTGTTTGTGCATGGCATGGTGCGTGGTTCTGTACATGGTGCTGGGCGCTGGTGCATGGCATGTGGCACTGGTGCATGGTGCTGGGCACTGGTGATGGTTCTGCATGCTGGTGCTGGGTGCTGAGCACTCGGGCATGGTGCTGTGCAGTGAACAGTGCTGGGTGCTGGATGCTGGTGCACGGTGCTGAGTGCTGGGTGATGCTACTTGGTGCTGGCACAAGGTGCTGGGTTCTGGTGCTGGATGGTGGTGCGTGGTGCTGGGCACTGGTGCACGATTCTGGGTGCTGGTCAGTGGTGCTGGTGCACAATGCTGGGCACTGGTGCACAGTATGTGGTGCTGAGCGCTGGTGCTGGGTCCTGAATGCTGGCAAATGGTGCTGGTGCACAGTGCTGGGTGCTGGTGCATGGTGGTGGGCATTGGTGCTGGGTGTTGGTGCGTGGTGCTGGACGCTGGTGCACGATTCTGGGTGCTGGTCAGTGGTGCTGCTGCACAGTGCTGGGCGCTGGTGCACGGTGCTGGGCACGGGTGCGGGGTGCTGAGCACTGGTGCTGGGTGCTGGATGGGGGTGAATGGTGCTGGTGCAGAGTGCCTGGCGCCAGTGCACGGTGCTGGGTGCAGGTGAATGGTGCTGGTGCACAGTGCTGGGTGCTGGTCAGTTGGTGCTGGTGCTTGGTGCGGGGTGCTGGTGCACAGTACGTGGTGCTGAGCACCGGTGCTGGGTGCGGTGAGTGGTCAGTGGTGCACAGCGCTGGGCCCCGGTGCAAGGTGCTGGATGCTGATCAGTGGTGCTGGGTGTTGGAGCACGGTGCTGGGCACTGGTGCTGGGTGCTGGTTAGTGGTGCACAGTGCTGGGTGCTTGATGCTGGGTGCTGGGCACCAGTGCTGGATGCGGGTGAATGGTGCTGGTGCACGGTGCTGGGTGCTGGTCAGTGATGCTGGTGCTGGTTGCGGGTGAATGGTGCTGGATGTGGGTGAATGGTGCTGGGTACTGGTGCTGGGTGCTGGTGCTGGGTGCTTGGTGCTGGGCACCAGTGCTGGATGCGGGTGAATGGTGCTGGTGCACGGTGCTGGGTGCTGGTCAATGATGCTGGTGCTGGTTGTGGGTGAATGGTGCTGGATGTGGGTGAATGGTGCTGGGTACTGGTGCTGGGTGCTGGTGCTGGGTGCTTGATGCTGGGTGCTGGGCACCAGTGCTGGATGCGGGTGAATGGTGCTGGTGCACGGTGCTGGGTGCTGGTCAGTGATGCTGTTGCTGGGTGCTGAGCACCGGTGCTGGATGCGGGTGAACGGTGCTGGTGCACAGTGCTGGGTGCTGGTCAGTGGTGCTGGTGCACGGTGCTGGGTGCTGGTCAGTGATGCTGTTGCTGGGTGCTGAGCACCGGTGCTGGATGCGGGTGAATGGTGCTGGTGCACAGTGCTGGGTGCTGGTCAGTGGTGCTGGTGCACGGTGCTGGGTGCTGGTCAGTGATGCTGGTGCTGGTGCATGGTGCTGATGCGTGGTGCTGGGCACTGGAGCACGATTCTGTGTGCTGGTCAGTGGTGCTGGTGCACAGTACTGGGTGCCGGTCCATAGCGCTCAGCACTGGTGCGCAGTGCTGGGACGGCACCCGGCACCCACCTGCCCCCAGGGGGAATGCGAGCAGGATTTGGCCGGGGAAAGGGGCGCAGGGAAGGAAGCGCCCCCGGCAGCAGCCCGAGCTGTGAAGGGGCCGGGAGCCCGGCAGGGAGAAGGTGCTGGGCTGTCCGGATTGGACCCCAGCTCCCTGGGAGATGGTGCTGAGCGCCGCGTCCCGCACGGATCCATCCTGACTCCTTATGCCCCGCGGAGGCCCCTTTTCCCTCTGCGGGTGCGGAGCGAAGAGGCTCAGCTCTGGCTCGCAGCCACCTCGGGGACAGCGGGGGTGACCCCAGCGCCAGGGGGTCGGGGTGCCCCCCCTAAAAATACACTCTCTGGGCTCGGGGTGCCTGCCTGCACCCCAAAACCCGACCTTTGGGGTCACGGTACCCGCCTGCACCCCAAAACCTCGACCTCTGGGCTCGGGGTGCCTGCCTGCACCCCAAAAACCCAGCCTCTGGGGTCGGGGTGCCTGCCTACACCCCAAAAACCCCATTCTTTGGGGTCACCGTGCCTACCTGCACCCCAAAACCTCAACCTCTGTGCTCGAGCTGTCTGCCTGCACCCCAAAAATCCAAGCAGGACCAGCCTCTGGTGTCACGGTGCCTGCCTGCACCCCAAAAACCCCAGCCTTTGGGGTTGGGGTGCCTTCCTGCACCCCAAAAATCCAAGCAGGACCAGCCTCTGGTGTCACGGTGTCTGCCTGCACCCCAAAAACCCCAGCCTTTGGGGTTGGGGTGCCTGCCTGCACCCCAAAAAAAAACCCCATCTTCTGGTGGCACAGTGTCTGCCTGCACCCCAAATCTCCATCCTCTATGTTTCGAGGTGCCTGTCTGCACCCCAAAAACCCCGGTCTCTGGGGTGGGGTTGCCTCCATGCACCCCCAAAATCACAGCCTCTTATGTCACAGTGTCTTCCTGCACCCCCAAAACCCAGCCTCTGCAGTCACGGTGCCTGCCTGCACCCCAAAAACCACAGCAGGACAAACCTCTGGCATGGGAGTGCCTGCCTGCACCCCAAAAACCCGTCCTTTGGTGTCACAGTGCCTGCCTGCACCCCAAAAACCCACTGTCTGGGGTTGGGGTGCCTGCCTGCACACCAAAACCCAACCAGGACCAGCCTCTGGGGTTGGGGTGACTGCCTGCACCCCAAAAACCCCAGCCTTTGGGGTTGGGGTGCCTTCCTGCACCCCAAAAGTCCAAGCAGGACCAGCCTCTGGTGTCACAGTGTCTGCCTGCACCCCAAATCTCCATCCTCTGGGATCGAGGTGCCTGCCTGCACCCCCAAAACCCCATCCTCTTATGTCACAGTGCCTGCCTGCACCCTAAAAACCCCAGCAGGACCAGCCACTGGGGCGGAAGTGCCTGCCTGCACCCCAAAAACCCAACCTCTAGGGTTGGAATGTCTGCCTGCACCCCAAAAAACCACTGTCTGGGGTTGGGGTGCCTTCCTGCACCCCAAAAATCCAAGCAGGACCAGCCTCTGGTGTCACGGTGTCTGCCTGCACCCCAAAAACCCCAGCCTTTGGGGTTGGGGTGCCTGCCTGCACCCCAAAAAAAAACCCATCTTCTGGTGGCACAGTGTCTGCCTGCACCCCAAATCTCCATCCTCTGGGTTTCGAGGTGCCTGTCTGCACCCCAAAAACCCCGGTCTCTGGGGTGGGGTTGCCTCCATGCACCCCCAAAACCCAGCCTCTGCAGTCACGGTGCCTGCCTGCACCCCAAAAACCCCAGCAGGACCAACCTCTGGCATGGGAGTGTCTGCCTGCACCCCAAAACCCATCCTTTGGTGTCACAGTGCCTGCCTGCACCCCAAAAACCCAACCTCTAGGATTGGGATGTCTGCCTGCACCCCAAAAACCCACTGTCTGGGGTTGGGGTGCCTGCCTGCACACCAAAACCCAACCAGGACCAGCCTCTGGGGTTGGGGTGACTGCCTGCACCCCAAAAACCCCAGCCTTTGGGGTTGGGGTGCCTTCCTGCACCCCAAAAGTCCAAGCAGGACCAGCCTCTGGTGTCACAGTGTCTGCCTGCACCCCAAATCTCCATCCTCTGGGATCGAGGTGCCTGTCTGCACCCCAAAAACCCCAGCAGGACGATCCTCTGGGTTTGCAGTGTCTGCTTGCACCCCAAAACTCCAGCCTGTGGGGTGGGGGTGCCTGCCTGCACCCCCAAAACCCCATCCTCTTATGTCACAGTGCCTGCCTGCACCCTAAAAACCCCAGCAGGACCAGCCACTGGGGCGGAAGTGCCTGCCTGCACCCCAAAAACCCAACCTCTAGGGTTGGAATGTCTGCCTGCACCCCAAAAAACCACTGTCTGGGGTTGGGGTGCCTTCCTGCACCCCAAAAACCCCAGCAGGACCAGCCACTGGGGTTGGGGTGACTGCCTGCACCCCAAAAACTCCATCCTCTGGTGTCACGGTGCCTGCCTGCACCCCCAGACCCCGATCTCTGGGGTGAGGTTGCCTGCCTGCACCCCAAAAACCCAACCTCTGGGTGTGGGGGGGGGGTGTGTGTCCCTGCCTGCACCCCCTAAACCCCGGTCTCTTGGGTGGGGGTGCGTACCTGCACCCCTGCGCCCATCACCAGGGTGTCCCACCTTGTCCCCCCTGCAGGGCCCCTAAGGGGGGGGTATGGGGGGGTGTGGGGAGGACCCTGCTGCACCCCCCTTTTTTGCAGGGGGAGGGATGGAGCCTGGCGGCGCCCCAAGATCGGGGGAAAAGTTGCCAGTTTCGGCGCAAACAGGCGCTTGGCCGGCACCGGGATTTTCCATGACACCACCCTGACCCCTCTCCCCCGCCAGGGAAGGATCCGGCCCCCCCTCCCGCCTGTCTGGAATAGGGGGGGCGGGGGGGGGGGGGGGGACACACGCACAAGGCACCGGCTGCACCCCCAAACCCTCCCGCAGGCAGGGAAGAGGGGGTGGGGGTGGTTCTGAGCCCCCCCAACAAATGTATTGGGGGGGTGGGGGGTGTAGGTGCTGGATGGGGGGACCCCAGTGCTGTGGTTTTGGGGGGAGTCTCCAGCACTGGGAGATGTTGGGGGAATGGATGGGTGGGTGGATGGATGGATGGATGGATGGATGGATGGATGGATGGATGGATGGATGGAGAGGAGGATGGATGGATGGATGGAGAGGAGGATGGATGGATGGATGGATGGATGGAGAGGAGGAGGGATGGATGGAGGGAGGGAGGGATGGATGGATGGAGAGGAGGAGGGATGGATGGATGGATGGATGGATGGATGGATGGATGGATGGATGGAGAGGAGGATGGATGGATGGAGAGGAGGGAGGGATGGATGGATGGAGAGGAGGAGGGATGGATGGATGGATGGATGGATGGATGGATGGATGGATGGATGGAGAGGAGGATGGATGGATGGAGAGGAGGATGGATGGATGGATGGATGGATGGATGGAGAGGAGGATGGATGGATGGAGAGGAGGATGGATGGATGGATGGATGGATGGATGGATGGAGAGGAGGATGGATGGATGGATGGATGGATGGATGGATGGATGGATGGATGGATGGATGGATGGAGAGGAGGAGGGATGGATGGAGGGAGGGAGGGATGGATGGATGGAGAGGAGGAGGGATGGATGGATGGATGGATGGATGGATGGAGAGGAGGAGGGATGAATGGAGGGAGGGATGGATGGATGGATGGATGGATGGATGGATGGATGGAGAGGAGGATGGATGGATGGAGAGGAGGATGGATGGATGGATGGATGGATGGATGGATGGATGGATGGATGGATGGATGGATGGATGGAGAGGAGGAGGGATGAATGGAGGGATGGATGGATGGATGGATGGATGGATGGATGGATGGATGGATGGAGAGGAGGATGGATGGATGGATGGATGGATGGATGGATGGATGGAGAGGAGGAGGGATGGATGGAGGGAGGGATGGATGATGGATGGAAGGATGGAGGGATGGAAGGATGGAGGGATGGGTGGATGCATGGAGAGGAGGAGGGAGGGAGGGATGGATGAATGGAGGGAGGGATGGAGGGATGGATGGATGGATGGATGGAGGGAGGGAGGGAGAGGAGGAGGGAGGATGGATGGATGGATGGATGGATGGATGGATGGATGGATGGATGGATGGAGAGGAGGATGGATGGATGGAGAGGAGGATGGATGGATGGATGGATGGATGGATGGATGGATGGATGGATGGATGGATGGATGGATGGAGAGGAGGAGGGATGATGGAGGGATGGATGGATGGATGGATGGATGGATGGATGGATGGATGGAGAGGAGGATGGATGGATGGATGGATGGATGGATGGATGGATGGATGGATGGAGAGGAGGAGGGATGGATGGAGGGAGGGATGGATGGATGGATGGAAGGATGGAGGGATGGAAGGATGGAGGGATGGGTGGATGCATGGAGAGGAGGAGGGAGGGAGGGATGGATGAATGGAGGGAGGGATGGAGGGATGGATGGATGGATGGATGGAGGGAGGGAGAGGAGGAGGGAGGGATGGAGGGATGGATGGATGGAGAGGAGGAGGGATGGATGGATGGATGGATGGATGGATGGATGGATGGATGGATGGATGGATGGATGGCAGGGTAAGAGGACAGCAGAAGGCACAGCAAGGACCATCCCTGCTCCAGCTCCAGGACCCAGCCAGGACTGAGGGCTGTCCAGTTACAGTGGGTCCCAGAGCTTCTCCAACTCCAAAGTCCTGTCCCTCTGCTCCAGCTGCCTCTCTCCCTGCTCCTGGGGAGGTGTCCCCAGGCCCAGGTAGGAGGAGCCCCTTTAACCCCTCTCCGAAGGGGGGGGGGGGGGGATGGAGGTGTTGCAGGACACACGTGTCCCCAGGGCACCGTGTCCCTCCCCGCGTTTGCTCGGGCAGGTTGCCACCTGGTGCCTTTCCCACCTGCTCCCCCTTGCTTGTTTGCTCACCTTGAGAAGATGGGATGTCTCCAAGGTAGCACCAAGGGCCATCCCTTGTTCCAGCTGCATCCGCTGAGACCTCCGTCCCTGGCCTTGGGGACAACCGTGGTCCTCAGGCTCAGCTTGGGCACTGGTTCAACTGGCAGGGCTTCCTCTTGGCCACAGTGATGGAGAGAGCTTGGTGTTTGCACCTTGGCCAAGGTCACCTCACTCAGGGGACACACTGGGTCCCCATTAAACGCTGAGCGGGATGCTGGTCCTTACTGGGAGTGATGGAACAGGAGGATGAAGGGCTGGTGGGAGGAGGAGGATGCTACTGCCTGGGATACGCTGCACCCCAAGGGTTGTCCACTCACTGCCTCCGTGTCTGAGGGACCACCAGTGAGGTCCAGGAGAAAGGGGTGCTTGGGGCAGGCACTTGGGGGGGCTCAGGGTTGAGTGCTTTGAGTATTGGTGGCTTTCAGGTGCCAAAGGGCTTTGGGAGCGTTGGGTCACTGTGTGTTCCCCGTGGTGGCACCCAGCTGCAGGTGTGGGGTCTGCTCAGGTAGGGTGGTCTCCATGGTGGGGGGGGGGGGGGGGGGGGCATCTCCAGAGGGTGAGTCTTTTCCTCCACTGAGGCATCCCTGGGGAATTCCTGATTGTGGATCTGCCAGGTCTACGGATGCAACTGGCTTGGAAGGACCAGAGTTGGGTTCATCCCACACTTGGAAGGACCAGAGTTGGGTTCATCCCAGAGCTGGTGGGACAAGAGTAGGGTTCATCCCATGCTTGGAAGGACCAGAGTTGGGTTCATCCCACGCTTGGAGGGACCAGAGTTGGGTTCATCCCAGAGCTGGAGGGACCAGAGCTGGGTTCATCCCATGCTTGGAAGGACCAGAGTTGGGTTCATCCCACGCTTGGAAGGACCAGAGTTGGGTTCATCCCAGAGCTGGTGGGACAAGAGTAGGGTTCATCCCATGCTTGGAAGGACCAGAGTTGGGTTCATCCCACGCTTGGAGGGACCAGAGTTGGGTTCATCCCAGAGCTGGAGGGACCAGAGCTGGGTTCATCCCATGCTTGGAAGGACCAGAGTTGGGTTCATCCCACGCTTGGAAGGACCAGAGTTGGGTTCATCCCAGAGCTGGTGGGACAAGAGTAGGGTTCATCCCATGCTTGGAAGGACCAGAGTTGGGTTCATCCCAGACTTGGATGGACCAGAGTTGGGTTCATCACAGATTTGGAAGGACCAGATCTGGATCCATCCTGGGACTGGAGGGACAGGAGTTTTCTTCATCCCAGGCTGGGATGGAAACTGGGACTTTTCCAAAGCGTTGGAGACCCCCAGAGTTTCCCTACACCCCCATCCCCACTCCCTGCACCCCATCCCTGGCTCCCTGTATCTCCCATCCCTGCCTCCCTCCACCCCTGGTCCTTGGGACCCTCCATCCCTGTCTGTCTTCATCCCCATCCCTGCCTCCTGGCAACCCATCCCTGGCTCCCTCCATCCCCTATCCCTGACTCACTCCGTTCCCCATCCTTGGCTCCCTGCACCAAATCCCTGCCTCCTCGCACCAATCCCTGGGTCCCTCCACCCCTGTCCCTGGCTCCCTGCATCCCTTATCCCTGGCTCCCTGCATCCCTTATCCCTGGCTCCCTGCATGCCTTATCCCTGCCTCCCTGCACCAAACCCCTGCCTCCCTGCACCCCATCCTTACCTCCTTGCACCCCGTCCCTGCCTCCTTGCACCCCATCCCTGCCTCCCTGCACCCCATCCTTACCTCCTTGCACCCTATCCCTGCCTCCTTGCACCCTATCCCTGCCTCCCTGCACCAAACCCCTGCCTCCTTGCACCCCATCCCTGCCTCCTTGCACACCGTCCCTGCCTCCTTGCACCCCATCCTTGCCTCCTTGCACCCCATCCCTGCCTCCCTGCACCCCATCCTTACCTCCTTGCACCCCGTCCCTGCCTCCTTGTACCCCATCCCTGCCTCCCTGCACCAAACCCCTGCCTCCCTTAACCCCATCCCTGCCTCCTTGCACCCCGTCCCTGCCTCCTTGCACCCCATCCCTGCCTCCCTGCACCAAACCCCTGCCTCCCTGCACCCCATCCCTGCCTCCTTGCACCCCATCCCTGCCTCCTTGCACACCGTCCCTGCCTCCCTGCACCCCATCCTTGTCTCCTTGCACCCCGTCCCTGCCTCCTTGCACCCCATCCCTGCCTCCACGCACCAAACCCCTGGGTCCCTCCACCCCTATCCCTGGCTCCCTGCATCCCCCATCCCTGGCTCTCTGCATCCCTTATCCCTGACTCGCTCCATCCCCCATTCCTGACTTCCTACATCCCCATTCCTGGCACCCTGGAGATCTCAGCCCCCCTCCCACACCCCTCCAGCACCCAGTGCCACCTCCCAGGACCCCCATCCCTTCTCCCCACCCTTTTGCACCCTCCAGCTTTGTAACACCTCCGCTCTCCGAAGCTCCCCCCCCCCGCTCCCATTCCCATCCCCAGCAGCTGCCCTGCTAATCCCCCCATCCATCGCTCCCGACAGCCTGGGATTTGCTCCAGGCCGGCGGCCAGCCCAGCCCTGCACCTGCTCCGCGGAGCTGCGGCCAGATCCACCCCTGCTCCTCACCAGCCCTAAAAAGGAGACGGAGCCGGCCGCGTTCCTCAGGGACGTGTCATATTTCCTCCCTGGGGACACACACCGTGCTCCCTGCCCGCCTGCAGCACCCTGAGAGGGAGCTCAGAGCACCCCGATTCTGCTCTCCCCTGGCAGCACCCACCCCGGAGGGCCCGCTCGGTTGAGGGGGGGGCGCTGCAGGAGGGAGGAAGGAGATGGAGAGGAGCAGGGATGCTGAGCCCCTTCTGCAGGAGCAGGGAGCCTTGTTGCCTCTTCCCAGGCTGGGAGAGTTGGGGTTGTTCATCCTGGAGAGGAGAAGGCTGTGGGGAGACCTTAGAGGAGCCTCCCAGGACTGGAAGGGGCTCCAGGAAAGCTGGGGAGGGGCTCTGGATCAGGGAGTGCAGGGATGGGATGAGGGGAAGGGTTTGGAACTGAAAGAGGGGAGATTGAGATGAGATCTTGGGGAGAAATGTTTTGCTGTGAGTGTGGGGAGGCCCTGGCCCAGGTTTCCCAGAGCAGTGGTGGCTGCCCCATCCCTGGAGGTGTTGAAGGCCAGGTTGGATGGGGCTTGGAACCTCCTGATCCAGTGGGAGGTGTCCCTGCCCATGGCAGGGGGTGGGACTGGGTGGGCTTTGAGGTCCCTTTCAGCCCAAACTGTTCTGTGAGGTCTTTGCTGCATCCCCAGGAGTTGAGCCCTCCCGTCCAATGTGTTTCCTTCCCACAGTGGATGAAACTGCAGGTGCAAAAGAGGTTTGAGGGGTTCTCCTTCCCTGCCACCTTCTCGTGGTCTCCCTCTCCCCATTGTCTGGATTTCGTGTCCTGGTGTCATGGAATCAGAGATTCATCTGGTTGGAAACGACCTTTGAGATCATCCAGTCTGACTGTATCTGCCCACTACGAAACCAGATCCCTAAGGAGCTCTTCTACCTGTTCTTCCCTCCCCACCCTGAAACGTGCTGGAGATCAGGCAATGCCTGCTTAAGCTTGGGAAGGGGGGGCTGGGAGATTGACGGATGCTTGGACGCGCTGTGAGAGCTCATAAAGTCCCTTCCCTGCGGAATTGAGGCTAAATATAGCTCTGAGAGCTGCCCTGGTGCTGGGCAGGCAGGAGCAGGCAGGGATGGGGCTCACAGGCACTGCTCAGGGCTCATGTCCTAAAACCCAATCCTCGACCAGCTGGTGCTCAAGGAATCATAGAAGGGATTGGGTTGGAAGGGTCCTCAAAGCCCATCCAGTCCCTCCCCCCTGCCATGGGCAGGGACACCTCCCACTGGATCAGGGACTCCAAGCCCCATCCAACCTGGCCTTCAACACCTCCAGGGATGGGGCAGCCACCACTGCTCTGGGAAACCTGAGCTAGGGCCTCCCCACCCTCATCCTGAAGACTTTCTTCCCAATGTCCAATCTCAATCTTCCGCTTCCAATTTAAAGCCGTTCCCCCTCGTTCCATCACTCCAGACACTTGGAAACAGCCCCTCCCCAGCTTTCCTGGAGCCCCTTTCAGTCCTGGGAGGCTGCTCTAAGGTCTCCCCACAGCCTTCTCCTCTCCAGGATGAACAACCCCAACTCTCCCACCCTGTCCTCACACCAGAGGTTCTCCAGCCCTCGGATCATCTCCATGGTCTCCTCTGGACCCATTCCAACAGTTCCATGTCCTTCTTACATTGGGGATTCCAGAAGTGGGCGCAGGACTCCAGGTGGGAGATGGAGGCTGCCGGAAGGGCTGGCACGATATGAAGGGTAGGGGCAAGTGGGCAAGCAGGGCAAGGGCTCCCCTGAGGGCAGCAGGATCTGACCCTGGTTTGAAACGCAGCTGCTGGCTCTGCTGTGGGACCCAGGGGCCACCCAGGTTGCTGTGGCATTGCCTCAGTGTCCCCTCTGCTGCTGGGGAGGGGGCAGCAAGTGGCAGGGAGGGGACACCAAGCAGGAGCCCCCTTTTCCATCAGTGAGGGAGGGGTAGGCTGGCACCCAGCACTGAAGACAGCAGTGATGCTCTCAGGTGATGCTTTCTGGTGATGTTTTCTCTGTGGTGATGCTCTCCATGAGGCTCTCTCTCTGATGATGCTCTGGTGATGTTCTTTGCTGTTACTCTCCGGTGATGCTCTCTGCCAATGCTCTCTTGATCAGGGAGCACAGGGATAGGACAAGGGGGAATTGTTTGGAGCTGAAAGAGGGGAGATTGAGATGAGATCTTGGGGAGAAATGTTTCCCTGGAAGAGTGGGGAGGCCCTGGCCCAGGTTGCCCAGGGCTGCTCCATCCCTGGAGGTGTTGAAGGCTAGGTTGGATGGGGCTTGGAGCCCCCTGATCCAATGGGAGGTGTCCCTGCCCATGGCAGGGGGTGGAACTGGGTGGGCTTTGAGGTCCCTTCCCACCCAAACAATTTTATGATTCTGTGATTCTCTAACGCTCTCCTGTGATGCTCTCTGGTGGTGGTCTCCAGTGATGCTTTGTCTCTGGTGATGCTCTTCAGTGATACTCCCTGGTGATGCTCTCCCATGATGCTCTCTGGTGATGCTCTTAGTGATCCTCTCCAGTGATGCTCTCAGTAATGCTCTCTGGTGATGCTCTCCAGTGATGCTTTTCCATGATGCTCTCAGTGATGTTCTCAGTGGAGCTCTCTGGTGATGCTCTCAGTGATATTCTCACTGATGCTCTCAGTGATACTCTCAGTTGTGTTCTCTGGTGATGCTCTCGGTGATGCTCTTCCATGATGCTCGCTGGTGATGCTCTCAGTGATGTTCTCTGGTGATGCTCTCAGTGATATTCTCACTGATGCTCTCAGTGATACTCTCAGTGATGCTCTCAGTTGTGTTCTCTGGTGATGCTCTCAGTGGTGATCTCTGGTGATGCTCTCAGTGATGATCTCTGGTGATGCTCTGCTCTCGGTGATGCTCCCTGGCGATGCTCTTGGTGATGCTCTCTGGTGATGCTCTCGGTGATGCTCCCTGGCGATGCTCTTGGTGATGCTCTCTGGTGATGCTCTCGGTGGTGATCTCTGGTGATGCTCTCAGTGATATTCTCAGTGATGCTCTCAGTTGTGTTCTCTGGTGATGCTCTCAGTGATGCTCCCTGGTGATGCTCTTGGTGATGCTCCCTGGTGATGCTCTCAGTGGTGATCTCTGGTGATGCTCCCTGGTGATGCTCTTGGTGATGCTCCCTGGTGATGCTCTCAGTGGTGATCTCTGGTGATGCTCTCAGTGATATTCTCAGTGATGCTCTCAGTTGTGTTCTCTGGTGATGCTCTCAGTGATGCTCCCTGGTGATGCTCTTGGTGATGCTCCCTGGTGATGCTCTCAGTGGTGATCTCTGGTGATGCTCCCTGGTGATGCTCTTGGTGATGCTCCCTGGTGATGCTCTCAGTGGTGATCTCTGGTGATGCTCTCAGTGGTGCTCCCTGGCGATGCTCTCGGTGATGCTCTCAGTGACATTCTCCGGCGATGCTCTCAGCAGCTGCAGCCTGACCTGGCATCGCTGGCAGCTGGGAGAGGTCACAGCCAGCTCCTCAGAGGTGGCTTGGATGGAGATCTGACAATCCTTGCTTTCTCATCGCTCTGACCCAGCTTAATCCTTGGCCTCCCGAGGCTCCTGGCGCGGGTGACAGTGACAGAGGCCACCTGCCTCCACCCACCCAGGATTAAACAGAGCTGGGGCCGGGTCACCTCCCCTCT
The DNA here is from genome assembly GCA_033556795.1 of Tapera naevia. Classification (NCBI taxonomy): domain Eukaryota; kingdom Metazoa; phylum Chordata; class Aves; order Cuculiformes; family Neomorphidae; genus Tapera; species Tapera naevia. Next base: position 36,913 of record JAUMJJ010000416.1, on the reverse strand, counting down.
GCCGTTCCCACGGTCCCGGGGGCCGCTGCAGCCGTTGCCTGGTTGGATGTTCTGGCTCTGGTTTGATTGCCTGGAGTGGCCATGGAGAAGTGGGTGCTGCGGGGGTGCTTGTGCAGGCACCCACAGCCCTGTCCAAAAGCAGTCCGGGGCTGAGAGAAGGAATTGTGAGCTCCCCTGGGATCTGAGCAGGGTGCTGAGCTGTGGCTGCAGCCCCCGGCCCACAGGGCTGCTCCTGCCTGTCTGCTGCTCCTGCCAGCTCCTGCCTGCTGCTCCTGCATATTCCTGCCTGATCCTACCACCTCTGGCCTGCTGCTCCTGCCTGCTCCTGCCCACTCCTGCCTGCTGCTCCTGCCTGCTCCTGCCTCTGCTCCTCCTGCATATTCCTGCCTCCTCCTGTCAACCCCTGCATATTCCTGCCTGCTCCTGCCCGCTCCTGCCTGCTCCTGCCTCTGCTCCTCCTGCGTATTCCTGACTACTCCTGACTACTTCTGCCTGCTCCTGCATATTCCTGCCTGCTCCTGCCTCCTCCTGCCTGCTCCTGCCTGCTGCTCCTGCATATTCCTGCCTGCTCCTGCATATTCCTGCCTCCTCCTGTCAGCTCTTGCATATTCCTGACTCCTCCTGCCTGCTCCTGCCTGCTGCTCCTGCATATTCCTGACTCCTCCTGCCTGCTCCTGCCTGCTCCTCCTGCATATTCCTGCCTACTCCTGCCCACTTCTGCCTGCTCCTGCATATTCCTGCCTGCTCTTGCCTCCTCCTGCCAGCTCCTGCCCGCTGCTCCTGCATATTCCTGCCTCCTCCTGTCATCTCTTGCTTATTCCTGCCTGCTCCTGCCCGCTGCTCCTGCATATTCCTGCCTCCTCCTGTCATCTCTTGCTTATTCCTGCCTGCTCCTGCCTGCTGCTCCTGCATATTCCTGCATGCTCCTGCCAGCTCCTGCCTGCTCCTGCATATTCCTGCCTGCTCCTACCCACTCCTGCCTGCTGCTCCTGCATATTCCTGCCAGCTCCTGCCTGCTCCTGCTTATTCCTGCCTGCTCCTGCATATTCCTGCCTCCTCCTGCCCACTCCTGCCTGCTGCTCCTGAATATTCCTGCCTGCCTGCTGCTCATGTCTGCTCCTGCCTTCTCCTGCATTCTCCTGCCTGGTGCTCCTGCCTGCCTGCACATTTTTCCTGCCAGCAGCTCCTGCCTGCCTGATGCTCTTGCATGTTTCTTCCCACTGCTCCTGCCTGTTCCTGCCTGTTGTTCCTTCCTGCCTGCTGCTCCTGCCTGTTCCTTCCTGGCCACTGTTCCTGCCACGACCTGCTGGTTCTGTGGAGCTGGAGAGAGGGAGAGGGGAAAGGGAAAGGGAAAGGGAAAGGGAAAGGGAAAGGGAAAGGGAAAGGAGGAGGAGAAGAATGTGAAGGAGGAGGAGCAGGAGAAGGAGGAGGAGCAGGAGAAAGAGAAGGAGGAGGAGAAGGAGATAGAGAAGGAGATAGAGGAGGAGAAGGAGATGGAGAAGGAGATGGAGAAGGAGGAGAAAGGGAATGGAGAAGGAGGAGTAGAAGGAGAATTGGAGAAGGAGAAGGAGAAGGAGAAGGAGAAGAAGGAGAAGGAGAAGGAGAAGGAGAAGGAGAAGGAGAAGGAGAAGGAGAAGGAGAAGGAGAAGGAGAAGGAGAAGGAGAAGGAGAAGAAGGAGAAAGAGATGGAGGAGAAGGAAAAGGAGAAAAGGAGGAGAAGGAGGAGAAAAAGGAGATGGAGAAGGAGAAGGGGGAGAAAGAAGAGGAGAAGGAGTTGGAGATGGAGAAGGAAAAGGAGGAGAAGGAGGAGAAGGAAGAGAAAGACATGGAGGAGAAGGAGAAGGAGAAAAGGAGAAGGAGGAGAAGAAGGAAATGGAGAAGGAGAAGGAGGAGAGAAGAGGAGAAGGAGATGGAGATGGAGATGGAAAAGGAGGAGAAGAAGGAGATGGAGAAGAAGAAGGAGAAGGAAGAGAAAAAAGAGATGGCGAAGGAGAAGAAGGGAGAAAAAGAAAGGGATGGGGAAAGGGAAATGGAAAAAAAAAGAAGGGAAAGGGACTGGAACAGGAAAAGAGAAGGGGAAGGGGAGCGCCTGGTGCGTGGCAGCGAGGGCGACTCCTGCAGTGCAAGGGGCCCTGTCTGGCTCCCTAGGGTGGCCCAGCTCTGCTCCCACACCCCCCGGGGGCTCCACTGCCTCCAGGGGGCCCAGGATCCATCCAGGACAAATCCTCTGCCAGTGTGGATGCAGAAGCAGCCCCGTCTGCACGGGGTTTGTTCAGGCAGGAGGTTCATTGGAACCCAGATGGGGCCCTTGGGGTTGGGGTGTGGATGCTCCCCCAGCTCCCTGAATCCAGGCATTTGGACATGGGACACGTGGGGCTCTGGTGACCAAGTGGAGCCAGCCACCTCCTCCCTTCTTTCCACCAAAATCCCTATTTTCCCCATCTCCTGCACCTCTCCAGCAGCTGCTCCGAGATGGACCATCCCAGGATGGGTATTTCAAAGAAGAGTAATCTCCCATTTCCACCTTCCCCTGCCCCAGCATCCCCGGGCTGCTCCACCCCAACCCAGGGACGCAGCATCTCACCCACCAACCCCACCCAGCCCTCCAGATCCCTTCCCCATGACCCAAGGACTTTCTCCCTCCTCCACCCCCCTCCTCTTCATTTTCCTCTTCCTTTGGAGCTCCTGTTGTCCCTCCACCCTTCCCAGCCATCCATGGTCACTCCTTGTGGCTGGGCACGAGGGTGGCACCAATCAGGGTTGGGGGGTTCCCCACCAGTTTGGCCAGAGGAGAGTTTTGAGGCGCTGCGCTCCTCTCAGACCACCGCGCTGATCCCACCCTGTGGCTTTGCTCCCCAGGTTACGGCCACGCAGCGCCCAGCACGGATGGTGGGAAGGTCTTCTGCATGGTCTACGCCCTGCTGGGCATCCCCCTCACCCTCGTCATGTTCCAGAGCTTGGGCGAGAGGATCAACACCTTCGTCAAGTACCTCCTCCACCGCATCAAGAAGTGCCTTGGCATGAGGCGGGCGGAGGTCTCCATGGCCAACATGGTCACCATCGGGTTCTTCTCCTGCATCAGCACCCTCTGCATCGGGGCAGCTGCCTTCTCCTACTACGAGCACTGGAGCTTCTTCCACGCCTACTACTACTGCTTCATCACCCTCACCACCATCGGCTTCGGGGACTACGTGGCCCTGCAGAAGGACGAAGCCCTCCAGAACAAGCCACAATACGTGGCCTTCAGCTTCGTCTACATCCTGACGGGGCTGACGGTCATCGGGGCTTTCCTCAACCTGGTGGTGCTGCGTTTCATGACCATGAACGCCGAGGACGAGAAGCGGGACGCGGAGCACCGGGCGCTGCTCACCCGCAACGGCCAAGCCAGCAGCGTCCACGCCGCGGACGCCTCCTCGGCCGCAGCCCCGGCGACGGCGGCGGTGGGCGGCGGGGGTGGAGGTGGAGGTGGCTTTCGGAACGTCTACGCCGAGGTTCTCCACTTCCAATCCATGTGCTCGTGCCTGTGGTACAAGAGCAGGGAGAAGCTGCAGTACTCCATCCCCATGATCATCCCCAGGGACCTCTCCACCTCGGACACCTGCGTGGAACAAAGCCACTCTTCGCCCGGCCGCTGTCCGGAGACGCCCTCCAACAGATGCTTCTGCAGCGCCCGCCGGTCGGCCATCAGCTCCGTCTCCACCGGTCTCCACAGCCTGGCAGCATTCCCGGGCCTCCTGAAGCGCCGCAGCTCCGTGTAGCCCCTCTCCCATCCCCACCCCGGACCCCTCCTTGGCCGAGGAACCTTCTTGAGCCTTCTCAGGAGGAACCTGCCCTGGGATCTGGCTGCAGATGGGACCCTCCCCCGGGGGTTGGGGGAGTTGGAGGGGTAGGGGGGGCGTGCTTCTCCGCCAGACCCCGGGGGTGGAGGGGTGGGGGGGGAGATGCAGGAGCAGCATCGATGCTCCCCCCTGGTCCTCTTGGAAGAGGGAAAGAAGGAGCTGCTGGTGGTTTTTTTTGTAATTTTATTTTTTAATTTAAATTAATCTTATTTTATTTTATTTTGCAAAACCACTCCTCGAAAATGTGAAAACGTGAAGAGTCGGAAAGAGAGAGGGGGAGGGAGGGGGGGTGGGGGGGTTGGGCAAGGAGCTGGGGACAACCCCCCCCCCCCACACACACACACACCCCCCGTGGCCCCACGGCAGCCTGAGCGTGCGAGGCTGCGCGCGCCCGTGAGCTCGATGTGTGCACTGGAGAACTCGTGAGACGCAAGGAGAGGAGGAAGGCACGGAGCTCCCAGCGCTGGGGTCCTGTCCCCTCCATCCTCTGCCCCCTCTGGTTGCCCAGGGAGGAAAGGCAGAAGCCCAGACAGCGCCTGATGCCACGGTGAGGGCGAGGGATGCCACGGCGAGGGCGAGCGGCGCCGCGGTCGGCAAATCAGGCTAAGAGGGGCTTAAAGGGAGCTTTGGCCAGCGCTGGGCACATCAGCCTCTCCCTGCGGCCCAGACAACCAGCCCAGAGTCACGTAGGCTGCCCCAAACCTCAGGGAGCGGCCCTTGAGGTGTTCCTGGGGTTGTTCAAACCCCTTTTAGATGGGCAAACTCGGGCAATCCTAGGGATTCTCCCAGTGGGAAGCCCGGAGCCATCCCTGGGAGGCAGGAGAGGCAGTGGCAGCGCGGTCCCCTGGGACCCCTCATCTCCATCCTCCCCCCTGGTAGCTCTGGTGTTGGAGCTGTGACCCTTGGGGAGCTTCTTTGGGGGGTCAGCTGGGGTGTTAAAAGACCCTTTCAGCCTTCTTCACAACCCTGGGTTGCATCTTTTGACCCTGCCCCTGTTTCACCCCAACGCCCAGATCAGAGGGTGCCCACATCTGAGATCCAGGACATCCATGGGGTCCCCCCACGCAAGCCCCACGACATCCATAGGGTGCCCCCATCTGAGATCCAGGACATCCGTGGGGTCCCCACATCCAAGAGCCACAAAATCCATGGGATGCCCCCATCTGAGACCCATGACATCCATGGGGTCCTCCATCTGAGACCCATGACATCCATGGGGTCCCCCATCTGAGATCCAGGACATCCAGGTGGTCCCCCATCTGAAACCCACGACATCCATGGGGTCCCCCATCTGAGATCCAGGACATCCAGGGGGTCCCTCCATCTGAGACCCACGACATCCAGGGGGTCCCTCATCTGAGATCCAGGACATCCATGGGGTGTCCCCATCTGAGATCCAGGACATCCATGGGATTCCCCCCATCTGAGATCCAAGACACTCACGGGGTCCCCTTAATCCAAGCCCCACAACATCCATGGGGTCCCCCCAACATGAACACCCCGTTATGACAAAAGAGGGGGGTGAAACCCTCTTTCCTTGCCCCCCTCCATGCACAGGGAGCATCCCCATCGCTACCCCTTCCCAGCACCCAAAGCACAGGCTGCCCCCGCCACCCCCAAGCAGGGGGGACACTGGGGACACCGAGACACGCACGGGGGTGCCAGGGGGACCTCGGGGGAGCCCCCCCTGTTTATTATCTCACCTTTTAAGAGAAGAAAACCGATGTATTTCTAATACTTGACGCCCTGCACACACTGTCAGACACCAGGGAGGGTTATTTATTATAAACGACGCTATCATCGCATCTATAGACATCTTTAAAGCTCTGTTGGAAAGGGGTCTGGGGGCAAACTTGGTGGTGACTCCAGAGAATTCCTTTGCACTCTCTGCATCTTTCTCACCCGAGGGCATTTGTGGGGAACCAGGCTCAAGGCTTCTCGGGTTCCCATGCCAAAGTCGGTTTGTACCGCGGAGTTACTTTCCTTAGAGAGAGAGAAATAAAAGCTGGTTCGAAGCTCGTGCCCACGCTTCGGGTCCATCACTTTGAGGCTGGGGGAGGATGAGGGGGTGGCTGTGGAGGGACCTCCCTGGGCAGCAGCTCCGAGCCCCGTCGCCTTTGGTCTGTGGGGATTGGGAAGTGTGAGAATACACTTGGGATAAACCTCTGTGTGCTTGTCTCCTCATCTTCTTGAAAGTAGGAAAGGTCTGCAGAGGGACCTGGAGAACCTGGATCCATGGGCTGGAGGGCAGGAAGGGGCTGCAGAGGGACCTGGAGAACCTGGATCCATGGGCTGGAGGGCAGGAAGGGGCTGCAGAGGGACCTGGAGAACCTGGATCCATGGGCTGGAGGGCAGGAAGGGGCTGCAGAGGGACCTGGCCAGGCTGGATCCATGGGCCAAGGCCAACGGGATGGGGTCCAACCAGGCCAAGTGTTGGGTCCTGCCCTTGGGTCCCAGCACCCCCTGCAGCTCCAGGCTTGGGGAAGAGGGGCTGGAAAGGTGCCCCAAGGCAAAGGCCCTGGGGGTGCTGCTGGACAGCGGCTGAACAGGAGGCAGCAGTGGCCCAGGGGGGCAAGAAGGCCCCCAGCACCCTGGCTTGGCTCAGCCCTGGGGTGGCAGCAGGAGCAGGGCAGGGATGGGCCCCCTGCACTCAGCACCTCCAATGCTGGGCTCAGGGTTGGGCCCCTCCCTCCAAGAAAGCCCTGGAGGGGCTGGAGCGCGTCTGGAGAAGGGAGCGGAGCTGGGGAAGGGTCTGGAGAACAGGGGCTGTGGGAGCGGCTGAGGGCCCTGGGGGGGTTTGGGCTGGAGAAGAGGAGGCTGAGGGGAGACCTCCTGGCTCTCTGCAGCTCCTGGAGAGGAGGGTGGAGCCAGGGGGGGTTGGGCTCTGCTCCCAAGGGATGGGAGGAGAGGAAACGGCCTCAAGTTGTGCCAGGGCAGGGTCAGGTTGGACATTGGGAACAGTTTCTTCATGAAAAGAGTTCTGAGGCCCTGGCAGAGGCTCCCGGGGAGGTGGTGGAGTCCCCATCCCTGCAGGGGTTCCAAACCCCTGTGGCCGTGGCACCTGGGGACAGGGTTTGGTGGTCACAGTGGGGTTGGGCTGATGGTTGGACCGGATGAGCTTGGAGGGCTTTGCCAATCTCAATGATTCTGTGATTCTATGATTTAATAAAGCTTTTATTTTTATTTAATTAAATCCCTTTTTACTGAAAATACCTTTAGAAACCAGAACGGAGTGAGATTTCATTCCTTTTTCCCCCGTTAAACCCCTCATTTTCCTGCTTCCCACCCCTCCTTGGCCCCTTTTCTGCTGCGATGGTGACCTTTGCTCCCCACCTCTTCTCCTCCTCGTCCCCGGGGCTTGGAGGAGGTGGCAGGATGAGTCCCTGCTTCATCCAGGGAGGAATTTTAAGTCACCCCAGCAGGGCCTAAATATTTGAGCTACGGCTGAGGAGCAAAATTTAAATTCTTTGAGAGGGGGAAAAAAAACACCTGGGATGAGGGAAAGGTGCTGAGTGGCTTGGGTGCTCCTAAACTTGCCTTTCCCAAGTGGTGTCCCCAGGGCTCAGTGTTGGGTCCAGTCCTGTTCAACATCTTTATCCATGATCTGGATGAGGGGATCGAGTGCTCCCTCAGCCAGTTTGGAGTTGGCATCAAGTTGGGGTTGGAACTGGGTGGGCTTTGAGGTCCTTTCCAACCCAAACCGTTCCATGACTCTGTGATTCTATGATGTGGCATCACTCTAGGGTGATGGGGTGGTGCTCCTCCCCTCCTGACCCCACCAGAGAAGAACTGACCCCTCCTGCACCCCAAACATGGGGATGCCCTCGGGAAAAGCCCCCTCTTCCCTTCCCCAGCGTCGGGGTTGGCTGCTTCCAGGAAGAGGAGGAGGAGGAGGTGGATGCAGGCAGCAGCATCCCTGGCCACACCTGCAGCTCCGGGCAAAGTGCATGTTTGAAGGTGGGGGGGAACCAACCCCCTCCCTGGGACAACAGGGACAACAGGGAGGGCTGGGAATGCTCCAGCTGGCAGCCCTCAGCCTGGGAAACGGGAGCAGAGCCTGGGAGATGGAAGGATTAAGCACTCTGTTAATGAATCACGAATCATGGGATGGGTTGGGTGGGATGGGACCTCAAAGCCCATCCAGTGCCACCCCCTGCCATGGGCAGGGACACCTCCCACTGGATCAGGGGGCTCCAAGCCCCATCCAACCTGGCCTTCAACACCTCCAGGGATGGGGCAGCCACCACTGCTCTGGGCAACCTGGGCCAGGGCCTCCCCACCCTCACACCAAAACATTTCTCCCCAAGATCTCATCTCAATCTCCCCTCTTCCAGCTCCAAACCCTTCCCCTCATCCCATCCCTGCACCCCCTGATCCAGAGCCCCTCCCCAGCTTTCCTGGAGCCCCTTTCAGTCCTGGGAGGCTGCTCTAAGGTCTCCCCACAGCCTTCTCCTCTCCAGGATGAACAACCCCAACTCTCCCACCCTCTCCTCACACCAGAGGTTCTCCAGCCCTCGGATCATCTCCGTGGCCTCCTCTGGACTCGCTCCAACAGCTCCAGGTCCTTCCTGTGCTCAGGACTCCAGAGGTGGCCCCAGGGCTCCAGGTGGGGTCTCCCCAGAGCGCAGCAGAGGGGCAGAATCCCCTCCCTCCCCTCTGCTCCCACTCTTTGGGTGCAGCCCAGGACACCCTTGGTTTCTGGGCTGGGAGTGCCCATTGCACTCTCTGTGTCCCTGATGTCCCATGTCCTCCCCCTCAGGTGCCCCCCCCACGGGTGTCTGTGTGGGGTGGCACTGGGTGGGCACTCGTGTGGGTGATGTTCATGGTGCAGGGGGGGAGTTGGGGATCCAGCGGCTCAGTCACCCCTCACCCCCCAAATCCTTGGGGCTCTTACCCATCCTGGGGCTGGAGAAGGTGGACCAGCATGGGGTGGGGTCTCAGGGGACAAGCCCCAGGTGTCCCATCCTCCCTTTCCAGCCTGAAGTATCCCTATGGGTCACAATTTGGCCTCCTCCCCATCTCATCCCTCCCCAGGGACACTTATGTGTCACCTCCCATCCCATCCTTCCTCAGGGACACACCTGGGTCCCCTCCCCATCCCATCCTTCCCCAGGGACACATCTTGGTGTTCTCCCCATCCCATCCCATCCCATCCCATCCCATCCCATCCCATCCCATCCCATCCCATCCCATCCCATCCCATCCCATCCCATCCCATCCCATCTCATCCCATCCCATCCCATCTCACCCTTCCTCAGGGAGACACCTGGACCCCTTCCCCATCTCATCCCTCCCCAGGGACACATCTTGGTGTCATCCCCCCCAATCCCATCCCTCCCCAGGGACACAGTTTTGTCCCTTCCCATCCCATCCCATCCCATCCCATCTCTCCCCAGGGACACATCTGGGTCCCCTCCCCATCACACCCCTCCCCAGGAACCCATCCTTGTGTGTTCCCCCATCTCATCCCTTCCCAGGGACACACCTGGATCCCCTCCCCATCCCATCCCTCCCCAGGGACACATCTGGGTCCCTTCCCCATCTGATCCCCTCCAGGGACACATTTTCATCCCCTTCCCAGGGACACATCCTGATGTCATCCCCCCCATCCCATCCCTCCCCAGGGACACATTTTTGTCCCATCCCATCCCATCCCATCCGATCCCATCCCATCCCATCCCTCCCCAGAGACACATCTGTGTCCACCCCATCTCATCCCTCCCCAGGGACATATCTGGGTCCCCTCCCCATCCCATCCTTCCCCAGGGACACATCTTGGTGTTCTCCCCATCCCATCCCATCCCATCCCATCCCATCCCATCCCATCCCATCCCATCCCATCCCATCCCATCCCATCTCACCCTTCCTCAGGGAGACACCTGGACCCCCTCCCCATCTCATCCCTCCCCAGGGACACATCTTGGTGTCATCCCCCCCAATCCCATCCCTCCCCAGGGACACAGTTTTGTCCCTTCCCATCCCATCCCATCCCATCTCTCCCCAGGGACACATCTGGGTCTCCTCCCCATCACACCCCTCCCCAGGAACCCATCCTTGTGTGTTCCCCCATCTCATCCCTTCCCAGGGACACACCTGGATCCCCTCCCCATCCCATCCCTCCCCAGGGACACATCTGGGTCCCTTCCCCATCTGATCCCCTCCAGGGACACATTTTCATCCCCTTCCCAGGGACACATCCTGATGTCATCCCCCCCATCCCATCCCTCCCCAGGGACACATTTCTGTCCCATCCCATCCCATCCCATCCCATCCCATCCCATCCCATCCCATCCCATCCCATCCCATCCCATCCCATCCCATCCCTCCCCAGAGACACATCTGTGTCCACCCCATCTCATCCCTCCCCAGGGACATATCTGGGTCCCCTCTCCATCCCAGTCCTCCCCAGGGACACACCTGGATCCCCTCCCCATCTCCTCCCTCCCCAGGGACACATCTGGATCCCATCCCTAGGGACAGATCTGGGTCTGCTCCCCATCCCACCCCTCCCCAGGGACACATTCTGGTCCCCTCCCCATCCCATTTTGACCCCTCCCATCACACCTCCGGGTGACAGCGATTCCAGCAGGCAATGTCCCCCCCTCTTTCCCCCCCCCCAGCCCACTAAGGGTTAACTCTGCAGGTTCAGCCTGGCCTTGGCAAGGCCCTTGCAGGGTTTTTTTTGCCCCCCCCCCCCCCCCCTCGTCAGGGCCCTTTGACGTCACATGGAAAAACAATTCATCTTCATCTCAGGGGAGGCCAGAGATGGGGGGGGGGGGGGGGGGGGGCGGACACATCGGTATCAGCACCCACTGCCAGGTGTGGAAGGGTCCCCCCTGCACCCCGGGGGCTGAGGATCAGGGGTGGAGTCCAGGAGGCCAGGCTGACCCCAAACTGGGGACGGGGAGGGGCTTCATCCGTGGGAGAGGGCGCTGACACCTTAGGGTGCCCCTAGGACAGCACCCGAGCCTGGCACCCAAAGGGTTAAACCCGGCAGCGAGAGTCTGGGCAGGGTCAGTCCGGGCAGGGTTAGTCCAGGCAGGGATAATCCGGGCAGGGATGGTCCAGATAGGGATAATCCAAGCAGGATTAGTCCAGGAAGGGATAATCCAGGGATAATCCAGCCTAGGCAGGGCAGAATTATTCTGGACAGGGTTAGACCAGGCAGGGATAATCCAGGCAGGGATAGTCCAGGCAGGGATAGACCAGGGGGGGATAATCCAGGGGGGGGATAATCCAGGCAGGGATAGACCAGGCAGGGATAATCCAGGCAGGGATAATCCAGGCAGGGATAGTCCAGGCAGCACAGGGTTGGTCTGGGCAGGGTTAGTTCGGGCAGGGTTAGTCCAGGGAGGGATAGACCAGGCAGGGTTAGTCCAGGCAGGGATAATCCAGGCAGGGATAATCCAGGCAGGGATAATCCAGGCAGGGATAGACCAGGCAGGGATAATCCAGGGGGGGGGGATAATCCAGGCAGGGATAGACCAGGCAGGGATAGACCAGGCAGGGATAGACCAGGGGGGGATAATCCAGGGGGGAGATAATCCAGGCAGGGATAGTCCAGGCAGTGTTAGTCCAGGCAGGGATAATCCAGGCAGGGATAGACCAGGCAGGGATAGACCAGGCAGGGATAATTCAGGCAGGGATAATCCAGGAAGGGATAGACCAGGCAGGGATAGACCAGGCAGTGTTAGTTCAGGCAGGGATAGTCCAGGCAGGGATAGACCAGGCAGGGATAATTCAGGCAGGGATAGTCCAGGCAGGGATAGTCCAGGCAGGGATAGTCCAGGCAGGGATAGTCCAGGCAGGGATAGTCCAGGCAGGGATAGACCAGGGGGGGATAATCCAGGCAGGGATAGACCAGGGGGGGATAATCCAGGCAGGGATAGTCCAGGCAGGGATAGCGTGGGAAGGACTAGTCGAGGCAGTATTAGTTCGGGCAGGGCAGCGTTAGTCCAGGCAGGGATAATCCGGGAAGGGGATAATCCCGGCAGGCTCAGCCCAGGCAGTTTATCCCGGGCAGGGAGGGTGAATCCCGGCGGGAGCCCAAGCGCTGCGGCGGCGCCACCTGCTGGGATTGGGGACACGGGGGCGGGGCTGAGCCTCCCTGTGGGCGTGGCCAGGCTCTGCTGGACGGTGCGTGATTGGTCGGGGGCGAAGCAGATATGGTCACGGCTGTATGGGACAAGAGGGGGCGCGAGGATACTTCCCCATCCCTGGAGGTGTTGAAGGCCAGGTTGGATGGGGCTCGGAGCCCCCTGATCCAGAGGGAGGTGTCCCTGCCCATGGCAGGGGGTGGCACTGGATGGGCTTTGAGGTCCCTTCCAACCCAACCCATTCCATGGTTCTATGGTCTCCATCCCCATTGGTTCCACCATCATTGTTCCCATCACCATCTCTGTCACCATCCCCGTTACATCACCATCACCATCCCCATCGCTGTTGCCACCTCCACAACCATCACCATCCCTGGTGCTGCCATCATCACCACCACCATCACCATCACCATAACCATCACCATCCCCATCACCATCACCATCACCACCACCATCACCATCAACATCAACATCACCATCACCATCAACATCAACATCACCATCAACACCAACATCACCATCAACATCAACATCACCATCACCACCACCATCACCATCACCATAACCATCACCACCACCATCACCATAACCATCACCATCACCATCACCATAACCATCACCATCATCATCACCATAACCATCACCATCCCCATCACCATCACCATCACCATCACCATCACCATCACCATCACCATCACCATCAACATCACCATCAACATCAACATCACCACCACCATCACCATCACCACCACCATCACCATCAACATCAACATCACCATCACCATCAACATCACCACCACCATCACCATCACCACCACCATCACCATCAACATCAACATCACCACCATCATCACCATCACCACCACCATCACCATCACCATCACCACCACCATCACCATCACCATCACCATAACCATCCCCATCACAATCACTATCACCATAACCATCACCACCACCAACAACATCAACATCACCATCAACATCAACATCACCACCACCATCACCATCACCTTGCCCCATCACTGTCCCCATCCCCGGAGGTGTCCAAGGCCAGGTTGGATGGGGCTTGGAGCCCCCTGATCCAGTGGGAGGTGTCCCTGCCCATGGCTGAGGGGTTGGACCTTGGTGGGCTTTGAGGTCCCTTGCCACCCACACCCTTCCCCGACTCCATGAGCTGCACAACAGCCCAATCTCTGCTCACGGGGGCTTTGGAGCCCGTTCGGTGCATTTTGGACAGGGAAAGGCTGCAGAGGGAGGTGGTTGTGGGAGGAGACACCTCTGCTCAGCACAGGAACACGAGGTGTCACCATTTTTCGAAGAGGAACAGATGAAAAAAAAACACAATTTCAAAACAAAACGCTATAAAAACTTGTTCTCAGGGGAAAATTCTGTGTAAATTAAAAAAAAATACGGTTATTTAGATATAAATCAAGCCTACTTTAGCTTAAATCAAAATAATCCACTTTTAGTAGTAAGCATCACGCCTTGAATCACCATTTTTGGGCAGGGGGCGTGGTTTGTGGGCGTGGCTTGCGGGTCCTGACTTAGAGGGGGGCGTGGCTTGTGGTGTTGATTGGGCTGTGGGAGGGTGTGTCCTTAAAGGGGCGTGGCTTAAGGGCCGAGTGGCTCTAGGGGGCGTGGCTTTGAGGGAGGTGGTGGCTTGGGGAAAAGGGGGCGTGGCTTTTGGACTGCTCCTGGGGGGTGGTGGGCGTGGTTTGGTGAAGGGGTGTGGTTGGGATGGGGCTTGGGGGCGTGGCTTGGGGGTGTGGCTTTGCTAGGGGCGTGGTCTCTGTGTGAGGGGCGTGGCTTTGGGGATGCTTGTGATGGGGAGGGGGCGTGGCTTGGGGGAAGGGGCGTGGCTTTGGGGGGCCCCGGTGCAGGGTGGGAGGAGGAGGAGGAGGAGGAGGAGGAGGAGGAGGAGGGGTGGTCCATGGCGTGGTCTCGGTACCAGGTGGCTTTGGCTGCCCTCATGCTGCTCACCGGCTCCATCAACACCTTGGCGGCCAAGTGAGTGCTGCGTCCTGGGGGGAGGCTGGAGCCCCCCCACACCCCCCTTCACCCCACCCCCAGATCCCCCCCTTCCCACCACCATCCCAGGATTGCCCCCTCCACCCCCCCCCTCCAGGATCTGGAGGTGTTTCCACATCCCCCCCCCGGGGAGGGAGGGGGGGTCCATCCCCAGGCTGTGCCAGCAGAGAGCCAGGACCCCCCCTTCACCCCACCCTGGGGGATTGGAACCCCTTTTCCAGCCCTCCCAGTAGCCCCCCTTGCCGTGCCAGGATGGTCCCCCCCCATGATCTTTGCACCCCCAGGCTGTGCCAGCAGAGCCTCAGGACCCCCCGTCCCACACCTTGAGGGGGCTGAAACCCCCTTTTCAGCTCCCCCTGCCATCCCAGGGCTGGTTTCCCCCCATGATCTGGGGGTGTTACCCTCCCCACGGTGGGTTGGACACCCCCAGGGTGGGCTCTGCACCCCCAGTCTGTGCCAGCAGAGCCTCAGGACCCCCTGTCCCCCACCTTGAGGGTGCTGGAGCCCAGTTTTCAGCCCCCCCTGCCATCCCAGGGCTGGTTTCCCCCCATGATCTGGGGGTGTTACCCTCCCCACGGTGGGTTGGACACCCCCAGGGTGGGCTCTGCACCCCCAGACTGTGCCAGCAGAGCCTCAGGACAGGATTCCTCTTGCCCCCCCCCCCCATCTGGGGGGGGCTGCATGGCACTGTGGGGGGGACACACACGGGTTGGGGGTGCCCCACAGGGACCTTGGCTGCTGCTTGGGGCTGGTGATGGAGGAGAAAGGAGGATCTGCACGACCAGGGTGGGGCTGAGGGTCTCCTCTGTGGGTGCTTCCAAGGGGTGTGGGTCCCCACCATGGGATGCTGTGCCCAGCCTTGAGGTGGTACCACGGGAGTCCCCCCCCCCCCCACCCACCCACCCAAAGCCAGGCTCCCTGCACCCCAACTCTTCTCAAAAGCCAAGCAAAGGGTTGGGTTTGAGCACCCAGGGGTGCTCCCAGCCTTCGCAGCGAGGATGAGGATGGCGTTGCCCAGCAAGGCAGACCTGCCCAGCCGGCTCATCCCAGTGCCAGGGTGGTGTCACCCACCCAACTGCTCCTGGGTGCCACTGCACAACGAGGTCCCCTGAGTGGGAAGGCTGAGCTGAGCTGGGGAGGTGGCCCTGGAGCTCAAAACCCCCTCACGAGAGACCCAAAAGTGTGGTTGGGAAAAGCCCTCTTGGGAAACACAACCCGTGGCAGAGGGGCTGAGGCACAGCCTGGGGTCAACCAGCCTTGCCCAAAAGAGGGGGGTTTTGCCCCAAAACTGTGGGTGGGAGTGGGAATTGCGGCTCCACACGTCTGTGTTCGTCCACTCTTGCTTTCTGGAATAACCTAAAGAGGGTTTTATTGGCCCAAAAACATGGGTGGGAATGGGAGCTGCTGCCCCCCAGCTGGTGTTTACCCAGCATTGCCCTCTGGAATACCCAAAAGAGGGGGATTTTGCCCCAAAAATGTAGCTGGGAATGGGAGACGCTGCCCCTCAGCCTGTGTTTATCCAGCATTGCCCTCTGGAATATCCAAAAGAGGGGGATTTTGCCCCAAAAATGTAGCTGGGAATGGGAGACGCTGCCCCCCAGCCTGTGTTTATCCAGCATTGCCCTCTGGAATACCCAAAAGAGGGGGATTTTGCCCCAAAATTGTAGCTGGGAATGGGAGACGCTGCCCCCCAGCCTGTGTTTATCCAGCATCAACCTCTGGAAGACCCAAAAGAGGGTGATTTTGCCCCAAAATTGTAGCTGGGAATGGGAGACGCTGCCCCCCAGCCTGTGTTTATCCAGCCTCAACCTCTGGAAGACCCAAAAGAGGGGGATTTTGCCCCAAAATTGTAGCTGGGAATGGGAGACGCTGCCCCCCAACCTGTGTTTATCCAGCATCAACCTCTGGAATACCCAAAAGAGGGAGATTTTGCCCCAAAATTGTAGCTGGGAATGGGAGACGCTGCCCCCCAGCTGGTGTTTACCCAGCATTGCCCTCTGGAATACCCAAAAGAGGGGGATTTTGCCCCAAAATTGTAGCTGGGAATGGGAGATGCTGCCCCCCAGCCTGTGTTTATCCAGCATTGCCCTCTGGAAGACCCAAAAGAGGGGGATTTTGCCCCAAAATTGTAGCTGGGAATGGGAGACGCTGCCCCCCAACCTGTGTTTATCCAGCATTGCCCTCTGGATTACCCAGAAGAGGGGGATTTTGCCCCAAAATTGTAGCTGGGAATGGGAGACGCTGCCCCCCAGCCTGTGTTTATCCAGCATCAACCTCTGGAAGACCCAAAAGAGGGGGATTTTGCCCCAAAAATGTAGCTGGGAATGGGAGCTGCTGCCCCACAGCTGGTGTTTATCCACTGTTGTTCTCTGGAATACCCAAAAGAGGTTTTTTTTGTCCCAAAACCATGGGTGGGAGTGGGAACAGCTGCTCCCCAACCTGTGTTTGTTTTCTGAAATACCCCAAATAGGGTTTTTTTTCCCCAAAAGTGAGAGTGAGAGCAGCTTCCCCCCAGCCTGTTTTTTGTCCAACATTGCCCTCTTGAATACCCCAAATCGGGTTTTTTTGCCCCAAAACCATGGCTGGGGATGGAAGCAGCTTCTCCCAAGCTTGTGTTCATCCAGATTTGTTCTCTGAAATACCCCAAATAGGGTTTTTTTCCCCAAAATCATGGGTGAGAGTGGGAGCAGCTGCCCCCCAGCCTGTGTTCATCCAATTTTGTTCTCTGAAATAGCCAAAATGGGTTTTTTTTCCCCCAAAGCCATGGCTGGGGATGGAAGCAGCTTCTCCCCAGCCTGTGTTGGTCCAGATTTCTTCTCTGAAATACCCAAAATAGGTTTTTTTTTTCCCCAAAACCGTGGGTGGGAGTGGGAGCAGCTGCCCCCCAGCCTGTGTTTGTCCAACATTGTCCTCTGGAATTCCTAAAAGAGGTGGATTTTGCCCCAAAACCATGGCTGGGAATGGAAGCAGCTTCTCCCCAGCTTGTGTTTATCCAGCTTTGTTCTCTGAAATACCCCAAAGAGGGTTTTTTTTCCCCCAAAACCGGGGGGGGGGGGGGGGAGGGGGGAGCTGCTCCCCCAACATCTTTGGTGTCCCTTGGCCCCCAGCTCTTGCCCTCTCCGGTGGCACCAGGAGGAGGGCAGGGATTGGGGTGCCCCCCCCCCCCGGCCCCCCCAAAGCTCTCGTGGCCTCCTCAGGAGGCTGTGGTGCTCCTGGCCAGGCCTGGGACACCGGATCCGGCACCAGGAGACACCTCGGTGTCCCATTTCCCATCCTGGCACTCAGGAGCACGACCGGAGCCAGGAACGGCCACGCTGGTGTCACCTTCCCTGAGAATGTCCTCCCCCTGGAGATGGCACCTTGGGTGGCCCAGAGGGTGTCCCTGGGCTGGATTTTGGGGTGTCCTGTCGCTCCTCTCCTCTATCCATCCCCTCCTCTCCAGTGTCACCTTCCTTCAGGATGTCCTCTCCCTGCAGATGTCACCTGGGCTGGATTTTGGGGTGTCCTGTGGCTCCTCTACTATAACCACCCCTTTCCATTCCAGTATTTCCTTCCTTGAGGATGTCCTCTCCCCAGAGCTGTCACCTTGGGTGTCCCTGGGCTGGATTTTCGGGTGTCCTGTGGCTCCCCTCCTCTATCCATTCCCTCCTCTCCAGTGTCACCTTCCATGTGGATGTCCTCTCCCCAGAGCTGTCACCTGAGGTGCCCCTGGGCTGGATTTTGGGGTGTCCTGTCTAACCAGTCCCTTCCTCTCCAGTGTCACCTTCCTTGAGGATGTCCTCTCCCTGGAGATGGCACCTTGGGTGGCCCAGAGGGTGCCCCTGGGCTGGATTTTGGGGTGTCCTTTGGCTCCCCTCCTCTATCCATCCCCTCCTCTCCAGTGTCACCTTTCTTAAGGATGTTCTCTCCCTGCAGATGTCACCTGGGATGCCCCTGGGCTGGATTTTGGGGTGTCCTGTGGCTCCTCTACTATAACCACCCCTTTCCTTTCCAGCATCTCCTTCCATGTGGATGTCCTCTCCCTGGAGATGGCACCTGGGCTGGATTTTGGGGTGTCCTGTCTAACCACTCCCTTCCTCTCCAGTGTCCCCTTCCGTGTGGATGTCCTCTCCCCAGAGCTGTCACCTGAGGTGCCCCTGGGCTGGATTTTGGGGTGTCCTGTCTAACCAGTCCCTTCCTCTCCAGTGTCACCTTCCTTGAGGATGTCCTCTCCCTGGACATGGCACCTCAGGTGGCCCAGAGGGTGTCCCTGGGCTGGATTTTGGGGTGTCCTTTGGCTCCCCTGCTCTATCCATCCCCTCCTCTCCAGTGTCACCTTCCATGTGGATGTCCTCTCCCCAGAGCTGTCACCTGGGGTGCCCCTGGACTGGATTTTGGGGTGTCCTGTGGCTCCCCTCCTCTATCCATCCCCTCCTCTCCAGTGTCACCTTCCTTGAGGTTGTCCTCTCTCTGGAGATGTCACCTCAGGTGGCCCAGAGGGTGTCCCTGGGCTGGCTTTTGGGGTGTCCTGTGGCTCCCCTCCTCTATCCATCCCCTCCTCTCCAGTATCTCCTTCCTTGAGGATGTCCTCTCCCTGGAGATGTCACCTCAGGTGGCCCAGAGGGTGTCCCTGGGCTGGCTTTTGGGGTGTCCTTTGGCTCCCCTGCTCTATCCATTCCCTCCTCTCCAGTGTCACCTTCCACGTGGATGTCCTCTCCCCAGAGCTGTCACCTGGGGTGCCCCTGGGCTGGATTTTGGGGTGTCTTGTCTAACCAGTCCCTTCCTCTCCAGTGTCACCTTCCTTGAGGATGTCCTCTCCCTGGAGATGGCACCTTGGGTGGCCCAGAAGGTGCCCCTGGGCTGGATTTTGGGGTGTCCTTTGGCTCCCCTGCTCTATCCATCCCCTCCTCTCCGGTTTCACCTTCCTTGAGGATGTCCTCTCTCTGGAGATGTCACCTCAGGTGGCCCAGAGGGTGCCCCAGGGCTGGCTTTTGGGGTGTCCTGCTGCTCCCCTGCCCCGACCCCCTCGTTCTGCTCCTCCTCCCAGGTGGGCCGATAACTTCCGCGCGGTTGGCTGCGGCGGGACGGAGGAGCACAGCTTCCAACACCCCTTTGTGCAGGTGAGCACCGTGCCCAGGTGCCCGAGGAGCCCCTCAGCCAGCGTCCCCTCCCTCACCCTCCTCTCCTGGCAGGCTGTGGGCATGTTCCTGGGTGAGTTCTCCTGCCTGGGGGTGTTCTACCTGCTGCTCTGGAGGGATCGCTGGAGAGCAGAGCCCAGCATGGCCCCGGCACAGCCCTTCAACCCCCTGCTCTTCCTGCCCCCTGCCCTCTGTGACATGACTGGGACCAGTCTCATGTACGTGGGTAAGTGCTGCTGGGGGAGATGCCACCTCTGTGTCCTCCTCCTCCTCCTCCTTGCTCTGCATGGACCTGGCCACACAACCCGACCTTCCAACCTTAATGATGGCCCAGCCCTGGAGGTGTTGAAGGTCAGGTTGGATGGGGCTTGGAGCCCCCTGATCCAGTGGGAGGTGTCCTTGCCCATGGCAGGGGGTGGGACTGGATGGGCTTTGAGGTCCCTTCCAACCCAACCCATTCCAGGATTCAGACCAACACAATGAGGTTGGGAATTTGGTTGGGATAAGCCTCTGTTTGCTGATGTTCTGATCTGCAGGAGGGCAGGAAGGGTCTGCAGAGGGACCTGGAGAACCTGGATCCATGGGCTGGAGGGCAGGAAGGGTCTGCAGAGGGACCTGGAGAACCTGGATCCATGGGCTGGAGGGCAGGAAGGGTCTGCAGAGGGACCTGGCCAGGCTGGATCCATGGGCTGGAGGGCAGGAAGGGTCTGCAGAGGGACCTGGAGAACCTGGATCCATGGGCTGGAGGGCAGGAAGGGTCTGCAGAGGGACCTGGAGAACCTGGATCCATGGGCTGGAGGGCAGGAAGGGTCTGCAGAGGGACCTGGAGAACCTGGATCCATGGGCTGGAGGGCAGGAAGGGGCTGCAGAGGGACCTGGCCAGGCTGGATCCATGGGCCAAGGCCAATGGGATGGGGTTCAACCAGGCCAAGTGTTGGGTCCTGCCCTTGGGTCCCAGCACCCCCTGCAGCTCCAGGCTTGGGGAAGAGGGGCTGAAAAGTGCCCCAAGGCAAAAGCCCTGGGGGTGAAAAGGCCCAGGGGTTGTGGGAGCAGCTGAGGGCCCTGGGGGGGTTTGGGCTGCAGAAGAGGAGGCTGAGGGGAGACCTCCTGGCTCTCTGCAGCTCCTGGAGAGGAGGGTGGAGCCAGGGGGGGTTGGGCTCTGCTCCCAAGGGGTGGAATGAGGGAAAATGGCCTCAAGTTGTGCCAGGGCAGGGTCAGACTGGACATTGGGAACAATTTCTTCACTGACAGAGTGGTGAAGCCCTGTCAGAGGCTCCCAGGGAGGTGGTGGAGTCCCCATCCCTGGAGGGGTTCAAAGCTGGGTGGATGAGGTGCTCAGGGATCTGGTTCAATCATGGACAGTGATGGTTGGACTCGATGATCTCAGAGGTCTTTTCCAACCAAGCCATCCCATGATTCTGCTAAAACCAGGCTCCAATCACCCTGGGGTGGAGAAAGCCCTGAGCAGGACGTTTGGTTTTGGCTCCGCTTGGCTCGGGCCAACCCTTCCCAGCGGCGCAACGAGGTGCGATGGGGCCTCACCACCCTGAGGAACCCACGGGACCCATCTCTTCCCCACCTCTCCCACTCAGCCTTGAACATGACCAGCGCTTCCAGCTTCCAGATGCTGCGAGGATCCGTCATCATCTTCACGGGGCTCCTCTCCGTCGCCTTCCTGGGCCGCCGGCTGGAGCTGAGCCACTGGCTGGGCATCGTGGTCACCATCGTGGGGCTGCTGCTGGTGGGGCTGGCAGACCTGCTCGGCTCCCACCAGCAGAAGCACAACCTCAGCCAGGTGGTCACAGGTACGGGGGGACCCCGAGGGGGGCCCCTGGGGGAGCTCAGGTGGCCACCGAGGGGGAAACCATCGCCGCAGGACGTGCGCCGGGAGCACTGGGAATGGCTCTGGATGGAGGGCAGGAAGTGGGGTTCAACCTCATCTTCCTCACCTTCTTCACCCTCACCTTCCTCATCTTCCTTGCCCTCACCTTCCTCCTCTTCTTCTTCACCCTCACCTTCCTCTCATTCTTCTTCACCCTCACCTTCCTCCTCTCCTTCTTCACCCTCACCTTCCTCTCATTCTTCTTCACCCTCACCTTCCTCCTCTCCTTCTTCTTCACCCTCACCTTCCTCCTCTCCTTCTTCACCCTCACCTTCCTCTCCTTCTTCTTCGCCCTCACCTTCCTCCTCTCCTTCTTCACCCTCACCTTCCTCCTCTCCTTCTTCACCCTCACCTTCCTCTCCTTCTTCACCCTCACCTTCCTCCTCTCCTTCTTCACCCTCACCTTCCTCTCCTTCTTCACCCTCACCTTCCTCCTCTCCTTCTTCACCCTCACCTTCCTCCTCTCCTTCTTCACCCTCACCTTCCTCTCCTTCTTCACCCTCACCTTCCTCTCCTTCTTCACCCTCACCTTCCTCTCCTTCTTCACCCTCACCTTCCTCTCCTTCTTCACCCTCACCTTCCTCTCCTTCTTCTTCTTCACCCTCACCTTCTTCTCCTTCTTCACCCTCACCTTCCTCTTCTTCTTCACCCTCACCTTCCTCCTCTCCTTCTTCACCCTCACCTTCCTCTCCTTCTTCACCCTCACCTTCCTCCTCTCCTTCTTCGCCCTCACCTTCCTCTCCTTCTTCTTCTTCACCCTCACCTTCCTCCTCTCCTTCTTCACCCTCACCTTCCTCTCCTTCTTCACCCTCACCTTCCTCCTCTCCTTCTTCACCCTCACCTTCCTCCTCTCCTTCTTCACCCTCACCTTCCTCTCCTTCTTCTTCTTCGCCCTCACCTTCCTCCTCTCATTCTTCTTCACCCTCACCTTCCTCCTCTCCTTCTTCACCCTCACCTTCCTCCTCTCCTTCTTCACCCTCACCTTCCTCCTCTCCTTCTTCACCCTCACCTTCCTCTCCTTCCTCTAATTCACCCTCACCTTCCTCTTCCTCTTTTCCTCTTCTTTGCCCTCACCTTCCTCACCCTTGCTTTCCACTTCCTCTTCCTTGCCCTCCTCTTCCTCACCCTCTTCCTCACCCTTGCTTTCCTCCCATTGGCATCTTCTTCCTCTTCCCCGCCCTGACCTCCTTCTTCTCTCCTCCCATCACCCTCCTCCCATCACTCTCCTCCTCCTCCCCCCTTCCTCCTTCCTCCCCCCTTCCTCCTTCCTCCTCCTCTCCCCTTCCTCCTCCTCTCCCCTTCCTCCTCCTCTCCCCTTCCTCCTCCTCTCCCCTTCCTCCTCCTCCCCCCCCTTCCTCCTCTCCTCCCCCCTTCCTCCTCTCCTCCCCCCTTCCTCCTCTCCTCCCCCCTTCCTCCTCTCCTCCCCCCTTCCTCCTCTCCTCCCCCCTTCCTCCTCTCCTCCCCCCTTCCTCCTCTCCTCCCCCCTTCCTCCTCTCCTCCCCCCTTCCTCCTCTCCTCCCCCCTTCCTCCTCTCCTCCCCCCCTTCCTCCTCCTCCTCCCCCCCTTCCTCCTCCTCCTCCCCCCCTTCCTCCTCCTCCTCCCCCCCCTTCCTCCTCCTCCTCCCCCCCCTTCCTCCTCCTCCTCCCCCCCCTTCCTCCTCCTCCTCCCCCCCTTCCTCCTCCTCCTCCCCCCCCTTCCTCCTCCTCCTCCCCCCCCTTCCTCCTCCTCCTCCCCCCTTCCTCCTCCTCCTCCCCCCTTCCTCCTCCTCCTCCCCCCTTCCTCCTCCTCCTCCCCCCTTCCTCCTCCTCCTCCCCCCTTCCTCCTCTCCTCTCCCCTTCCTCCTCCTCCTCCTCCTCCCCCCTTCCTCCTCCTCCTCCTCCCCCCTTCCTCCTCCTCCTCCTCCCCCCTTCC
The DNA here is from genome assembly GCA_033556795.1 of Tapera naevia. Lineage (NCBI taxonomy): Eukaryota > Metazoa > Chordata > Aves > Cuculiformes > Neomorphidae > Tapera > Tapera naevia. Next base: position 14,040 of record JAUMJJ010000416.1, on the reverse strand, counting down.
TCCTCCTCCTCCCCCCCTTCCTCCTCCTCCTCCCCCCCCTTCCTCCTCCTCCTCCCCCCCTTCCTCATCCTCCTCCCCCCCCTTCCTCCTCCTCCTCCTCCCCCCTTCCTCCTCTCCTCCCCCCTTCCTCCTCTCCTCCCCCCTTCCTCCTCCTCTCCCCTTCCTCCTCCTCTCCCCTTCCTCCTCCTCCTCCTCCTCCTCCCCCCTTCCTCCTCTCCTCCCCCCTTCCTCCTCTCCTCCCCCCTTCCTCCTCTCCTCCCCCCTTCCTCCTCCTCCCCCCTTCCTCCTCCTCCCCCCTTCCTCCTCCTCCCCCCTTCCTCCTCCTCCCCCCTTCCTCCTCCTCCCCCCTTCCTCCTCCTCCCCCCTTCCTCCTCCTCCCCCCTTCCTCCTCCTCCCCCCTTCCTCCTCCTCCCCCCTTCCTCCTCCTCCCCCCTTCCTCCTCCTCCCCCCTTCCTCCTCCTCCCCCCTTCCTCCTCCTCTCCCCTTCCTCCTCCTCTCCCCTTCCTCCTCCTCTCCCCTTCCTCCTCCTCTCCCCTTCCTCCTCCTCTCCCCTTCCTCCTCCTCTCCCCTTCCTCCTCTTCCTCCTCTCCCCTTCCTCCTCCTCCTCCTCTCCCCTTCCTCCTCTCCTCCTCCCCCCTTCCTCCTCCTCCTCCTCCCCCCTTCCTCCTCCTCCTCCCCCCTTCCTCCTCCTCCTCCCCCCTTCCTCCTCCTCCTCCTCCTCTCCCCTTCCTCCTCCTCCTCTCCCCTTCCTCCTCCTCCTCTCCCCTTCCTCCTCCTCCTCCTCCTCCTCCTCCTCTCCCCTTCCTCCTCCTCCTCCCCCCTTCCTCCTCCTCCTCCCCCCTTCCTCCTCCTCCTCCCCCCTTCCTCCTCCTCCTCCTCCTCCTCCTCCTCCTCCTCTCCCCACAGGTGATCTGCTCATCCTGATGGCCCAGGTGATCGTTGCCATCCAGATGGTGCTGGAGGAGAAGTTTGTCTACACACACGACGTTCACCCCGCTGCGGGCGGTCGGCACCGAAGGTCTGTCGGGACACGCTCAGAGGCTCCAGGGGTGCTGGAACCCCCAAGCCCAGCCCGGGGGAAGGGGGCTGCAGGGTGCAAAAGGGGAGCTTTGAGTCCCAGGGACGGGGAGCCCTCAGTGGTTCTTGGAGCCACCTCCAATGCTGGGCTCAGGGTTGGGCCCCTCCCTCCAAGAAAGCCCTGGAGGGGCTGGAGCGCGTCTGGAGAAGGGAGCGGAGCTGGGGAAGGGTCTGGAGAACAGGGGCTGTGGGAGCGGCTGAGGGCCCTGGGGGGGTTTGGGCTGGAGAAGAGGAGGCTGAGGGGAGACCTCCTGGCTCTCTGCAGCTCCTGGAGAGGAGGGTGGAGCCAGGGGGGGTTGGGCTCTGCTCCCAAGGAACAAGGGATGAGCGGGAATGGCCTGAAGTTACACCAGGGTAGGGTCAGGTTGGACATCAGGGACAATTCCTTCACAGAAAGGGTTCTGAGGCCCTGGCAGAGGCTCCCAGGGAGGTGGTGGAGTCCCCATCCCTGGAGGGATTCAAAGCCGGGTGGATGAGGTGCTCAGGGATCTGGTTCAGTAGTGACAGGGACGGTTGGACTCGATGGTCTCCAAGGTCTTTTCCAACCAAGCCATTCCATGATTCTACGCAAACCAGGCTCCAACCACCCTGGGGTGGAGAAAGCCCCGAGCAGGACGTTTGGTTTTGGCTGGAAAGATCCCCCCCAAAACTGGTTGGAGCAATTCCTTCAGGAAAAGGGTTGTCAATCCTGTCAGAGGCTCCCAGGGAGGTGGTGGAGTCGCCATCCCTGGAGGGGTTTCCAAGCCGGGTGGATGAGGTGCTCAGGGACAGGTTTAGTGGTGGGGTTGGCAGTGAGAGCTTTACGGTTGGAGTTGATGAACAGGACCAGGCAGGAGTCCCCATCCCTGGAGGGGTTCAAAAATCCATGTGGGGGTGGCACTTGAGCACAGGGTTTGGTGGTCACGGTGGGGTTGGGCTGATGGTTGGACCGGCTGAGCTTGGAGGGCTTTTCCAACCTTAAGGATTCTGCGATTCCACGATCTTAAAAGTCTTTTTCAAGCTAAGTTATGGAATCTCTGGGTCGGAGAAGACCTTTGGGATCATGGAGTGTGGTTGGAACGTCCACCACTGCCCTGTAAAGAACTGATCCCCTGTCACCCAGGGTTCTTTGGCTTCCTCATCCTGGCCCTGCTCCTGGTGCCCATGTACTACATCCCAGCGGGCAGCTTCAGCGGGAACCCCCGGCAGGTGCTGGAAGACCCCTTGGATGCCTTCTGCCAGCTTGGCCACCGGCCCCTCATCTCCCTGGCCCTGCTGGGCAACATCAGCAGCATCGCCTTCTTCAACTTCGCCGGCGTCAGCGTCACCAAGGAGATCAGCGCCACCACCCGCATGGTGCTGGACAGCCTCCGTACCCTCGTGGTCTGGGCCTTCAGCTTGGCCTTGGGTTGGGAAACCTTCCACGGCCTGGAGATCCTGGGCTTTGGGATTCTCCTGCTGGGTGCTGCTCTTTATAACGGGCTCCACCGGCCCCTCCTCGCCCTCCTGCCTCGCCGGCGCGCGGAGGAAGGCGAACGGGAGGGTTTGCTCCACGGGGAGAGCGCGGCCAGCGACGGGCAGAGCTGAACCCAGCTCCTGGAGGAGACCACCCCGAGGTGGATCATCTTATCTCCTCGGCATGGGATCGGCAGCGGTGACGCTGGACTTGTTCTTCCCTGCAGAAAACCCTCACTGCGGGGGCTCCGGCGGGGCCGTGCCTGTTATTCCAAGCAGGAATCACACCCTTGCCCAGCATTCTGAGCGAGATGGAACCTTCTGGCCCATCCCCAAGGGGCTCCAGGAGGTGGTGGGGCTGCTTTGGGGCCGGCCCCGCTGCTCCCCCCCCCGGGGGTCTCCCCCCCCCATAATAAAGTGCAATTTTTTTTGCAAGATCCGACGATTCCAGGTTGCTTTTCTCAACGTTTATTTGCTCAGGAGGGCGGATCCCAAAGAGGCACGAGGAGAGCAGAGTCTCTAGAGGAAGGGGTTGACTCTATTTGGGACCTTGGCAGCGTTGGAGCCCAAGCCAGGGGGATGCAGGTGGGGATGTGGTGGAGCATCACCTGGTTACTCTCTGCCAGAGAAAGGATGGGAAGGGATGAGCCGTGGGAACTTTGGGAATTGGGGAGAGGGGGGGGGGGTGTTTCCTGGACTCACATGGCATTTTGCTTGTAATGCTGAAGTGCCTGCTGGGCCACCATCTCCATGAAACGAGGGTCATCCCAGGAGATGTCCCCGGGCACGGTGAGGGACAGCGGCTCCGAGTCGAAGAGCTGCACCGTCACCTGCGTATCCGGCACCGCTGAGGGGTCCTCAGGGTTGGGAGCCTTGGAGAAGACCTGGCCAAAAAGGGAAGGAGAACCAGGATGGGCCCCTCCGCTGGCCCCCTCGCCTTGGCAGCCAGCCCTGGAGTTGGGTTTTGTGCCACCAGGGCGCCCGCTTTGGGCAAACAATGGCCTCTTTCTCCCCCTGACCCACTTTTTTTGGTGGCTGCTGGCCCTGTCCTCCCCCTGGGGGGGGGAGGAAGGGGGAAGAAGGGAGAGCAGGACTCACCGTGGTGACCTGGAGGAACCCATCGCTGCCTTGGGTGAGGTTGGAGAGCCGGGAGACCCAGCCAAACTGGCGGTTGAGTTGGTCCAGGAGGCTGGTGGTGTTGAGCATCTCGGCCTGGAAGGAGCTCAGGAGGTCGTCGTAGCGGCGGGTGAAGCGCTCGGCCAGGCGCAGGGCGTCCTCCAGCTGCTCCCGCAGCTGGCTCTGGCCAGGGTCTGTCTGCCAGCAGTCTGGGGATGGGGGGGTGGGGAATAGGGGGCATTGGGGGGTGCCAGGGTTCACCCCCAGCCCGGTGTGTGCACCCCTTGCACCCCAACCCGTCTCGTCCTCCAGCCCCAGTTCTTGCATCCCATCCCATCCCATCCCATCCCAGATCCCTGGTGCTTGCACCCCTTTGCACCCCATCCCATCTCATCCCTCAGCCCCAGTTCTTGCATCCCATCCCATTCCATCCCATCCCATCCCTGATCCCTGGTGCTTGCACCCCTTTGCACCCCATCCCATCCCATCCCTCAGCTCCAGTTCTTGCATCCCATCCCATCCCATCCCATCCCATCCCATCCCATCCCATCCCTGATCCCTGGTGCTTGCACCCCTTTGCACCCCATCCCATCTCATCCCTCAGCCCCAGTTCTTGCATCCCATCCCATCCCATCCCATCCCATCCCATCCCATCCCATCCCATCCCATCCCATCCCATCCCTGATCCCTGGTGCTTGCACCCCTTTGCACCCCATCCCATCTCATCCCTCAGCCCCAGTTCTTGCATCCCATCCCATCCCATCCCATCCCATCCCATCCCATCCCATCCCATCCCATCCCATCCCTGATCCCTGGTGCTTGCACCCCTTTGCACCCCATCCCATCTCATCCCTCAGCCCCAGTTCTTGCATCCCATCCCATCCCTGATCCCTGGTGTGTGCACCCCATGCACCCCTTGCACCCCATCCCATCCTATCCCTGATCCCTGGTGCTTGCACCCCCCTGCACCCCATCCCATCCCATCCCTGATCCTTGGTGCTTGCACCCCATCCCATCCCATCCCATCCCATCTCTGGTGCTTGCACCTCTTTGCACCTCATCCCATCCCATCCCTGATCCCTGGTGCATGCACCCCTTGCACCCCACCCCATTCCATCCCATCCCTGATCCCTGGTGTGTGCACCCCTTTGCACCCCATCCCATCCCTGATCCTTGGTGCTTGCACCCCATCCCATCCCATCCCATCCCATCCCATCCCATCCCATCCCATCCCATCCCATCCCATCCCTGATCCTTGGTGCTTGCACCCCATCCCATCCCTGATCCCTGGTGTGTGCCACCCTTTGCACCCCACCCCATCCCATCTCTGATCCTCGGTGCTTGCACCCCTTGCATCCCTTGTTCTTGCACCCCATCCCCTCTCATCCCATCATCCCTTGTTCTTTCACCCCATCCCACCTCACCCCCAACACCAGTTCTTGCTCCTCATCCCCTCTCACCCCACCCCTTGTTCTTGCACCCCATCCCGTTCCACCACCCCTTGTTCTTGCACCCCATTCCCTCTCATCCCACCACCCCTGGTTCTTGCACCCATCCCATCTCCCCCCCATCCCTTGTTCTTTCACCCCATCCCACCTCACCCCCAACACCAGTTCTTGCTCCTCATCCCGTTCCACCACCCCTGGTTCTTTCACCCCATCCCATCTCACCCCATCCCTTCTTCTTCCACCCCATCCCCTCTCACCCCACCACCCCTGATTCTCTCACCCCCTTTCCCCCCACCCCTTCTCTCCCCCCTCCTTCCCCCCCCCCTCCCCAGCTCACCCACGGCGAGGATCTCGCGGCACTTCTCGCACTCATCGCGCAGCCGCAGACACCCGGCCGAGTTCCTCCGGATCTCCCGGCACACCAGGCGCTCCTCGCTGGAATTGCGGGGCTCTGCGGGGAGAGCACCCCGAGCCCCTGCAGGAACGGGGGGGGACAGCACCCCTGACCCCAACCTGACCCCAACCTGACCCCAACTCCAACTCCAACTCCAACCCCGACCCCGATCCCAACCCCAAACCCAGCCCCAATTCCAACCCCAACCCCAACTCCGACCCCAACCCCAACTCCAACCCCAATTCCAACCCCAACCCCAATTCCAACCGCAAACCCAACCCCAAACCCCAAACCCAATTCCAACTCCAAACCCCAAACCCAACCCCAACTCCAACCATGACCCCAAACCCAACCCCAATTCCAACCCCAACCCCAACTCCAACCCAAACCCCAACCCCAATTCCAACCCCAAACCCCAATTCCAACCCCAAACCCCAACCATGACCCCAAACCCAACCCCAATTCCAACCCCAAACCCCAACTCCAACCCCAACTCCAACTCCAACCATGACCCCAAACCCAACCCCAATTTCGACCCCAACCCCAACTCCAACCCCAACCCCAATTCCAACCCCAAACCCCAACCCCAACTCCAACCCCAACTCCGACCCCAACCCCAACTCCTACTCCAACCATGACCCCAAACCCAACCCCAACTCCATCACCAACCCCAACTCCAATCCCAACCCCAACTCCTACTCCAACCCCAAACCCCAACTCCAACCCCAACTCCGACCCCAACCCCAACTCCAACCCCAACCCCGACCGACTCCAACCCCAACCCCAACCCCAAACCCCAACCCCAACTCCGACCCCAACCCCAACTCCAACCATGACCCCAAACCCAACCCCAACTCTGACACCAACCCCAACTCCAACCCCAACCCCAATTCCAACCCCAAACCCCAACCCCAACTCCAACCCAAACTCCGACCCCAACCCCGACCCCAACCCCAACTCCAACCCCAACCCCGAACGACTCCAACCCCAACTCCAACTCGAATTCCAACGCCAAACCCCAACCCCAACTCCGACCCCAACCCCAACTCCTACTCCAACCATGACCCCAAACCCAACCCCAACTCCGACACCAACCCCAACTCCAACCCCAACCCCGACCGATTCCAACCCCAACCCCAAACCCCAACTGCAACTCCGACCCCAACCCCAACTCCTACTCCAACCATGACCCCAAACCCAACCCCAACTCCGACACCAACCCCAACTCCAACCCCAACCCCGACCGATTCCAACCCCAACCCCAAACCCCAACTCCGACCCCAACCCCAACTCCAACCCCAACCCCAATTCCAACCCCAATCCCAACCCCAACTCCAACCCCAACTCCGACCCCAACCCCGACCCCAACTCCAACCCCAACTCCAACCCCAAACCCCAACCCCAATCCCAACTCTGACCCCAACCCCAACTCCAACCCCGACCCGAACCCCGACCCCAACCCCAACCCCAGCCCCGGGGCACAGCTGTGGGGCCACCACCCCGGGGTGCCTCCAGGAGGTAGCAAAGTCCTTTTCCCATGAAATTTTAACCCCTCCCAGTTGGTTTTAACCCAAAATAAAGCATTTCTTGCCAACCTGGTTTCGCAACCCCCCCACCCCCCCTTTTCCGGGAGCCGCAGCGGCAGACGGTGACGCCCACCCAAAACAAACACCTTCCCACGATGCCAACAGCTCTGGCAGCCAAGATTTTCGGTGGTGGGGGGAGGGCACCCATAAACCCAACTCAACGTTGGGAAACAGTGGAGCCTGTGATTTCTGGGCTCCTGTGGGGATTCTCTGGTGTCTCGTAAAAGGGTTGAGCTCATCTTCTATGTTAAGTCACCCTCTAAGGAGAAGGAGGTGGGAATGCCAAGGGCAAGGTCCTGCACCTCAGTTGGGGCAATCCATGGTTTGAATAAAGGATGGTGGACAACAGGATTGGGAGCAGCCCTGAGGAGAAGGCCTTGGGGTGCTGGGGGCGGAGAAGCTCCCCAGGAGCCGGCAATGGGCGCTCCCAGCCCAGAAACCAAGGGTGTCCTGGGCTGCACCCAAAGAGTGGGAGCAGAGGGGAGGGAGGGGATTCTGCCCCTCTGGGGAGACCCCACCTGGAGCCCTGGGGCCAGCTCTGGAGTCCCCAACATAAGAAGTTCCAACATGGAACTGTTGGAGCGAGTCCAGAGGAGGACATGGGGATGATCCGAGGGCTGGAGAACCTCTGGAGTGAGGACAGGGTGGGAGAGTTGGGGTGGTTCAGCCTGGAGAAGACCTTAGAGCACCTTCCAGTATGGAAAGGGGTCCAGGAAAGCTGGGGAGGAACTTTTTCCAAGAGCCTGGAGTGATGGGATGAAGGGGAGCGGCTTTAAATTGGAAGGGGGGAGATTGAGATTGGACATTGGGAAGGAATTCTTCACAATGAGGGTGGGGAGGCCCTGGGCCAGGTTTCCCAGAGCAGTGGTGGCTGCCCCATCCCTGGAGGTGTCCAAGGCCAGGTTGGATGGGGCTTGGAGCCCCCTGATCCAGTGGGTTTGGAACTGCCTGGGCTTTGAGGTCCCTTCCCACCCAACCAACTCCAGAGTTCCCAGCTGTAAAGTCCCCACTTCCAGGGAAGCCCAGGACCCCCGGGGAGCACCTTACCCGAAGCAAAGCCACCCAAGGGGTGCTCCCAACCCCCGTGAGCCTCCTCCAGCATCCGCTGCGTCATCTCGAAGAGGGGTTGGAAGAGGTTGTGGAAGCCGTAGCGGGGCTGCTGGAAGAAGGGATGGAGCTCCCTGGAGAACCTCTCGCCGCGCGGGACGAGGCGGACGCGTCGGATGGGAGGGCGGAAAGCTTCGCGGAATCCGCCGAAGGGTGCTCGGAAGAAGGGATCCAGGCGGCCGTAGACGTGAGTGCTGTCCTGGAAGATGTCATCCACCCCATCCTCCAGCAACCCAAAACGTTCCTCCAGGTCCTCAAACTGCTTCTCCTGCCGCTGGTCCCGCTCCAGCAGGGAATCGATGCGCTCGCCATTCACCCAGATGGAGAAGGGCGAGGAACGGTTGAGGAACTCCTCCAGCTGTTGGGAAGGGCAGCAAGATCATAGAATCATGGGATGGGGTGGCTTGGAAGGGACCTCAAAGCCCAGCCAGTCCCACCCCCTGCCATGGGCAGGGACACCTCCCACTGGATCAGGGGGCTCCAAGCCCCATCCAACCTGGCCTTCAACACCTCCAGGGATGGGCAGCCACCACTGCTCTGGGCAACCTGGGCCAGGGCCTCCCAACCCTCATCATGAAGAAGTCCTTCCCAATGTCCAACCTCAATCTTCCCCCTTCCAATCCAAACCTGTTCCCCCTCATCCCATCACTCCAGACCCTTGGAAGAAGCCCCTCCCCAGCTTTCCTGGAGCCCCTTTCAGTCCTGGGAGGCTGCTCTAAGGTCTCCCCACAGCCTTCTCCTCTCCAGGATGAACAACCCCAACTCTCCCACCCTGTCCTCACACCAGAGGTTCTCCAGCCCTTGGATCATCTCTGTGGCCCTATGATGATGCCCAAATCCCCTCCCCTCCAGCATCTCCAAGGGTTGTGGGACCACTCAAGCATCTCCAGATATTGTGGGTCCACTCTACCGGACGTCCCACCAGCCCAGGGCCCATCCCAAGCACCTCCAGCTGTTGTGGGACCACTCAACTGATGTCCCACCGGCCCAGAGCACACCTCAAGCATCTCTAGGGGTTGTGGGACCACTCTTACCTGGTGTCCCACCAGCCCAGAGCCCATCCCAAACATCTCCAGGGGTTGTGGGACCACTCACCTGACGTCCCACCAGCCCAGAGCCCATCCCAAACATCTCCAGGGGTTGTGGGACCACTCTTACCTGGTGTCCCACCAGCCCAGAGCCCACCCCAACCATCTCCAGGGGTTGTGGGACCACTCACCTGACGTCCCACCAGCCCAGAGCCCACCTCAACCATCTCCAGGGGTTGTGGGACCACTCTTACCTGGTGTCCCAGCAGCCCAGAGCCCATCCCAAGCACCTCCAGGGGTTGTGGGACCACTCACCTGACGTCCCACCAGCCCAGAGCCCACCCCAAGCATCTCCAGGGGTTGTGGGACCACTCCTACCTGGTGTCCCACCAGCCCAGAGCCCATCCCAAGCATCTCCAGGGGTTGTGGGACCACTCTTACCTGGTGTCCCAGCAGCCCAGAGCCCATGCCAAGCATCTCCAGGGGTTGTGGGACCACTCTTACCTGGTGTCCCACCAGCCCAGAGCCCACCCCAACCATCTCCAGGGGTTGTGGGACCACTCCTACCTGATGTCCCACCAGCCCAGAGCCCATCCCAACCATCTCCAGGGGTTGTGGGACCACTCACCTGACGTCCCACCAGCCCAGAGCCCATCCCAACCATCTCCAGGGGTTGTGGGACCACTCCTACCTGGTGTCCCACCAGCCCAGAGCCCATCCCAACCATCTCCAGGGGTTGTGGGACCACTCTTACCTGGTGTCCCACCAGCCCAGAGCCCATCCCAAGCACCTCCAGTGGTTGTGGGACCACTCACCTGACGTCCCACCAGCCCAGAGCCCATCCCAACCATCTCCAGGGGTTGTGGGACCACTCTTACCTGACGTCCCACCAGCCCAGAGCCCATCCCAACCATCTCCAGGGGTTGTGGGACCACTCACCTGACGTCCCACCAGCCCAGAGCCCATCCCAACCATCTCCAGGGGTTGTGGGACCACTCTTACCTGACGTCCCACCAGCCCAGAGCCCATCCCAAGCATCTCCAGGGGTTGTGAGACCACTCACCTGACGTCCCACCAGCCCAGAGCCCACCCCAAGCATCTCCAGGGGTTGTGGGACCACTCACCTGACGTCCCACCAGCCCAGAGCCCATCCCAACCATCTCCAGGGGTTGTGGGACCACTCACCTGACGTCCCACCAGCCCAGAGCCCATCCCAACCATCTCCAGGGGTTGTGGGACCACTCCTACCTGATGTCCCACCAGCCCAGAGCCCATCCCAAGCACCTCCAGTGGTTGTGGGACCACTCACCTGACGTCCCACCAGCCCAGAGCCCATCCCAACCATCTCCAGGGGTTGTGGGACCACTCTTACCTGGTGTCCCAGCAACCCAGAGCCCATGCCAAGCATCTCCAGGGGTTGTGGGACCACTCACCTGACGTCCCACCAGCCCGGAGCCGCTGTGGCAGGTGCGGGAGTAGAAGCGCATGCAGGTGTGCTTGAGGCAGGGCTTGCACTCCTCCCAGAGGGCCACCATGGTCTCGTTGCACACCTCCTGCTTCTCCTCCAGCTGCTGCTCCTTCTCCTGTGCCAACCTCACCGCCTCCTGCAAGGCCACCCACGCCCCTTGATTTTTTTGGATGCCCCTGGCCTACCAGAGGGCTTTCCAGGTACCAGGGTTGGAGCAACCACCCTCCTCCTCCTCCTCTTTGTCCTCCCTCACCTCTTTCTTCCTCTTGGTCTCCTCCAAGGTGTGCAGGATGGCTTGGTGGTCCTTGCTGGTCTTCTCCATGAGGGTCTTCATCTGCTTCACCCCGTTGATGGCGTTTTCAACCTCCTTGTCGATGTATTTGCTGCCGGCGGCCGACAGCTCTGGGGGGGGGGGGGGGGGGGGGGGGGAGCCCTCAGGTGGTGCTGGGCACCCCCCTAATCCAGCCCCCACCAAGGGATGATGCTGTGGTCCCCTCAATTCATCCCCCCAGGGATGATGCTGCCCCCCCCCCCGCCCAATCCAATCCCCCCAGGGATGATGCTGAGCCCTCTCTCAATCCACCCCCCCAGGGATGATGCTGCCCCCCCCCCGCCCAATCCAATCCCCCCAGGGATGATGCTGAGCCCTCTCTCAATCCACCCCCCCAGGGATGATGCTGCCCCACTCCCACCCATTCAGCCCCCCCAGGGATGATGCTGGGCCCCCCCCCCAGTCCATCCCCCCAGGGATGATGTTGCACCCCTCCCACCCATTCAGCCCCCCCAAGGATGATGCTGTGCCCCCCCCACACCCAGTCAGCTCTGCCAGGGATGATGCTGTGCCCCCCCCCCCAATCCATCCCCCCCCAATCCATCCCCCCCCAGGGATGATGCTGTGCCCCCCCCCAATCCATCCCCCCCCAATCCATCCCCCCCCAGGGATGATGCTGTGCCCCCCCCCAATCCATCCCCCCCCAATCCATCCCCCCCCAGGGATGATGCTGTGCCCCCCCCCCAATCCATCCCCCCCAATCCATCCCCCCCCCAGGGATGATGCTGTGCACCCCCCCAGTCCATCCCCCACAAGGGATGATTCTGCCCCCCTCCCACCCATTCAGCCCCCCCCAGGGATGATGCTCTGCCCCTCCCCCCCAATCCAATCCCCCCAGGGATGATGCTGTGCCCCCCCCACCCATTCAGCCCCCCCAGGGATGATGCTCTGCCCCCCCCCCAATCCATCCCCTCCCAATCCATCCCCCCCAGGGATGATGCTGTGCCCCCCCCACCCATTCAGCCCCCCCAGGGATTATGGTCTGCCCCCCCCCCAATCCATCCCCCCCCAATCCATCCCCCCCAGGGATGATGCTGTGCCCCCCCCCCCCCAATCCAATCCCCCCAGGGATGATGCTGAGCCCCCCCCACCCATTCAGCCCCCCCAGGGATGATGCTGTGCCCCCCCCCCAATCCATCCCCCCCCAATCCATCCCCCCCAGGGATGATGCTCTGCCCCCCCCCCCCAATCCAATCCCCCCAGGGATGATGCTGTGCCCCCCCCACCCATTCAGCCCCCCCAGGGATGATGCTGTGCCCCCCCCCCCCCAATCCATCCCCCCCCAATCCATCCCCCCCCAATCCATCCCCCCCAGGGATGATGCTCTGCCCCCCCCCCCAATCCAATCCCCCCAGGGATGATGCTGTGCCCCCCCCCACCCATTCAGCCCCCCCAGGGATGATGCTCTGCCCTCCCCCCAATCCATCCCCCCCCCAATCCATCCCCCCCAGGGATGATGCTGTGCCCCCCCCACCCATTCAGCCCCCCCCAGGATGATGCTCTGCCCCCCCCCCCCCCAATCCACCCCCCCAGGGATGATGCTGCCCCCCTCCCACCCATTCAGCCCCCCACAGGGATGATGCTCTGCGCCCCCCCCCCCCCAATCCACCCCCCCAGGGATGATGCTGTGCCCCCCTCCCCCATACAGCCCCCCAAGGGATGATGCTGTGACCCCCCCAATCCATCCCCCCCAGGAATGACGCTGTGCCCCCCACACACAATCCATCCCTCCCCAGGGATAATGCTGTGTCCCCCCCAATCCATTCAGCCCCACCCCAGGGATGATTTTGTGTCCCCCCCCCCAACCCATCCCCTCCAAGGATGATGCTGAGACCCCTCCAATCCACACCCCACCCACCCCACCCCCCCCAGGGACGATGCTATTCCCCCCCCCCCCAGGATGATGCTGTGGCCCCCCCTAATCCACCCCTCCCAATCCAAGCCCCCCCCCCGATGACGCTGTGCCCCCCTCCCACAATCCAACCCCCCCCCCCCCCCCATGGGCACAGCACCCCCCCCCACCCCACAACCAGCCCGAAATGAAAAGTTGTGCCCCCCCCTATTCCAGCGGGTCCTGCATCCTCCCCCCCCCCCCCGCCCCCCCCATCCCCCCCATCCCCCACTCACGCTTCAGCTCGCTGGGGGGGACGAGGGCCTGGACCCCCCCCCAAGGGAGGAGGAGGCCGAACAGAGAGAGCAACAGCAGCGCCATGGTCTGACTGCCTGGGAAGGGGAAGGTGGTGGTGGTGGGGGTGTCACAGGAGGATCCGCCCCCCGGGGGTGATGCTGGGCCCCCCCCCCCCCAGTCTATTCCCCCCAGGGATGATGCTGGACACCCCCCACCCCCCCCCCCCCCCAATTCATCCTGCCAGGAATGATGTTGTGCCCGCCCACCCCCCCCCCCCCGGGATGATGCTCTGCCCCCTCCTGTGCCCTCCCCATCCATCCCTCCACGGGATGATGATCTGTCCCCTTCTTCCAGCCCCCCCAGGGATGATACTTCCCCCCCCCCCCCCCAATCCATCCAGCCCCCCCAGGGATGATACTGCCCCCCCCCAAATCCATCCAGCCCCCCCAGGGATGATACTGCTCCCCTCCCAATCCATCCAGCCCCCCCAGGGATGATACTGTGCCCCCCCCCCACACTCCATCCCCCCCAGGGATGATGCTGTGACCCCACCCCCTCCCCAATCCATCCCCCCAGGGATGATTCTGTGACCCCCCCCCCCCCCAGTCCATCCCCCCTCCCTGCGATAATGCTGTGCCCCCCCCCCCCCCAATCCATCTCCCAGGGATGATGCTGTGCCCCCCGCATCCATCCTCCTCCAGCGATGATGCTGCTTTGTGTCCCCCCACCCCCCCCCCCGCCCCCGCGGGATGACTCTGTTCCCTCCCCCCACTCTGGACTCTGAGTCAGCCCCCCCCCCCCCAATCCCTGAAACCCCCCCCCACCTCGCCCGCTGCGGCACAAACAAGCCCCGGGCCGGTGGCCAAGAGGGCGAGTGGCCAAGGCAGTGACTGGGCATGGAATTCCCCCCCACCCCCCACCCC
>JAUMJJ010000415.1:0-48354 GCA_033556795.1 Tapera naevia | reverse complement strand
ATCCTCGGCGCCCCCTCCCCCCTCACCGCGCTGCTCTTTCTCCGCCGCCGCTGAGCACGCTGGGAGACGGAGGCCACGCCCCCTCCCGCCCCGTCACGTGACACCAGAGGGACTACAGCTCCCAGCAGGCCCCGCGGCCACTTCCGGCTCGGCGGCCACTTCCGGCTCCGCGACGGGGCGGAGCGGGGTCCTTGTGGCTGTTCCCATCCCCTCTCCACTGGGATATGGATCTGGACCCCCACACACACACACACACACATCCCTGTTTCCTCTCCACTGGGACTCGGCCCCGACCCCTGTGATCCCACCGGGCCTTAAACCCCTGCCTCACTCAAGCCCCGCCCCCCGCCCGCCCTCCCCTTAACCCCGCCCCGTCGCTTCGCCCCGCCCCATCTCGCCCTGATTGGCTGCGCCCCCCTCCACCCCGCCCCCCGCATGCCCATATATGGAGTGAGCGGGGCGTAGGGGCTCCACGTGACCTGTGGGGAGTGTCAGTGCAGGCGTGTGGGGGGGGCGCTCTGCACCGTCACGCGTGGGACCCTCCCCCCCGCTGGGGTCACGGGCGCCCCTGCACCCCCCCCTCTACCGCACACTCGGGTTCCCTACACCCCCCTTCCACCCGGGGGGGTGCAGAACCTCCTCCACCGTTGCACGGACACTCGTGGGTGGGCAACACCCCCCCTTCGCCCTATGCAGGGGTCTATGCATCCCCTTCCCTGCAACAGGGGGTCCCTGCACAGCTCCTCCCCCACACACCTTATTGCATGGACACCCGTGGGGGCACAAATCCCCCGTCCTGCTCCCCCTATACACCGGTCTAGGCACCCCCTCCCCGGGGCACAGGGGTCCCTGCACCCCTCCCGCCCCATTACCCACTGGGGTCTCTGCACTCCCACACCACCCCAGGTGCACGGACACCTGTGGATGGTCACCCCCGCAGCCCCCCCACCCACACACGGGGTGCCCACAGTTCTACGCACACCCCCCGGCTCCGCCCCGGTTCCTCCCCCTCTGGGGGATCCAGATCCTCGTCCCCACAGCGCCGGGGGGGTCGGGCTGGTTCCCCGCGGTGCCCGTTCCCACGCGGGGCAGGGATACGCATCCCCCCCCGCCCCGTTCCCCCCCCCCACCTCCCCGGGAGCCGCCCCCCCTCCCCGCCAGTCCTTCCCCCTCCCGCAGCCTCCCCCGGCGCCGGGCAGCCCCCGCGGGGAGGAGAATCAACTTTCCTCTTTCTCCTCCTCCTCTCCCTCCCCAGTCCTTCCCAGCCCCGCCGCTCGCCGCCTTCCCCGGCTCCTTCCCAGCCCGGGGACCCCTGCCCAGGGGTCCCTGCTCCGGGGCTCCCCTTTTCCATCCCGGTTCCTCTTCCTCTCCATCCCGAGGCTCCCCTTCTCCATCCCCGAACTCCTTTCTATTCCGGGGCTCCCTTTCTTCATCCCAGGTTCCCTCTCCATCCTGGGGCTCCCCTTCTCCATCCCTGTTCCCGTTCCTTCTCCTACCCGGCTCCCCTTCTCCATCCCGGGGCTCCCTCTCTTCATCCCCGGGTTCCCCTTCTCCATCCCCAGATCCCTGTTCTCCATCCCGGTTCCCCTTCCTTTTCCACCCCTGGATTCTCCTTCCTTTTCCACTCCTGGATTCCCCTTCTTGCATCCCGGAGCTCCTGTCCCACCCCTCCACCCCTGGACTCATCTGTCTATCCCGGGGCTCCTTTCCCATCCCTTCATCCCCAGCCTTCCCTCTCCATCCCCGGATACCCCATCCCTTTCTCAATCCCCAGCCCCACCTTTCCCATCTCGGAGCCCCTTTCCCACCCTCCATCCCCGTCTCCCCTTTTCATCCCGGACCCCCCCACCTTTTCTCCATCCCCGTCTCCCCTCTCCATCCTGGGACACTCCCCCCCAGTCCCTGTCTCCCCTCTCCATCCCGGACCCCCCCGCCCCTCTTTCTCCATCCCGGGGCTCCTTTCCCATCCCACTCTCTTCCCTCTCCATCCCTCTCCCCCCCCAGACACCCCCTTGCCCCGGAGGGGACTCCCCCCACACCCCTCGAAGATGGCCCTGTCGGCGGGGCAGTGGCCGGAGCCTCCTCTTCCTCCTCCTCCTCCTCCTGCAGCCACCGCTGCGGGCCCGGAGGCTGCGGGGAAAGCTGCGGGGGATTGCCTGGTGTGCGGGGACAAGGCGAGCGGGAAGCACTACGGGCAATTCACCTGCGAGGGCTGCAAGAGCTTCTTCAAGCGCTCGGTGCGGCGCAACCTCTCGTACAGCTGCCGGGGGGGCAGGGACTGCCCCGTAGACCAGCACCACCGCAACCAGTGCCAGTACTGCCGGCTCCGCAAGTGCCTCCGCGTGGGGATGCGGCGGGAAGGTGGGAAACGGGCGAGGGGAAAGGGGAGAGAGGATGAGAGAAGAGAGAGGGTGCAAAAGGAGAAGGGATGGGGAAGGAGAAGAGGGGGTGGGAAACCAAGAAGAGATGGAAAAGAAGGGAAGAGGGGATCGGGAAAGGGTAGGGGGGGGAAAGAAGGAGAGAGAGTGTAAAATGAGAGGGGATGGAGAAGGATAGGAGGTGGAAAAGAGGGAGAGGAGATGAGGAAGGGGAGAAGGTGAAAAAAGAGAGGGGATCGGGAAAGGATGGGGGGGAAAGAAGGAGAGAGAGTGCAAAATGAGGGGATGGAGAAGGATAGGAGGTGGAAAAGAGGGAGAGGGGATGAGGAAGGGGAGAAGGTGAAAAAAGAGAGGGGATCGGGAAAGGATGGGGGGGAAAGAAGGAGAGAGAGTGCAAAATGAGGGGATGGAGAAGGATAGGAGGTGGAAAAGAGGGAGAGGGGATGAGGAAGGAGAGAAGGTGAAAAAAAGAGAGGGGATGGGAAAGAAGAGGGGATGGATAAAGAATGAGAGACGGAAAAGAAGGGGAGAGGGGAGAAAAGAGGGAGAGAGAGCAAAATGAGATGGGATGAAAAAGGAGAGGAGATGAAAAAGAAGGGGAAAGGGGATAGGGAAAGGAGAGGTGGAAAATGAGAGGGTGCAAAAGGAGAGGGGACAGAAAAGAGGAAGAGGGGATGGAAAAGAAGGCAAGAGGGAATAGGGAAGGAGAGAGAGGGTGAAAAAAGAGGAGATGGGAAGGAGAGTGGGGATGGGGAAGGGGGTGCAATAGGAGAAGGGATGGAAAAGGAGAAGAGGGGATGGAAAAAGAAGAAGAGATGGAAAAGAAGGGGAGAGCAGATGGGGAAGGGGAGGGAGTGGAAAAGGAGAAAGGATGGAAAAAGGAGATGGAGGGAGAGGGGATGGAAAAGGAGGAGAAGGAAAAGAAGGAGAGAGGACAGAAAAAAGAGTGAGTGTGAAAAGAGAGATGGAAAAGGAAAGAGTGTAAAAGGAGGGAGATGGAAAAGAGAGGGGGATACAAGATGAGAGGAGATGGAAAATAGGGAGAGGGCGGAAAAGAAGGAGAGCTGCTGGAAAAGAGGGATCGCATGATGGAAAAGGAGAGAGGCTGCAAAAGGAGAGGGGAGGGAAAAGAAGGTGAGACAGTGAAAAGGAAGGAGAGAGGATGGAAAAAGAAGAGGAGATGGAGGAGAGAGGGTGCAAAAAGAAATGGGATGGAAAAGGAAAAAGATTGAAAAGAGGGAGCGGGGATAGAAAAGAAGACAGGGCGGAAAAGGGGGAGAGGTGATGGATATAGAGAGGGGCTGCAAAAGAAGAAGAAAGGGTGGAGAAGAGAGAGAATAGAAAAGGAGAGAGGATGGAAAAGGGGAAGGGAGAGCGCAAAAGATGAGGGAATGCAAAAAAAAAGCATGGAAAAGGAGAGGGGGTGCAAAAGTGGGAGCGGATGGTAAAGAGAACAGCGAGAGTGGAAAAGAACAAGAGGGGAAAAGTGGAGAAGAGGGAGCAAAAAATAAAAGAAAAAAAGAAAAAGGGGGGGAAGAGGGGAAAAAACCACAAACGAGAAAGAGAATGAGCGAGCGAGCTGGAAAGACAAAAGGGAAAGAGAAAGGAGAGAAGGGGAGAGAGGGAAAGAGAAGCCAAAAAGAGAAAGGGAAGGGAGAGAAAGAGAAAGGGGCCTCTGGAGAAAGGGAAAGTAAAAGATGGAAAGCGAAAATGGTGAGAAAGGGCTGGGGAGGAAAGAGAAAGGGGGGGAAGAAAAAGAAAAAGGGGGGAAGAGAAAGGGAGAAAAAAAAGGAAAAAAAAGGAAAAAAAGGGGAAAAGAGAAAGAAAAGGGAGAAAGAAGAAAAGGGAGAAGAGAAAGAGCAAAGTCCTCTCTGTTTTATCTTTTCCCTCTCTTTTGCTCCGAATCCTCCCTCAGCCCCGTCGCTCCAGGCTGAGAATCCCCAAACCAGGCAGGAACTTCCCACGGTGGCCAAGCATCCCTCGTTGCCACCGACCCCCTCGTCCATCCTCATCCCCCCAGGCCTTCATCCTGCACCTCCTTATTGCACCCCCAAATTCAGCATCACCCCTGGCAGCGATCTCAGGGCTCCCATCTCACCCGCCTTCACCTTCAAGGGGATAAACCCTATTATTGTTATTTTTTTTGACTATTCCCATGGGAACGGCTCCGGTGAGGGAATCGATTTCTTATTCCATTAATTATATCATCACATAAACGCCTCTTCCCAACTTTAAATCCCCCTCGGGGTTCGGTTTATGGGTCTGGATCTCCACCAAGATGGGGAAAATTCACTTTTCCTCTCTGTCCTGCGTATCCGAGGGACACGGCTGTTAAAAAAACCCCAAGTACTAAAGGGTAATAACATAGATATTCTGTAAAAGATTAAAAAATCCACTTTTTTGGGAGGACTCTCTGGTAAATCTGAAGTTAATTAGTCCGAATGCTTAGCATGACCAGGATTAAAATCACATTTCAGGCGCCCGGCGATGCCCTGGGCTGGTGCCTCTGCCCTCACCAAGCCCCATCCTCATAATTTGAGTTGATTTTATATTTATTCCCCAAAAAGCAGCAATTTTAAAACACATTTTAGGGGTTTTTAAGCCCAAAATGCGGCATTATGGCATCGATTTCACTGCCGTGGCGAAACCTCCATGCCGAATCTCTTTGCTGTGTAGCACTGCCCCTGCTTGAATAAGGACCTGGAGGTCTTTATTTATATTCAAGTTGCTTATTTATGAATTTAGTATTTATAATTAATTACAGACAGGGCCCAGACTCACTCAGCTGCTCAAATCCCCCTTCTCTGCCATATCCTGCCCAGAAAGTCACCTATTTTTAGCATTAAAAAAAATCACAAAAATTCAAAATTCGTCTTTTCTAGCAGATAAAATCCCCTAAATTCAAAATTTACCTTTTCTAGCATTAAAAAAAATCAGAGAAATCCAGATAAGGTGGAAAGTTGTGGTGAGAAGTGGGAAAAGTACCCCTGGCATCAACCGACATCGTGGCTCGGCCGTGGCATCGCGCCTTGGTGGGCACAAAATAATGGGAATTCGGTGGGACCACGGGCAGGGATAAAAAACATCACAAGCTTAATTCTCAATTTTCCCTTTTCTTCCCCAAAAAGGCCGGTTGGGTGGCCCAGGAGGGGAATTTGCAGCAGTTCTGCCCTGCTCGTAGCAAACCTTCACCCGCCTCATGTGGCTGGAGCTGGGGGTAAAATTCCTGGGAGGAGGGGGGGAAATATCCAGGTGTTTTCCCTGCCCTGGAGAAACTGCGCTCAGTGAGGTCATTTGGGGTCAGATCGGGGCTTTTTGGGGTTGTTTTCTTCTTTTTTATCTTTGTTTTAGTTCAGAATTGCCACCAGCTGCCGTTTAATGCCGGGATCGGGCGCGGCCGTGGTGGATACCGCGGCACGGAGCGATTCCCCAGACAGGGACCCCCCCACATTTTCCCCCCTCCTGGGTCTGATTTTTGGGGATGTGTGTGAAGCTGCTGTGGGGAACGGCACCTCCAAGCATGGGGAAAGGCTGTGGATCTACAAGGAAAAGCATCCAGGGATGAACCCTTCCCAAGGATTTAATGTCCTGGGTCTGGCTGCTCCGTGCCTCAGTTCCCCCATCCCATCACGGCATCACAGCTCAGGTTGGGGTGCCCCAAACTTATCAGTTGTGCTTCCCATGATGCCCATTATCCCGACATTCCCGGGGCCAAATCCAGCCCCAAATCCAGGAATTTGGGATGCAATTGGTACTTTGGGCTGAGTAAATTCCCTGAGGATTCTGGGGTGCAAAGGCTGGGAGCGAGGTGGGATTTAGCTGGGAAAGGGAGATTGTATCTTGGTTTTCCCAAACTCATCCGGGATGAGACGCGGGGAATGCGAGGCCGGATCCTGCGGCCGGGTTGAGGGAGAGGGTTTTGGGGATTATCAGCTCGTTTGGCTGCTGGATCTGGCCCTGCAGGAGTTGAAGGAGCTGGAAATGGGGGTGCATGGAAATGGGGGTGCGTGGAACAGGGCGGGGAGCCTCCACAGCCACTCCCATGTATTTCTAGGGCTAAAAAACCTTATTTTCTTCCAGGACACACCCAAGGGTTTGGAACAATTGTTTTGGTCAAAAAGAGAGGAAAAAAGGGGGTTGGATGTCCTGGGGATGCAAAGGAGTTTTGGGGGTTCATGGGGGAGAGAAGGGTGTTTGGGTTTGGAGTGATGCAAAAGGGTTTTGGAGGTTCTTGGTGATGAAAAGGTGGTTTGGGGGTTCATGGGGTGCAAAGAGGGCTTGGTTTGGGGTGGTGCAAGGGGGTTTGAGGGTTCGTGGTGATGGGAAGAGGGTTTTGAGATGCTGCAAGGGAGGGTTCATGGGGATGCAAGGGGGATTTGGGGGTTTGTGGTGATGCCAAGGGGGTTTGGGGGTTCACGGAGGAGCAAAAGGTGTTTGGGTTTGAAGCGATGTGGAGGGGTTTGGGGGTTCAGGAGGATGCAAAGGGGATTTGAGGTGTTGCAAGGTAGAGGGTTCAGGGTGATGCCAAGGGGGTTCAGGGTGATGTAAGGGGGGTCATGGTGACGCAAAGGGACTTCTGGGGTTCATGGTGATGCAAAGGAGGTTTAGGACGATGCAAAGGGGGTTTAGGGGTTTGGAGTGATGCAAAAGGAGGGGTCATGGTGACGCAAAGGGGCTTTGTGGTGATGCCAGGGGGGTTTGGGGGAGTCATGGTGCTGCTTTGCAGGTCATGTGGTCAGCAAAGAGGGGGCTTCACCCCCCCCCCCAAATGCTGCTGGAGCAACACTGAGCCCCAAGAGCCGGGGTGAGAGTGGGAGGAGACCCTCAACACCCCATTCCCGGGGGACCCCCGTTCTCGTGGCCCCAGGCCCGACCCCTGGCTGACACCCGGGACTGTCACGCTGCATTAGGCTGAGCCTGGCTCAGAGCCTGCCCCACCGCGGGGGGCGAGCGGGGGGCACGGGGAGGAGGGGGCAGGGCCCCCACCTGCTGCACGGCGTCACCAAGAGTTCGAAATACCCAATTTGGAGTGTTTTAAGCCCAAAATGCAACAAACTCAATGGGTGGGAGGCAGAGGGGAGCTACTGTCTCCCCCCCAGCATCTCCTCGTGGACCATCATTAGCACCACCCCTTGCAAGAAGGGGGGGGGGACCCCAAATGCTTGGGGTCGGGGGACACAAATCCAATGTGTTTGTGGAAATCCAGGTGGGAGCTGGTGGACAGGTGAAGCCCAGTGCATCCCAGAATGGAGGGAGGGGAATTTTACCCCAGCCTGGGTAGCAGATCCCCCTTTAACATGGGGTGGGGGCACCCACAGGGTTTTTGCAATGCGTCCTGAACGCCCCCCACCCTGGAATAGTTAATCCCTAGGAAACAGGGGGGGGGGCTGGGAGGTGCTGGCATTGGGGTGCTGACCTCCGCTCCCCTCCGCAGCCGTGCAGCGCGGCCGCATGGCTCACGCACCGAGCAGCCCCAGCCAGTACCCCCTGGTCCCCGGGGACCCCTACGGTGGCCACGGCTACTTGAGTGGCTTCATCTCCCTGCTGCTCCGTGCCGAACCGTACCCGCCGGCTCGCTACGGCGCCCAGTGCCTGCAACCCAGCGGCGTGGTGGGCATCGAGAGCATCTGCGAGCTGGCCGCTCGCCTCCTCTTCAGCGCCATTGAGTGGGCCAAGGGCATCCCCTTCTTCCCGGATTTGCAGCTTTCGGATCAAGTGGCTTTGCTGCGGCTGGGCTGGAGCGAGCTCTTCGTGCTGAACGCGGCGCAGTCGGCGTTGCCGTTGCACGCCGCGCCCTTGTTGGCCGCCGCCGGGCTCCACGCGGCCCCCATGGCCGCTGACCGCGTGGTCGCCTTCATGGACCACATCCGCCTCTTCCAGGAGCAGGTGGAGAAGCTCAAAGCCCTGCACGTCGACGCCGCCGAGTACGCCTGCCTCAAGGCCGTGGCCCTCTTCTCACCTGGTGAGGGGGCGTGGCTTCGGGAGGGGGAGGGGCTTGAGAGGGTGGGGCGCTAGGAGAGGGAGTGGCTTAGGAGGGTGTGGGTGTGGCTTGGGTGGCCAAGGGGATGGAGTTCCAATGGTGTGGGCATCAGTGGGTGTGGAGGGAATGAATGGGTTGGGTGTGGGAAAATGGGGCGGGGCTTAATGGGGCAGGGTTCCGATAGGGTGGGCATCACTGGGTGCGCAGGGAATGAATGGGGTGTGGGGAAAAGGGGCGTGGGAAAATGGGGGGTGCCGGGAATGAATGGACTGGAGATGACTGGGCGTGGCCAAATGGGGTGGGGCTTAATGAGCTGATGTTCTAAGGGACTGGGGTTCCTATGGGGAGGGGTTTAATGGGTTGGGGTTCTGATGAGGTGGGGCTTAATGAGGTTCCAAGGGGGTTGGCATCTATTGGTGTGCAGGGAATTAATGGGGCGTGGCTTGACAGGGCGTGGTTCAGATGGGGCGGGGCTTCATTGATGGAGTTGCAATGGGGTGGGGCTTAATGGGGTGGAGTTTCAATGGGGTGGACATATTGATGGGTGCACAGGGAATGAATGGACTGGAGATGACTGGCTGGACTGGGTGGATGGGTTTGATGCTGGTGGGACTGGGTGGGTGGGATTAAGGATGGTGGGAACGGGCTGGGTGGGGCCAAAGAGGTGGGGTTGAAGGGACATATCCCCCACGCTCCGTGCCTCAGTTTCCCCATCCCCGCAGACGCCGTGGGGCTGTCGGACCCGGGGCAGGTGGCCGGGCTGCAGGAGAAGTCGCAGTGCGCGCTGGAGGAGCACGTGAGGCGCCAGCACCCCAGCCAGCCCAGCCGCTTCGGGCGCCTCCTCCTGCGCCTGCCCGCGCTCCGCAGCGTCTCTGCCCCTGGCATCCAGCAGCTCTTCTTCAGCCGCCTGGTGGGCAAGACCCCCATCGAGACCCTCATCCGCGACATGCTCCTCGCTGGAGCCACCCTCAACTGGCCCTACGGCCCCATGCAGTGACAGCCCCCGGGATGGGGACCCCGAGGATGGGGACAGCAAGGATGAGGGTATCAAGAATGGGGACACAAATGGGCCTCAACAGCTGGGGACACCAAGAAGTGGACCCCAACAATGGGAAACCATGGTTGGGGAATCCAAGGATGGGGACGGCAAGGGTGGGGACACCAAAGATTGGATCTCAACAGCTGGGGACTGTAATAAATGTACCCCAGCAATGGGAATCCGTGGTTGGGAAATCCAAGGATGAGGACACAAGGAGGGGACAGCCAGGATGGGGACACCAAGGATTGGACCTCAGCAGCTGGGGACACCAGTAATTGGACCCCAGCAATGGGAATCCATGGTTGGGGAATCCAAGAATGAGGATATCAAGGATGGGACTCCAATGGTGGGGCCACGTGGTTGGAGATGCCACGGTTGGGGACCACAAGGATGAGAACCCCAAGGATAAAGACCCTCCCAACAATGGAATCCCAGTGATGGAACCTGAAGGATGGGACTCCAAGGATGGAGATCTTAAAGATGAGGACACCATGGATAAAGATCCCAAGGACTGAATCCCAGAGATGGGATCCCAAAGATGGGACCCCAAGATTGGAGTCCTCAAAGACAGGACCCAAAGGATGGGACCTCAACAATGGGGACCCCAGAGATAGAGACCCTCAAGGAAGGATGGGGACAGAGATGCTGCTGAGGGGGGGAATGCTTTTTTTTCCTATTTAAGGCAGAAAAGCTGGTTTTGGGGGCAGTCCCAGGGGCCCCCTGCGCGCATGGGGAGAGGGGGATTATTTATAAAGAGAAATTAAAATAAAAGCCTATATTCTATCCCTGCTCCCGCCCGCGGGCAGCGGAAACCAACCCGATTCTTACTTTTTCCCCATGGTTTTTATCTGCACTGGGCTCAGGTTTTCTTTTGTCTTGTTAAGAATTAGAGAACTGGGCAAATTCCACAACTTTTTTTATCATTTTTGGCTGGAATTGGAAGAAAATGCAACACCAGGTAAACCCTAATGACTCTGTCCCAGTATGGGTATGGGATGGTGCCCAGCTGATCCCAGTTAGGGCCCAGACACCCTCAGTGCAGGCCAAAGGGTGCACCCAGTGTGGTCCCCATGCACTCCCAGTATGGGCTTCTCTTGTGCCCAGTAAGGCCCCACCAGTATGGGCTCCCGGTGCAGCCCCAGTCTAATCCCAGTCTCATTCCAGTGTGTGCCTGCAGTCTGATCCCAGTAATAGTCCACCATCACCCCAGTATACCACCTCCCCACCCCAAGCCTGGTCCCAGTGTCCTCCCAATATACGATCCTGATCTTACCCCCAGTATGGTCCTGCACCCACCCCCCTTTCCCCTCCCAGTGCAGCCAGAGCTTCTCTAACGGCTTCTATTTTTAGAGTCCTGAAGATGATCCAGGGATGGGGGAAGGCAGATAAATGTCTCAATCGATCGATTAAGGAGCTGTTTGGCTGCATTTGGGTGAGCGATGGCCAAACATCCCGGCCCTGGGATGTGCTGGGATGAGCTGGAGGGGATTCTCCCACACCCAAGGGCTGGATCCTCCATGGAAAAGCAAGGAGAGCATGGAAATATGGGAAAGGGGAGGGAGGTTCTCCAGTCCTCAGATTATCTCCATGGCCTTCTCTGGACTCGTTCCAACAGCTCCAGGTCCTCCCTGTGCTCAGGACTCCAGAACTGGACTCCAAGTGGGGTCTCCCCAGAGCAGAGCCCCCTCCCTCCCCTCTGGTCCCCCTGCTCTGGATGCAGCCCAGGACACGGGGGGTTTCTGGGCTCTGAGCACACTTTGCCAGCTCATCGGGAGCTTCTCCTCCCCCAGCACCCCAAGTCCTTCTCCTCAGGGATGATCCAAACTCATTCTCCACCCAGCGTGGAATGCATTCATGAATGTGCACACGTATGTGCATGCAAACACCTGTGTGCACGTGTGTGTAAGCACACGTGTGGTGCTGGAATCGATAAGCAGGAGGTAAGTTTGCGGTCAGTAGGTAGATGTTATGTGAAGGCACTGCCCTGGCTCCTTAACCCTTTGCAAGCTGAGGGGGACCAGAGCAGAGATCCCTCCCAGGAAGGTTTGACCTTGACTGTGACCCCTGTCCCATTCTCCTTCGGATCCCAAAGGATGCTCGGGAGCTGTGGGGCTCAGGACTCTTTTGGGGAGGTCTGGTGATGGCCACACCAGCTCCTAGAGCTCAGTGCTAATGCAGAGATGAGGAACCCATGGGCTTTCGGGGGTGGCAGTGATGATGGGGCTCCAGCAGAACCTCGAGGGGGTTGCAGCACCCCATGGATTCAGGTTTGGAGCACAATGACCTCTGTTGGAACAGCAGCATCGCCCCCCGCGCCGGCGAAACCGAGGCACAATGGGGGACAAGGCACCCACATGTGTCCTCCCCGCCAGCCCCACCTCCACTCCCCCGTCTCTAAACCCCACGGAGAACTCGTCAAGGTCACCTCGGAGCCGGGAGCAAATTTACGGTCCTGACATTAAGGCACCAGACAAAATCTGGCAACCAGGCGCTGGGGTGGCTTATATACGGCGCGAGGATTTATCGGGCGGCACGGGGGCAGCGGCGCCGGCAGCACCGCCCGAGCATCGCCCGCGGCTCCTGCACCACTCCCCGGTGCCCCTCTGGCTCTCACATCACTCCCTGGTGAGGCTGGAGTTGGGACAAGGGGGACTCACCCCCTGTCTTACCCACTAGAGAATCTACCCAAGCACAGCCCCATTGCCACCAAACAACCCCCGGCGTGATAATCCCCGGTGCCAACGACCCCCCATCCCCCCAAGCCCGGGTGGCACCCCCCGGGACCTCCTGCTCTGGGGTCTCTCCCCCTGCAGACCCCGTGTTGTTTCTAACGAGCTTAATTCCCTGTTGAGTCAACACCACGGTCCAGCACCCCCGGCCCCCGTGTGCCCCGTTCCTCCGCGGAGATTAAATCCTCCCACCCCCTGCCCATCCCACTCCGTGCCTCAGTTTCCCCACCAGCCCTGCTCAGGAGACAAATCCTGGAGGAGGAGCGGGGACAGAGTGAAAATGTGAGGTCCCACAACACCCACATCCCCTCCCTCATTAGCCAGGCACTTCATTAGGCTCAATATCCCCTTGGGACCCTGTTCCCCACACGGGACGTCCCCCAGTGTCCCTGCAGATGCTCCAGAGGTGATCCATCATCTGGAAGAGCCCAGCACTAACTCCAGCAGGCGGCCCTTCCCGTAAGCGCTCGTTAATTAATGCCAAATCGCTGCGCGATTACAGGACGTGGAAATCAAATGACTTCATTGTGATTAAGGTTTATTGCCTCCGCGGAGCGACAGGACCAAGAATCATTTGCTGCTTATTGGAAAGGGCTGTGGGGAGCATTTGCTGGTGCCGTGAGTGCCCGAGGGATGGAGCCGCCTGCGCCGCCACCGAGGGACCCACCAGGAGTCCGTCCCCTTCGGCCCGCGCCCACCGTCACCAGGGAGGTGGGAGAGAGGGGACACTGGTGCCACGGATGGGATGGCGATATCAGAAAACCCTTTTCCTGTCCTCATCCCCATTCCTGTCCCTTTTCCCATCTCCATCCTCATTCCTATCCCCAACCTTGTCCCCGTTCCCATCCAAACCATCCCCATTTCTGTCCCTTTTCCTGTCCCTATCTCCATCCCCATCCTCAGCCCGAGCCCATTACTATTCCTACCCTTTTCCCCATCTCCATCCTCATCCCTGTCCTTAACCCTGCGCCCATCACCATCCTTATCCCAAACCCCTCCCCATTCTTGTCCCTTTTCCCATCTTCATCCTCATCCCTCTCCTTAACTCTGTCCCCATCACCATCTCCATTCCCACTCCCATTCTCTGTCTGGGTTTCGTGCCAGAAACATCCCCATGGGAGAAGTCTCCCTCCCCAGGGGCCGTGGGGACACCGAGCACCCTCTCCATGCCAAAGTGCCTGTGGTGGTGGTCAAAGGGACCTCAGGCACATCCCTGTTGCCTCCGTGGCATTGAGGAAGGCGATGTTTCGTGGCAGTCATCAAAATCCCCTCCCTGGGACTTGGCGCTA
Organism: Tapera naevia; assembly: GCA_033556795.1. Classification (NCBI taxonomy): domain Eukaryota; kingdom Metazoa; phylum Chordata; class Aves; order Cuculiformes; family Neomorphidae; genus Tapera; species Tapera naevia. The sequence goes on along the minus strand of JAUMJJ010000415.1, from coordinate 34,939 downwards.
CCCGTTCGGGAAACACTGGGCAGGGGCTGGGGTGGGTTTTGCCCCGGTGACAGGTGACATCAGAAGACCTCTTGCTCCCCAACACAGGGACCCAGCAGACCCATCCCCTCTCATTAAACCCTTCCCACCCCACTTTGATCTCCCCCTCATGCCTGCGTCCGGGGTCAGCGCAGGCGACGCTGCCGACATCACCCAGGACTGGTGACGATGAGGGGGGACCTTCTCTGAAACCAGTGCAACCCCCCCCCAACCCTCTCAGCTCAACGAATCCCTCCTGAAAAGCCGGGCACTGGTCAGGTTTGGGGAGGAAAAAGGACACTGGGCTTTACAGTAGCGCGCACTATAGAGGCAGTGTTCCGGCGTGACCCCGCGGGTCAGAGGTGAAGGGTTTCCCAGGAGCCTCTTTGAAGAGAGCCATCTTTGATGAGAAAAGAGCCTCTATACAGATGTCTCATAATTACCATGAGAATGTGGAGCACATGGCGGCTGCGCGGCCCCAAAGGGAGCTTTAATGGAATGTCATTAAAACGCCCCTTTCCGAGGTTTTTGCGTTTTTTTTTTTTTTTCTTTGCCCCACTTCAACCTCTTTCAACCTCAACCTCCCCCTCGCTGAATCCACGCTGGGCATCCGGGAGCCCTCTTGGGTACCCAGTGCCCCACGGGGATGCTCAAGGTTTGGTTTGGATCCAAGGAGGTGAATTCCTCCAGCCTGGAGTAGATTCTGCCTGGGATGGGGAGGGATGAACCTGGTTGGGATGGGACTGGCGTCTCCAACCCCTGCAGAAGGAGTGACTGTTGTTTAATCACAACTCTCCAGCCTAGCCCGAGGTGGTGCAGAGGGGAAGCCCTGCCCGCGGCAAGGCCAAAGGCTGAGGGCACCATGGGCACCACAGGCATCACCCATCAGCACCACAAAACCTTGGATACCAGGGCCAGGCAGAAAATACTGATTTCAGCTTAGGTTCCCTCCCAAAAATCCACCTGAAGCCTCTCCGGCGATGCTCCAGGAGGGTGGCCGGGCTCCTCCGTCCCGTGCCCTTGGCCGTCCCTCTCCAAATGATAAACTGCCACTAATAAAAGCGGCGGCGGGGCCGATATATCTGTAATCGCCTTTGATACACGGGGAGCCGGTGTCGAGGGCAGCGGCGGCCCCAGCGCGGGGCGGGAGGTCAATCGCCGTGAAATCGCCCCGTCAGCCCGGCTTTTATCCGCGTGTCAGGACGTCAGGGTGGGAAAGGCGACCGTGGCTGGGGCGGCACGCACCGAGACACCCCTCGCTGGCCCTGGAGGATCTGAACCATGGAATTGTGGAATCACGGAATTGTAGAATCGTGGAATGGTGGAATTAGAGAATCATAGACTCATGGAACCATGGAATCGTGGAATGATGCAAGTATAGAATCATAGATTCAAGGAATGATGGAATCACAGAATCAAGAAATCATGGTATCATGGAACCATAGAATTATGGAATCATGGTATCATGGAACCATAGAATTATGGAATCATGGAATTATAGAATCATAGACTCATGGAATCATGGAATAGCAGAATCATGGAATCATAGACTCATAGACTCATAGACTCATAGACTCATGGAATCACAGAATTGTATAATCATGGAATCATAGAATCACGGAATCATAGAATCACAGAGTCATAAAATCATGGAATGGTTTGTGTTGGAAGGGACCTCAAAGTCCACCCAGTTCCAACCCTTTCTGCCGTGGGCAGGGACACCTCCCACTGGACCAGGGGGCTCCAAGCCCCATCCAGCCTGGCCTTCAGCACCTCCAGGGATGGGGAAGCCACAACTCCCCAGGCAACCTGGGCCAGGGCCTCCCTACTCATTGTGAAGGTTTTCTCCCTGATGTGTAATCTAGGAAGAAATTCTTCATAAAAGGATTTGGCTCCCTTTTAGCTTTAACTCTGCCCAGCGCCGTGTCTCGCCATGCCACAGAGATCCACCAACATCCTTCCCAAGCAGATGAAGCTTCAGATACTGGAACACCAACAGCCACATATGAAACAGGACCTGAAATCCCAAATCTATGTAGAGTCCCAATGGGAAAAATCTGGGCTGAGCAGCAAAACCTCAGCCTGGGTGGTGGTCAGGGGCTTCATCACAAAGGTTGTGGGATTTGCTTTAGGGCAAGCAGAGGAGGTGAAAGATGTTTTAAGGCAGAAAAACCTATTTTTGATCATTTCAAATAGGTTGGCAGGGAGACAAGGGGTTCCCGTTCGCAGCACAGGGGAGATGTAGGGGTGGATGGTGAAAGAGATGGAGAAGAAGAGAGAGGGATGGAGGGAGGGATGAATGGGTCTAGGGAAGGAGGGAGGAAGGGATGGATGATGGATGTGGGGAAGGAGGGATGGATGAACAACACGGCATCCCTGGAAAACCAGGACATTTCAGGCTTGAGGGTGCCCATTTGGCTTGGCTATGGGTGATATTTCCCACTGGAAACATACTCCAAGTCTTCCCCTGATAAAAACCATCAGACCCCCTTGTTCTGTCCCTCCTGGCCCTGGCACCTCGGGCCCAGACACCCAAGTCCCTTCAAGGCCGTGGTACTTGGCCATGGCTGCGCCGATGCAACCCCAGCTGATGGAGCCAAGAGAGTTGAGTTCAGCCTGGCCGAGACTCTGGAAAGGGTGGGAGATGCAGCTTCCTGCATCTTCTGAACACGGGGTCGGCTGGGAAACCATTTCTAAGGGCAAAAAGAGACTGATATTGAAGATAAAAAAAAAGAAGTGATTTCTTGGCTGAAGACCCATCCCCATTAGACACCCCGCAGCAGCGTGACTCCCGGCCTCCTTCCATTGTCAGAGAAAGGTCAGCCCCTGACTAGTTCGTTATCATTAGCTAAGGCCAATTTAATCACGCCGATTGTGTATAAATCACCGCGGACAGACAGGGCACTTTCCTCCCTCCCCACCTCCCCGGCTCGAAGGTTGACAAATCTCCCAGCCCTCTCCCCCCCCCGGCCCAGCTCCGGCCGCTGCCCAGGGCTTTCGGCCGCTTGGCCAAGTCTTAAAGGACGTGGTAAATGACGGGGTTGCTGGGCATCCATCACCCTGTCAGCCTGAAGAGCAGGGTCACGGTAAGAAAGATCAAGGGCCACGCGGGAACGGCAGCGGGGCAGGAGCGAGGAGCGGGGCCGGGAGGTGTCGGGGATCCAGGGGGGTGAAGTGGGGGCTGCCCCATCCCTGGAGGTGTTCAGGGCCAGGCTGGATGGGCCTTGGAATCCCCTGTTCCAGTGGGAGGTGTCCCTGCCCCATCCTTGGAGGTGTTCAAGGCCAGGCTGGATGAGGCGTTAAGTCCCCTGATCCAGTGGGAGGTGTCTCTGCCCATGGATTTGGAACTGGATGGGCTTTGAGGTCACTTCCAACCCAAACAGGTCCATGATTCTATGATTCTCAGTTCTCTGAGATGGAGAATTTTGCTGCTTGGCATGGTTGGAGGAGCAAAACTTCCTTGGTCAGAGGACCAGGAGTCTGGAGATGCTTTGCTGCACCCCATGATCAGTTACACAGGGTTCACATGAGCCACAGCCAACAATAAACTCAGCTTTAGGCCAGGCTGTGAATTTACCTGTCCTAAGACTCCTTGGAGCACCTTCCAGTAGGGAAAGGGGCTCCAGGAAAGCTGGGAAGGGGCTCTTGGATCAGGGAGTGCAGGGACAGGATGAGGGGGAACAGTTCTGAGCTGAAAGAGGGGAGATTGAGATGAGATCTTGGGGAGAAATGTTTTGGTGTGAGGGCGGGGAGGCCCTGGCCCAGGTTTCCCAGAGCAGTGATGGCTGCCCCATCCCTGGAGGTGTTGAAGGCCAGGCTGGATGGGGCTTGGAGCCTCCTTATCCAATGGGAAGTGTCCCTGCCCGTGGAATTGGATGGGGTTTGAGGTCCCTTCCAACCGAAACCATTCCATGATTCTACGTGGGGCTGATCCAGGAGGAAGGGAAAAGACCCAAAACAGCCCCATTGCACCCAGGTCCTGCTCGTGGCAGCTTTTCCCACCTCCCTTGTCTTGCACAACCTGAAGTGCTTCCACCTGGGAAGCAAAGTCAGGCTTAGAAAGCTGTGGCTGGGAAAAGGTTGCTCCTGCCTGTCCTGGGGCTGCCCGGCCCATCCCAGCAGGATGCTTGGAGCTCAAAGGATGCTTAGGGCTGGTTTCACCCCAGATGCCCCCAATGACGCCTCCCACCCCTCTACAGGGGTTTTAGTACCCGAAGGGCTGAGGGAAACTGAGGCACAGAGCAAACCTCCCCACCCAGCAGCAGCCACACAAAGCAGGATGGAGCCAGCATCCCTCATCCACGGCGACCAAGAACCAGCCCAGAAGGATGGAGCTGGCCAAGGCGTCCAACTTCTCTTCTCCCTCCCTACCTTCATGTTCTTCCCTTTTTATTCCCCCCCTCTTTTTCTTGCTTTCTTTTTTTTTTTTTTAATTTCCATCTAATTGGGGAGGGGGGGGAAGGATGGAAGATAAGAGCTGCCAGGGCTAATTACACCTCATTATTCCAAAGGATCTCTCACGCCTCACTTCTCCTCAAACGGTGGCAAAAGCGAGGGGGAGGGGTTTGGCTATTAAGGGAGAAGCCTTGGTGGAAAACAAAGTTGGTTAATTCACACGGCGCGGCCCCGCGGCGGCTGCGTGGGGGCTCCCCTCCACCTCGTGGGGGCTCCCCTCCGCCTCGGCCCCGCCGGGGGGCTGCAGCCGCGGGTGGGGGGGGGGGGCGGGGGGGACTGGGGGGCCCCGGGGTGGAGGGAGACCACCCTGGGGTGATGCGGATGGTGTGGGTTGCTCACAAGAAATTGAGGCCATGACCGTGGGTGTTCCTATGATTTATGGTGTCCCCAGGTCCCTGGGTGTCCCCCCATCCTTGGGTGTCCCCATGACCATGGGTGTCAATAGATTTTGTTGTCCCCACGTCCATGGGTGTCTCCATGTCCTTGGGTGTTTCCCATGTCCCTGAGTGTCCCCACATCCATGGGTGTCCCTACACCCTCGGACACTGGGCAGAGATGGGAATGGGAGCATCAAGCGCAGCTCACGCTGACCTTTCCTGGCATTGGGAAAAATTATGGCAGTGACTGTTTTCCATGGATACCCACACGGATCTGGACCAGCATTGCTGCAGCCTTTTCTATTTGCTTCCTCTGCACCATAAAATACAAATTTTACTCCCCCTAAAATGCATTTCCTCCATAAAACTGGATGCTGCAAACTCATTCAGCTCTCTAGGGTGGTTTCTTATTTCTCCTAAAAAGAGGGGATTTGGTTATAAAGCAAGAAATTCCCTGTTTTGCTTTGCCAGGGAAGGCTCCAGCCCTGCCTGTATGCAGCAAACCACGAATCTTTCCATGAGGATGAAGAGGGTCCTAAGAATTCCTTACATGTGGATTAATTTATAGCTGAAGGATGAGGCTGAGGTGGTTAAACTTAATAAAGATGTGAAGAAATCGGGATTTAAGAGGTGTTTTGGGAATTCTGTTGCTCGGCTGCTCCCAGCTGCACCCCCCAATGCCAGAATTCCAGCAGGGAGAGGTTGGGGCTTTCTTCCACCCAGGCACTTGGCTGGATCCAGGAGACAGAGTGATAACTCCATCCCGTTAGGTACCACAGCCCCAGCAATTGAGAGCATTCCCTGCTTTCCATTGCCAAATCCTTACCCCACTTCTGCTGGCTGCGTTTTCTCTCCCCTTCCTGTGCTATTTTGGTGGTCCCAACTCCACCATTCTGGCTGGAGATGTTTTCCTGTGGGAGAAACGAGGATAATTCAGATAATTCAGATAATTTAGATAATTGCAGCTGCAAATCCACCCTCTCCTTCTCCTGTTTTGTGCCCCCAAAGCCCTGACACCTCTTATTTCAACCCAGGAGGGCTAAACCCATCCCTTTCTTCTATTTAAAAAAATCAAAAATAACCTTTAGCAAAAGCCAGAGTGGTTGATTATGGGAAATCGATGAAATGTCTATAAAATAAGGGCAGGAACAAGTTGTTGCTTTGGGCTCGGGTGGGGACAGACTTTGGATTTACGAAGAGTGGCAGCTTAGAGCGGGCTGTTCGGGGATGCCACCAGCTTGAAGCTGGGACTCTTCTCATATTTTAAGGTAAAACCAGATGAAATAAATACCGATATTTATCCACATCCCCCCGTGCAGCCACCGAGCTGCAGGGTTGCTGCTCCACCCTTATTTTCCTATGCACAAAAGCAGAGGAAAAGACATGAAACCCATTAATCCTCCCCAGCAATGGGAATGAGTCCTTTTTTCCTTCCCTCCCGGGAAAAGCCCCCCATCAAGTAAAGAATTATTTCATCCCCACTGCACTGGGCTGTAACCCCGGCGCCGAGCAAGGAGCCCCTGTCAGACCCGGCGAGGGAAAGGGATGAGCCAGGAAGGAAATTCAAAAGGAAAAGTTGCCGTCAACAGTGTTGTCGCTCTCAAGTTCATTAATCTGTGCTTTAAAAGCCTCAGAGGAGTCTTAAACAAACCTCACGCTGCCGACACTTTTGTGCTTCCAACATCGCGGAGGCGAGCTGCTTTTACCCCAAGGAATTCCTTTTCCCTCCGAAGAGCAAACGTTGATTAAGCAAACGCGGGGACGCTTTAAATAAAAATAAATTAAATCGCTTTTCATCACTTTTATCTTCCAAACTTACTTTAAAAAAATGAATGGAGGGTTTGCTTGGCCTTTTTTTGGTAGTTCCCCCTCGCAGAATGCAGGGCATGGGGCGGCTTAGAATTAATAAATATAGATTTTATGGATTTATAGCTCGTCGTGTGTAGCAGCAGCCCAAGTTCTGCAGGTTGCTCATTCCCTGCTCACTCCCAGCCTTTAACTTTTCCCTTTGCGACAGCAAATATTGCAAATATTGAGGCGACTTTGCCTGTTCCTCGAGGGAAAAAAAAAAAAAAAAAAAAAGCCGTGAATTCTCCAGCTCGGAAAAGAGCAGACCCTGGCAGATTAATACTATTAAGTAGGATTTTAAAAAAACAGGAGCAATTGAGGGTGGATAATGCCCTGCGGAACAAATGGGCTCCGTTCTGCAGCGCCTGGACGGTCCCTGTGTGCCCAGGGGTGTTCGGCGTCTCTTTAAGGGAGCTGAAAGGTGGGAATTGAAACCCTGCAAAACTCTGCAAACACCGCCGCGATCGGCATCAGCCCGGTCGCGATCGGCATCAGCCCGGTCGCGATCGGCATCAACCCGGTCGCGATCGGCGTCGCAGCCGGTGGAAGCGACAACACAGGGTGGAAATCGGGGTAGAACGAGGATAAACCCCTGGAAACAGAGTGGAATGGGTTTGGGGTGAGCTCCTCGGGTCTCTTACCCAGCCCAAATCCGGCACAAATTCACCCACCACGACTCCCTGGGGATGGGAGGGAATAGAAAGGGGATGGAGGTGGAATTTGTGGATTCAATGTGCTCACAGAGCAGACAAGGTGATTTTCTTATTAGGAACTACCTTTAAAAATGTATCTTATTTTCCCTCCAGGAAAGAGTTGAGGCTTTTGTGATTTGTTTAAAAAGCTTTTTAATTTGTTGTAAAAGCTGAGGCTTTTACAATTCCTGTTCAAACTTACCTGGACCCCACGGAAGTGAAGGAACAGCATTGCCATAAATAAAATTAGTTAAAAACCCAGAAACCTTCTGGATACAATCACTGCAAAGGACATTTCAAGACAGGATTTTTCACTATGATATCCCTGGAATAAGGATTTTCTCTGCCCACAACGTTTGCTAGTGATGCTGGAGCCGTGGAATACTCAATCCTATCACCTCTTTCACTAAACACAGGATTGGATTCAAGTTCCTGGGAAGGCGACACAAAAAGGGCCTTTGGAGGCATAAAAAGGGCTTTTTGGGGGCATAAAATGCACTTTTTGAGGCATTAAAAGGTGAAGCTGAGGAAGGGTCTGTGTGGGGTGGGAAATGGCTCCTGGGAATGGCAGGGGATGCTGCAAAGAGAAAGTGGGGGGACAGGGAAGTAGGGGAGCAGTATTCCCTGGGTCTTGTCCTGGGAAACACAGCCAACAGACCAAAAGCCAAGGAATTAAAACCACACACAGCAGTGTCAGGGGCTGCTGAATGCATTTTGAGATGTATTTTTGGGGGAAAGAAATACATCCATGTCCATCCCCAAATAAGCCCCCTTTGTGTCTCTCTGCGGCAATTTGGGACTCAAGTGTTTTTATGAGATTAGAGGGGACTTCCCAAATATTCTCAGTGACAAAAACTCCAGCTGCCAAAGCCACCCCAGATCCCAACTCTCCAAGGCTTTGGGGAACTCTCCTTCTTCCCCCACACAGCCCTAAGCACAAGTTGCTCCCTCGTTCTGCAAACCCAACATTGGCTTTGACGCCAGCTCAATATTTCCTCCTGAAATCCCATTTTTCAAGCTTTCATTCCATTTTCCTGACAGCATTTGTTTCGTGGTCACCGGACGATATATTTACCGAGCTTTCTTATCGTCCATTTTTCTGGAAGAACCTTATTGCATTAAAAATCCCTCACAAAGACAAAACCGAGGAGATGATGAATTCAAATCCAACCCAAACTGTTTGAGGGTCATTCAGTTCTGAGATACCTCAGCTCCGAGCAGCGAAGCTGGTTGAGATGCACAGCTAAGGACCCTGCATAGTGCTATAAAATGTAATTTATTCAATGAATTTATTCCCCCCTCCAGATAAATGGAAAACCAACAGGATTGTGAAGCTGAGGGAGGGCCTTTGTGGGGTGGGAAACGGCTCCTGGGAATGTCAAGGGGTGCTGCGGGGAGAAAAGGTCATCCCTGGAGAGAGCAGGGACCTGTCGAGGGGAGACAGGGAAGGCAGGGAGCAGGATTCCCTGGGTCCTGTCCTGGGAAAAACAGCCAAGAGACCAAAAGCATCGAATTAAAACCACACAGCAGTATCAGGGGATGCTTGAATGCATTTTGCAAGACATTTTTGGGGGAAAACCCCAAACCTCATCAACCTCAAGGCTGGCAACAGTGATGGGTAGAGGAGAGGGGAAAGGGAAAAGGAGAGGAAAATGCTTCCCAAACTGTTTTCCCAACACCATGTCCTTACTTTTTTTCTTTTCTACATGCTATTCTCATTTATAAATGATGGATAAACCTTCCCAAAGCTCTTGGTTGAACAGCATTGATCTGGGGTAGCTCCTTCGATGCCTCTGGGTTCATCCTGGCTTTGGTGCAGCCGCACAACTGGGGAGCCCTGGAGATGGGTTGAGGCCACGATCCCAGCAGGGACTCAAGAAGGTCCTGTTTCCCTGCAGGATGACCTTTGGGATTTGCCTAGAGTGCAAATAAAGCATCTTAAAGGCAGTTCCCAGGCCTCTCCCATCGTACCCGTTTTAATTTCCGCTCCAAACCAGCCAAGCCCTGAGTGAGAAGGTGCTCAGAAAGGTGCCAGGTGTGGAGGAGCTTCTATAGGGGTTGCCCTCCATGCACCCTGCGTCACCCAGGGAGCTGCATCCCAGTCCCAGGCCTTGGCTTCCAGTTTCCCATCCTGGGAGCATCACATTGGTGCTGGGGAACAACCGGGGGATGACTGGGATGCTGCTGCAGCCCCATCCTTGCAGGGTCCCAGCGCAGCTCGCTTTTCCCAGCCTGGCACTGGTGCACCCACAGCTCCTTTTGAGTCCTCCTTCCCGTGGGCACCTGTTCCTATCTCAACCACAAAGACCCATTTTAAATCCTTTCACAAAGAGCCACAGGGCTTTTTCCTTTCTTCCACTTGTTCTTTGCGGGAGCATCACCAGAGCCTCCTCCAACCTCTCAGGAGCTGAGTTCAACATCCCAAAACCACTATTTTTTTTCCTTCTGGTTAGAAAAAGCCTTGTGAAAGATAAGGTATGGAAAAAGTGACCAATGGATACAAATCGAGGGGTTGTCGTGCTCTCCCGACTTGCACTTTTCCCTGTCAGTTATATTATTATTATTATTATTAGTTATTTTATGTATTTATTATTATTATAGATTATTATATTAGTACTATTTATCAGATATCGATTATTATATTATTAGTATTATTAGTATTTATAATATATCTTACTATTATGGATTATTATTATATTGTTATTATTAACATCATCATCATTAGTAGCAGTAGTAGTTATTATATATATTTATTATTATTGTACATCACTATATTATATTATTAGTATTAGTAGCATTAGTAGTATTTATCATATATCTTACTATTATAGATGTTATTATTATTATTGTTGTTATAATTATTATTAGTAGTAATTATTCTATGTATTTATTATCGTAGATTATTATATTATTGGCATTAGTAGTATTTATCATATGTCTTACTATTATAGATTTTATTATTGTTGTTATTGTTATTATTATTGTTATTGTTTTTTACATGATTGTGGTTATTATGATATTATGATATTATGATATTGTGATATTGTGATATTGGTTATTGTTGTTGTTGTTGTTGTTGTTGTTGTTGTTATTATTATTATTATTATTATTATTATTATTATTATTATTATTATTATTCTCCTGGATTTTGGCAGCGCCGCCGTTCCCAGCTGAAGCCCAGCCTTGGCCGAAGCAGGACGCAGTGTCTGACAGGTTGGCAAGACAAGTCTATTAAATCAAAAATAACCAACCCACCCAAAGTTCCTCAGGGTGGATCCCAGCCTTTTCCATATTAACCCTTCACTGCCCAGCAGTAGGGAAATACAAAGGAAAGGATTCCTGGTGCTGGGCCAGTAAAACCAGCTTTTACCAAGGGAATAAATTGCCACAGTTCTCCCTTATCTTGATTTTAAACCAGAAAAAACCCAGAGAATTGTGAGTTTCCTCCTAGGGAACGGATGGAAAGTTTGGGAAGCAGCTGAGAATGGCTCTGAGTTTGAAGTGGGAGAGCTCCGGGTGGGATCCTGTCGGGATTTCTCCCTTGAAAGCAAAGCCTTTTGCACCGGAGCTGCCTGCAAACACAGCAGCGCCTGGAGTTTTCCTTCCCGCACGGCTGGATCCCCTCTTTTCCCTCCCCAGGATAAATATTTGCTACAATTTTCTCCCTGGAATTATTCACAGGCAGAAAAGAAACTTGTGTCCCCCGTCCCCCCACCCCCGCCAACCCCCGCCCCCAACCACTGCTCAAAAATAAATAACTCCCGGTTGCCAAAAGCGAGGAGAGTGAACTCAAACGCATTGCACTGATGGATTCTTAGTTAATTACACAAAAACAATTAAGCATCCCTCCCTCATTTAAAATCACCTCGGTTTCTTACCCCCGGGAAGCTCCTGCTCATCCGAATCCTGGCGCTGCCTGCAAAAGCTCTGCTGGATTTGCATAGGGCGAGGGCACAGGGAAAGCCTTTCCAGGCCTGTGAATGGCATTGTGGAAAGGGAAAGAAAAGCCAAACCCAACCCTCTGATCTCCAGGGATTTGAGGCTTTTGGATGGATTCGGAGCCCCGTTTGCTGCCGGCGAGCTCCGGCGTCACAATTCGCTCCCTTTGTAACAGCAGGAGCAAGGATTGCGCCCCTGGACTCAGCACCTCAAATCCTGGGGTCAGTTTTGGGCCCCTCACGCCAAGAAAGCCCTTGAGGGGCTGGAGAGTGTCCAGAGAAGGGAATGGAGCTGGGGAAGGGGCTGGAGAACAGGGGTTCTGGGAGTGGTGAGGGCCATGGGGGGGTTTAGTCTGGAGAAGAGGAGGCTGAGGGGAGACCTCATGGCTCTCCTGGAGAGGAGGTTGTGGTGAGGTGGGTGCTGGGCTCTTCTCCCAAAGAACAAGGGATGGGATGAGAGGAAACGGCCTCAGGTTGTGCCAGGAGAGGCTTAGGTTGGATATTGGAAAAATTCCTTCATGGAAAGGGTTGTCAAACCCTGGCAGAGGCTGCCCAGGGTGGTGGGGGAGTCCCCATCCCTGGAGGGGTTTAAAAGACAAGAGGATCAGTTTCTCAGGGATGGGTCAGTAGTGGACAGAGATGGTTGGACTCGATGATCTCAAAGATCTTTTCCAACCAAGCGATTCCATGATTTTAGGGCAAATTGCAAAGCCCTGCAAAAGTGAATGAGGTTCAGCCCGGGGAGGGATTTTTCCCTTTAGATGTGTCTGCACAGATTTGGGTTTTTAATCCACTAACAGGGAACAGAAACCCTAAGGAAGGTGGTTTGGACAGCCTGAGTGGTGGATGCAGCCCTGCGAGTGTTGGGGAGCAGCGTTGAGGTTCAGTCCCTGCACGGGGGGGTTTGGGCAGGAGCAATGGCCAAGCCACGGGGTGCCACCAACATCTGCCAAGCCCATGTGTGCCTTCCTTGGTCCTCTGCTGCAGGTGGTGGGATGGGACACCTCTCCCTACACACCTGAATCCACCTGAGCCCACGTAAACACGCTCTGCTCACGCTTCCACACGCCAGTGAGCCAGGGGATCACACACCACGCCCGCTGGCTGCTTCCAAACCATCGATGCTTTGGTACGGATCATAGAATCATGGAATGCCATGGGGGCCGAAGACTCTCACGGCTGTGGAAGTGAGGATTCCCAACCTGCAGGCAGGGGAAGCTCAGATTTGCCACCAGCCCGGAGCTGGTGATGGATGGAGCTCGGGGTGCCGGGACAGGGCGGGTTTCCCAGGTTTGGGGAGAGGGAAGAGTCTCCAAGGTTTCCTGGGGTTGTTTTTTCCAAGTCCCTGCTCTCATTTTACACTTTAATTGTGTGATGGAGCGAGTTCAGCCTCAAGGACCCTGGGGATGATGTGAAAGCATGAGTAGGGAAACTGAGGCAGGGAGAGGGGAAACTGAGACACGGAGTGGAAACAGAGGGTGCTTTGGAGCCCTTTTGGACACCAAACCCACCGGGCCCCATCCCGCTGGGATGCGGAGCTGCGACAAATCCCTCCTGCACCCCCTGGGATGCTCTTTGCCTTTCCTCCCTTCCCTCCAGCCGGGGGCCTGTGCCAAGGGGTCGCCTCCCTTTGGGCAGGGGGGGTTGTGCCCGAGGTCGTCCCCCCACGCCATCCCCACTGCCACTCGCGAAGCGCTGCTGCCACCTCGTGGTGCTGGGTCCCCGCTCGCTCCTGTCCTTGCATCCCCAAAGCTCCCTCCGGTCCCATCCTGCACCCATCAGGGCTGGGGGTGCAGGTGGTCAGGGTGCAGGGGGGGCTGGGGGTCCATAGACACCCAGAGATATCTTTGCACTGAAGCCACGCAGAGCCCAGACCTTCATCTCCCACCAGGATGCAGAAACTCATGAGGTTCAGCCAGGCCAAGGTCCTACACCTGGGTCAGGGCAAACCCAGACACAAATCCAGGCTGGGTGGAGAATGGGTTGGGAGCAGCCCTGAGGAGAAGGACTTGGGGTGCTGGGGGAGGAGAAGCTCCACAGGAGCCTCAAAGTGCACTCAGAGCCCAGAAACCCACCGTGTCCTGGGCTGCATCCAGAGCAGGGGGGGCAGAGGGGAGGGAGGGGATTCTGCCCCTCTGCTCCGCTCTGGGGAGAGCCCACCTGGAGCCCTGGGGCCAGTTCTGAAGTCCTGAGCACAGGAAGGACCTGGAGCTGTTGGAGCGAGGCCAGAGGAGGCCACGGAGATGATCCAAGGGCTGGAGAACCTCCTGTGCAGGACAGGGTGGGAGAGTTGGGGTTGTTCAGCCTGGAGAAGAGAAGGCTCTGGGGATAGCTTAGAGCAGCCTCCCAGGACTGAAAGGGGCTCCAGAAAACCTGGGGAGGGGCTCTGGATCAGGGAGTGCAGGGACAGGATGAGGGGGAAGGGTTTTGAGCTGCAAGAGGGAAGATTGAGATGAGATCTTGGGGAGAAATGTTTTGCTGTGAGGGTGGGAGGGCCCTGGCCCAGGTTGCCACAGCAGTGGTGGCTGCCCCATCCCTGGAGGTGCTGAAGGCCAGGTTGGATGGGGCTTGGAGCCCCCTGATCCAGTGGGAGGTGTCCCTGCCTTTGGAACTGGATGGGCTTTGAGTTCCCTTCAACGCGCAAACCATTCCATGATTTTAACTGACAGGGAAACTGAGGTATGGGGAGGTGGCCTGAGCTTCCTGGTGGTCCCCAGCTCCCAGCTGGGCACTGCTGCTGTCACGCAGGGGATCGGCATTTGGTGGAGACCAAGCAGGGCAGGGGAACCTCCTGCTCCCTCCCCAAAGCACTGGCAAAGGGGCTCCCTCCAGCCCCATCTGCTCCCATCTTTTTTTAGCCACTGCGTTGCAGCTGCCCAGCCCGGAGCAGGTGCCTGGGCTGGTGATTTATCTGCACGTCAACATCCCAGGAGCCATCCCAGCAGTGTCCAGGCACAGGCAGGGAAGTGGGAGGGATGGCTTTCCTCCAGAGGGCCTTGGGTTGCATCTTTAAGCAGGGCAGTCGAAGGATGCAGCTCCCTGACTCTTCCCTGACCTTCTCAACATCTCCTCTCTCCAGATGGAGCACCATGTCCATTCCTCCCAGCATCTGTCCCCCTCCAGGACCTCCTGAGCTCCTCAAGCAAGGGAGGGGGAAAGGTCTGGGCTGGAGAAACCTGGAGGAAGAGTTGAACTTGACTCTAGAGTTGCATCTTCATCATTTTTCCACCTCCCTCTCTGCAGAGGGCACAGGCCCTTCGCTCCCTGCCCTGCTCTGGCTTGGGAAGGTGTCCAGGTCAGGTTCTCCCATACTTGAGGGAGCAGGTGCTGCTGAAAGAGGAGCCTGCCTGGAATTCCCAGCAGTGCATTGCATTCCCAACCTGCTCCTTTTTCCCAGAGCCTGGAGAAACCCCTGAGATCAGCAATTCTGAGCGGTGCAGCCAGGACCCCGTGTCCATCTCTCACACACGATTTGCTCTGCCCACGGATTTGGGAAGCCTTCGGCTCTCCCTCCCTTTTCCCTTCCCCTCCCCACTGGAATCTGGCTTTCGGGATCAAAAATACTACTGGCTATTTTTAAAGCACCAACTTAGCCCCCTCTCCTCCAGCTCGTGGTGACGGATCGAGCTGCCGTGAAGCTCAGCTGTTTTCTGCTCCCTCCACACCGAGCCCAGGACGTTCACAGCCGTGATTCCCTCCTGGCTGTGCCAGGGACCAGGATTCATGTCCAGAAGGCCTGAGGGCACTTGGTGGCCCAAGGGAGCAGCATTTTCTGGGGTAAGTGGAGCACTGGGATCCTCAGCAGACGTTTGGGGAGGGAGGGATGGGGTTCTATGCCAAGCATGGGATGGAAAGAAGGGTGGATCTGTGTAAAAGGTCCATCTGCTGCTGTGGCCGTACCTGGAGAAGCACAAGATCCTCTCTTCCAGCTCTCCAGCAATTCCTGCCTTTCCCAGGTCCCTCTTTCCAACTCAAATCTCAACCCTGCAGCTTGGCTCCGCTCTCTCCTGCAGCTCCCAGGCATGGTGGCTGCTGCGCCGTGGTCCAGGGAGCCCAGAGATGATGCTCATGCCTTGGTTCATCCCCTACTTCCAACCCCACGAGCCTGGCTGATCCAGCTCACCCGGGGATGCTCGGGAAAGGCTGGTGGAGCTCTCCCTGATGGGAGCTCATCCAAGCAGGTTAACCAGGAGCAATGCTGGTGGGTGGCAGGAGGGTTTGCTCTGATGGAACTCCTTGGAGACTTGATGCCTCTTTGGATACATTTTGCTGAGTTCCTCCATCCACACAGGCAATTTTGGGTGCAAAACCCCTGAGTTTGGAGCAGGATTCCTAGCAGCAGTGGGTTTGCAGAGACAGCTGATGCCAGCTGTGGGCCAAGCTGGGGCTGATTTCGCTGAGCTTCAACCAAAGCCCTCACCAAACTCATTGCTTTAGAAAATGGGGGACGGAGCCGTGCTGTGCCCGCACTGTCCCAGCCCTTGGAGGGATGACATTGCTCCTGAAGACGATCCACGTGGGTGATGCTCAACGGGCAGAGCTACACCTTACCTGCTTTGCACCAAAAACTACACAGCTGCCTCCACCACGTTCTCTTCCCACTCCCAGGGTGATGCAGTGCTTGGGAAAGCCTCCTCTTTCCAGGCAGGAGGGCCCGGGTGAGGCCAGCTGCTCCGCTCGGCAGCGGGATTTGGGGACCCAGCTGGAGGATGAGGAGCTCCGTGCTTCCAGACCCTGCAGCTGATTTTGCTGGTGGGAAGCTGGGGGGGGGGAGTTGGCTTTTGGAAGTGGTTTGATCACAGATGCTTTTGTCTTGGTACCGTGACTCTCTGCCAGCTCGGCAGAGATTCCCAGCCTCCTCAGCCCAATGCCTGCCAGCAGCCCCCAGCCCTGGGCGCTGCCACCGCCGCTAAAGCCTTGCTCTGTTCAGCCTGGAGAAGAGGAGACTGAGAGGGGAATCTCATGGCTGTTTGCTGCCTTCTCACAAGGGGAGGAGGAACAGGAGCTGAGCTCTTCTCTCTTGTGATAGGACTGGAGGGAATGGCAGGAGATGAGCCAGGGGAGGGTTAGGCTGGATATTAGGAAGAGCTTCTTCACCCAGCGGGTGGTGGAGCCCTGGAACAGCTCCCCAGGGCAGCAGTCACAGCACCCACTCTGCCAGCATTCCAGAAGCATTTGGCCAATGCCCTCAGCCCCACAGGGTGAGTGTTGGGAGCATCCAATGTAGGGACAGGAGTTGGACTCCATGGGTCCCTTCCAACTTGGGCCATTCTATGATTCTAAACCCAGCGACGGCTGTTTGACGGCACCAGGGAGCTGCACCCCTAACCCCGAGTCTGGGGGCTGCGCGGAGGGTTTGGTTTCTCCACTGGAAGTTGCCCCTCCCTTGCTCAAGCCAAGTGGGTGGGTGGGTGGGATGCCTAGAGCCCAGATGGAAGCGTCTGCTGTTCCAGAAGAATTCCCACCTGCCTGCCCCCCGCGCCCACCCCGCGGCGTAACCGATTCCCTCGGTGGGTGCTGCGGGGGAGCCCACGGCAGCCGATGGGGAGGGTGCCAGGCCAGGGCGGGCCTTGGGAAGCCACGCTGGGACTTATTTGTTAAACAACATTTTTTCCACTCCCTGGTTATCCCTTGTTACCAGGTAACAGAGACCCAGAGAATAAATACTGGGCAGGGAAGAGCTGCAAAGCCTCTGTGCATCCCAGGAGGAGAAAAAAATGGGCATCTAAACCCTTCCTCCTCTGGTGGCTGCTGATGTAAATCCTGGCTGGGATTGGAACCCAAGCCACTGTTTATCCTTTGTTTTCCTTTCTATCCGTTGCCCCCTAAGGAAGATGGACTTTCACGCTTAAAACAAGACTCTGCCTGGAGATTTGAGCTTGTTCTGGGTTAATATCCCTCCTTTTCTCCCCAGTTCACTGGGTGCAGAGTAGTTCTGCAGCCACCCCAACCCAGCCCAGTGCTGGCTGCTTGGGGAGAGCACGTCCTGGGGTCAAAGCAAGAGAGGAGAAGGTTGGGAAACCCATCCTAAACCCCATCCCTAAACAATCCAGGCACATCTGGAGGTGCAGGGTGGGAACTGGGAGGGAATGGCACTGCTTGGGGGGTTGGTTAAGTCCTGCTGCTCCCTCTGCTCTCCTGGGCTGAGGTTGGTGCGAGGCTCTGCGTGCGAAGGCCTCGAGGGTGCTGTGGGTCTGTAAGGCTTCGCTCCCCACTGTGAAAAGCAAGACCTGGAAAACAGCAGGAATTTGGGTTAGAATCATAGAATGGTTTGGGCTGGAAGGGATCTTAAAGACCATCCAGTTCCAACCCCCCATGCCATGGGCAGGGACACCTCCCACTGGATCAAGGGGCTCCAAGCCCCATCCAACCTGGCCTTCAACACCTCCAGGGATGGGGCAGCCACCACTGCTCTGGGCAACCTGGGCCAGGGCCTCCCCACCCTCATGGTGAAGAATTTCTTCCTCATGTCTAACCTAAATCTTCCCCCTTCCAATTTAAAGCAAGGAGGTTTTTCTGAATGGGTTCCCCAAGGGGTTTGTGGGTGCTGGGAGCAGTCAGGGGCCTCCTTTCAATCCCTGCCCTCCAACCCTAAGTGTCAGGGATCCCAAACGGAGAGGCCACCCCTGGAGAAGCCTCACCTGGACATCTCCACACCATTTCTCTTCCCAAGCTGCTCCCAAGCTCTTGCAGGTGGGATTTTTGGGAACCCAGCTGGTGTGGCCCCGCGTTCATCAACCCCTGGGACAGCGGCCACCTTTGGCCGTGCCGTGTTTGTGTTCAGGACTCGGCTCTGCCCCGGGGGGGAGGCTGTGGAGACACAGCTGAAAACGTATTCCCAGTTGGGATTCATCCCCTGGGAAAGGCCCAGAGCTTTTCCA
This sequence comes from Tapera naevia, assembly GCA_033556795.1. Classification (NCBI taxonomy): domain Eukaryota; kingdom Metazoa; phylum Chordata; class Aves; order Cuculiformes; family Neomorphidae; genus Tapera; species Tapera naevia. The sequence goes on along the minus strand of JAUMJJ010000415.1, from coordinate 16,730 downwards.
AGGGAATCATCCCCCCAGGGATGCAGGCAAGGGGGTTGCAGCATCCCCCAGGGAAGGCAAAGCAAGAAGCTCCAAGGAGCCAGCTCCCACCACCCATCCTGCACCCCACGAGTGACACGGCCGCCCAGCAGCCTCACCCAGCCAGGGGGTTCTGGGGGCTCCCACCTTCTTCTGGGGCTCCTCTACCCCCCACCCCCCACCCCGTTGCCACACACCGATTCCCTCTGCCCCCTCCACTTGTTGTTCTTGGCTGGGATTTAGCCTGGCTAAATTTAGGAGGATCTATTTCAACACCCACCCTGTGCCCTGCGCGGGGAAGGGGACGGAGCAAAGGTAACCGGGGACGAAGAGCGGAGCCCACGGTGGGGTCTGATCCCTGCAGCCCACCCCAGGCTTTGACACCAGCACCCTGGGGTCTATCCCTCTGCGAGGCCATGCAGGTGCCTAGGACTGAGGTTGGTGTTTTCCTGGCTGTCACCCCATGGATCTGGCTGGCTGTCACTTGGGGCAGAGCTGGGTGACAAGGACAAGCCACCCCGGGTGTCCACCAGGGAAGGAGCCAGCCGGGCTGCAGAGGAGGCTGATGCAGGTGAGTGGGGCTGCAGCAAAGCAAGGGCAGGGATGAAGATCCAAGGAGGAGGACATCAACGCTGGCACCCAAGGGTGCTCCAGGGTCTGGTCCCAAATGGGGAGGACTGGGGGGTCCGAGCCCATCTCGCTGCCCCACTTGGCACGGCCAGAAACCCCCCAGTTCCTTATACAGGTGGCATCACCCAAGGCTTGCAGAGCATCTCTAGCTGCCACCACTGCCTTCCTTCTAATGCCACTGGAGTGAGGACATCCCAATGTCCTTCTGCCTGCAGGACCCATGGCAGGGCCTCTCCTCGCCCAGCTGGAGCCACCCTTCCCTGCTACACATTAACCAGGCTCAGCTTTGTGCCATGGGTGGGTCCCTTGGTGCCACCACCACCAGGGGATTTTGGGGGGTAGCACTGAGAGGTCATTGAATCACGGAATGGTTTGGGTTGGAAGGGTTTTGGGTTGGAAGCCCATCCAGTTTCAACCACCTGCCATGGGCAGGGACACCTCCCACTGGATCAGGGGGCTCCAAGCCCCATCCAACCTGGCCTTGGACACCTTCAGGGATGGGGCAGCCACCACTGCTCTGGGCAACCTGGGCCAGGACCTCCCCACCCTCACAGCAAAACATTTCTCCCCAAGATCTCACCTCAATCTCCCCTCTTTCAGCTCAAAACCCTTCCCCCTCATCGTCTCCCTGCACTTCCTGATCATGAGCCCCTCCCCAGCTTTCCCCTGCTGTGTCACCAGCTCCTGGGAACCCCAGAAGAGATGCTCAGCTTGATCAAACAGGGCCAAGCCAGGCAAGGTGGGACACAGCAAGCACCAGGTATTGGAGGAGGACTGGGAAAACCAGTCTGCTTCCACCTCTGTCACCAACACAAACCTCACTCCCAATTCCCAGTACTGGGTGACACATCCCAGGGCTGAAGAGACCACTTTTTCCCCCTCTACCGTGGTCATCTCAGCTGACCCTCTCTGCCAGGAGCAGGTGGCAGCCTGGGCATCGCCAGCAGGTCTGAAATGTGGGTTTTCTCCAGACATCTGCCCCCTCAGCCACTAATCCAGTTGGGGGGGTGGGCACAGGCACTCAGCCACTTGTCCTGCACAACCAACGGCTGCAGCCCCGGCAAAGGGAGCTGAGAGCTGCCAGATGGAGCTGCTAAGGCTGTGATTTCTCTCTTTTTGAGAATTCTGTCTCTTGTCCCACCCCTGTTGCAGCTTATATTTACTGCAATCACATTGTCAGTGACACCAACCCCTCGGGCTGCCCCAGGTAGCAGGCACAGACACCCCACCAGCAGCATCAGCCCCTGCAGCCGGCCCCTCGCACAGGCTCAGAGGAAGGAAAAAAAAATATGGATTGCAAAAGCAGCTTCAAAAAGGACCCTCGTGAAAGGAGATTTGACTAACAAGTGACTAATAACCTGCTGCCAAAACAGCTCACCCAGGACTCATCCCCAGCACTGAAGGGGAACTTCCCACAAGGGAAGTTCAGGGATTGTTTCCGTGGCTGCACCCCCTCCAGTCACAGCCCATGGGCTGGGTGGGTGCAGCTTCTTGCACCCCTATTCCAGCCATCTCGAGGCCCTCCAGCACCCAGAGCCCGTGCAGGAAGGGGGAAAGGTGGCAAGTGGCTCTGAGCACAATTCCCAGCTTGGAGGGAGCCTGCATGCAGGTTTTTGGTGGAGCAGGAGGTGCTGGTATCACCCAGTGGTGCTGGTTGGGAACGTCACAGCAGCCACACTTACAGGGTGGCTTTTCAACCCCTATCCCCTTGGGTGCTGGGCTCCAAGGCTGGGTTTCAGTGGGGCCAAGGCAGCCCCCCCTGAGCTTGCCACGTGGGACAGTTTGGATCCTCTCCACACTCACCAGACGCTCACACCCCCGCCGTGAAGCCTCTCCGAGCCCCTGGAGCTCCCTGATCCTCTCCAAGGGCAGATGGAAGCTGTAACTTTTGACACACTGAACAGCACAGCTGCCTCAGGGTGGAAGACGAGAGCTGCGAGAGGTCGAAAGCAGTTAAAAAACCCAAACCCACCAGGATTTTGCTCAAAATCTTCCCCCCTCCCTGCCGCGAGCTGCAGCACAGCCAAACCCTGCAGGGCTGTATCACAGTATCACAGTATCACAAGGTTGGAAAGGACCTCTGAGATCATCAGTCCAACCTATAACCCAACACCAACACCAACCCATCATCTAACCCATGGCACTCAGTGCCTCATCCAGTCTCCCCTTAAACCCCTCCAGGGTCGGTGACTCCACCCCTCCCTGGGCAGCCCATTCCAATGACCAATCACCCTTTCAGGGAAGAACTTCTTCCTCACATCAAGCCTAACCTTTCCCTGACCAAGCTTGAGTCCCTGCCCTCCAGTTCTGTCCCTGGGCACCTGAGAGAAGAGACCAACCCCTGCCCGACCACAACCTCCTTTTAGGGAGTTGTAGAGAGCAATGAGGTCTCCCCTGAGCCTCCTCTTCTTCAGACTAAACAGCCCCAGCTCCCTCAGTCTCTCCTCATAGGGCTTGTGCTCCTCCAGCCCCTTCCCCATCCTCATTGCCCTCCTCTGGACACTCTCCAGCATCCTGACATCTTTCCCAAACTGGGGGGCCCAGAACTGGACACAATATTCAAGGTGAGGCCTGACCAGTGCCCAGTACAGGGGGACGATAACTCCTCTGCTCCTGCTCCCCACACTATTCCTGATGCAGCCCAGGATGCCATTGGCCTTCTTGGCCACCTGGGCACACTGCTGGCTCATGGGGAGCTTCCTGGCCACCAGCACTCCCAGGTCCCTTTGTTCCTGACTCCTCTCCAGCCACTCTGTCCCCAGTCTAGAGCTCTGCATGTATCTGGCAGCTGCCTGGATGCTTCCTACCTGCTCCCTACCCCACATTTGGTGGCTCCTCTCAGCTCCCACTTCTGCTTTGCTTCCCAGGGGAGCTGCTGAATGGTGAGAGAAGGCAGTGGGTGAGCAACCCCCCAGGCCCTGCATGGATTGGAATGGGGAAACCTTCCTGCAGTAAGAGCCCAGGGCAGCTGGAAAACCCCGGCTTCTTCCTTCGAGCTCTCCTCCTCCTCCTCTTCTGCAGGCATGGTAAGGAACTGCACCGGGCAGAGCCTTTCCTGAGCCACATCCCTGCTGAGGATGCCCACGGAGCTGCAGGGGAGGGCACAACCACGGCAGAGCTCCTGCAGGGAGCACAAGACCCTCTCGCTGCAGCCCTAAGGCTCAAGCATTATCAGAGTGCCCGTGGTCCAGCACAGCCCGAGGGAAGAGCAGGCAGCAGCCCCTTCCAACATCACCACCCTGACCAGGGCTCCTCTACAAGGAGAGCAACCCCCTGCTCTCCCACAGCAGGCACTTTCCCTGGGAGAGCCCTTGAGAGCTCTGTTTTCTCCTTAAGAGAGGGACCAGCCAAAGCCCAAGGTCTTCTAGTGAAAGGCATCATCAGCCCATCCATCCCTCACCTTGCTTCCTGCATCCCAGATGAGGAATGAGACCTGCAAACCCTAAGCTCATTTCTCAGCACCTTGCCCAGCCCTGCTTGCACCCATCTCTGCTTACTGAGCTAAATGACCCCTGGAGGGGTGGGTTCCTTAGCCCTCCTGGATCTGCAGCACCTGGCACTGCCTTCTGCAGCATGGAGAAGTCATGATTGAGGGCCAGGGTGTCCTTGGGGCAGCCCAACCCAGCAGGAACAAGCGAGTGGCCAAGGTTGGAATGGGAAGAAGGGGTTTCCTGGCTCAGAAACTCCCGTTTGTCCCCTGGCAAGCCCTAGGGGGAAGAATCTGGCTCCCTCTGAGCCACATCTCAGGGTCATGGCACAACTGCTGCCTTGGCTCCCGGCTGTGCTCGTGCCCCAGGTACCATCCCACATCCCAGTTGGTTCAGGGCACCCCTTCATCCATGTGATTGCCCTCTGTGCCAGGGCTCCAGGCTGTTTATGGAGCAGGAAACCCTGGATTCATTCCCCTCAGGCACTTAAGAAGCCAATCATCAAGATGGAACCACTGCCCAGGGGTCGAGTCACCATCCCTGGAGGGGTCTAAAGAACAGGTCGATGAGTTTCTGAAGGACATGGTTTAGTGGAGGATGGGTACAGTTGGACTCGATGATCTCAAAGGTCTTTATAGAATCATCTGATTGGAAAAGACCTCTGAGATCATCGAGTCCAGCCATCCCTGTCCCCCTCCTAAACCCTGTCCCTACGAAACTCATCCACCTGCCTTTTAAACACCTCCAGGGATGGTGACTCCACCCCCTCCTTGGGCAGCTGTTCCAGGGCCTGAGAACCCTTTCAGTGAAGACATTTTCCTGACATCCAATCTAAACCTAAGCTCTTTTCCAACCAGAAGATTCCATGATTTAAACTGGCCACTGCATTCATTAATCCAGAGAGATAAGAGCTTCCAGAAGGCACCCCCCATCCTGAAACCTGGGCTGGTCCAGACGGTGGGAGGTGGTGGGAGGAGACGAGCCTGCTTCCTGCACCCCCTTACACCTCAACTGGGACCATCCCCGTCTCTCCAGTTTCTTCCCAGTGCAAGATCCTGCGCTGCAACTCCGAGTACGTGGCCGCCACCCTCAACCTGCGCGGCTCCGGCCGGAACGCCGCCTTCTGCGACGCGCTGCGCTCCTACTCCCACTGCACCCGCAGGACGGCTCGCACGTGCCGCGGCGACCTCGCCTACCACTCCGCCGTCCACGGCATCGAGGACCTCATGATCCAGAACAACTGCTCCAAGGAAGGTCCCACCTCGCCACCCCGGCCCCGGCCCCCGCTTCCAAACCACCAGGGCTTCGAGTCTCTCGATGTCTGCGACTACGAGAAGAGTTTCCTCTACAAGCACGGGCAGCGCCCCCGGTACCAGCACTGCGCGGCTTTCGGGGACCCCCACATCCGCACCTTCCATGATGATTTCCACACGTGCCGTGTGGAGGGCTCTTGGCCTCTCTTGGACAACGACTACTTGTTCGTGCAAGCAACCAGCTCTCCGGTGGCGAAGGGGTCCGACGCCACGGTCACCAGCAAGGTAATGGTGATGCGTGGGGCTTGGCAGCAAAATTCACCTCGGGGGGGCACCAGCATCCTGGCTTGGATCAGCCATGGGGTGGCCACCAGGAGTAGGGGTGGGGTTGTCCTCCTGGACTTGGTGCAGGTGAGGCTGCACCTCGAATCCTGGGGTCAGTTTTGGGCCCCTCACGCCAAGAAGGACCTTGAGGGGCTGGAGCGTGTCCGGAGAAGGGAATGAAGCTGGGGAAGGAGCTGGAGAACAGGGATTCTGGGAGTGGTGAGGGCCATGGGGGGGTTTAGTCTGGAGAAGAGGAGGCTGAGGGGAGCCTCATCGCTCTCCACAGCTGCTGGAGAGGAGGTTGGAGCCAGGCACAGGTCGGGCTCTGCTCCCAAGAAACAAGGGGTGGGATGAGAAGAAATGGCCTCAAGATGCACCAGGGGAGGTTTAGATTGGGAAAGGGAAGGGAAGGGAAGGGAAGGGAAGGGAAGGGAAGGGAAGGGAAGGGAAGGGAAGGGAAGGGAAGGGAAGGGAAGGGAAGGGAAGGGAAGGGAAGGGAAGGGAGGGAAGGGAAGGGAAGGGAAGGGAAGGGAAGGGAAGGAAGGGAAGGGAAGGGAAGGGAAGGGAAGGGAAGGGAAGGGAAGGGAAGGGAAGGAAGGGAAGGGAAGGGAAGGGAAGGGAAGGGAAGGGAAGGGAAGGGAAGGGAAGGAAGGGAAGGAAGGGAAGGGGAAGGGAAAGGAAAGGAAAGGAAAGGAAAGGAAAGGAAAGGAAAGGAAAGGAAAGGAAAGGAAAGGAAAGGAAAGGAAAGGAAAGGAAAGGAAAGGAAAGGAAAGGAAAGGAAAGGAAAGGAAAGGAAAGGAAAGGAAAGGAAAGGAAAGGAAAGGAAAGGAAAGGAAAGGAAAGGAAAGGAAAGGAAAGGAAAGGAAAGGAAAGGAAAGGAAAAAGGACAGTAGTGATGTGGGAGAGCTGGTTTGGGGCAGAGAGGGACGAACCAGTGAGGCAGAGGTGGGATCTTTGCCCTCCTCTAGACAACTGGACACGGCCGCCCAGCATGGGATCAACCCCGCTTTGACCTCCTCCCTGCAGCTCACCATCATCTTCAAGAACATGAAGGAATGCATCGACCAGAAGGTCTACCAGGCTGAGATAGACAACCTCCCAGCAGCCTTCGAGGACGGCTCGGTGAACGGCGGCGAGAGGCCTGGCGGAGCAGCTTGGCCATCCGGGAGCGCAGCCCCGGGCGCCACGTGGAGATCCGCGCGGACTACATCGGCACCACCATCGCCATCCGCCAGGCCGGCCGCCAGCTCTCCTTCTCCATCCGGGCAGCCGAGGAGGTGGCACGAGCCTTCACGGAGGAGCAAGACCTGCAGCTCTGCGTGGGCGGTTGCCCCCGCAGCCAACGCATCTCCCGCGGCGAGCGCTGCCGCGGCCGCCTGCCCACCGAGACGGCTCGGGCGCTCTGCAAGGAGATGCTGCCCGTGGAGGACGTCTACTTCCACTCGTGCGTCTTCGACGTGGTGACCTCGGGGATGCCAACTTCACCATGGCAGCTCACGGGGCCTTGGAAGATGCCAAGGTCTTCCTTCCCAACACTGAGAAACTGCACATCTTCCAGGCTGGGGCAGGATGCCCGCGAGTGTCTTCTTCCTTCCTCCTCATCCTCCTCACCACTGGTCTTCTGGTTGTTTTGTTGCACTTTTAACCGTTGCTGGCGTTGCCCACAGCATGGGGATACATCCAGCCAGTCCAGAGGGGCACCCCAAGTGAGCTGCTGACTCAAGACCCATGCTGTGTGGATCAATGATGCCAAACCTAGGACCCCGTATCTCTGCGGCAAGAGACAATCAGAGACCCCCAACCTCTGGAGAGGGGAGCACTGGAGGTGAAAGTCAGTGAGACAGTGGTTTGCATCGACTGTTCTCGCACGTAGGGCACCCGTTCAACCTTGTGCCTCTCCCAAATGCAGATCATACGTTCATCTTGGTGGAGTCAGCACAGGGAGGACCTGGAGCTGTTGGAGCGAGGCCAGAGGAGGCCACGGAGATGATCCAAGGCTGGAGATCCTCCTGTACAAGGACAGGCTGAGAGAGTTGAGGTTGTTTGCCCTGGAGAGGAGAAGGCTCTGGGGAGACCTCAGAGCAGCCTCCCAGGAGTGAAAGGGGCTCCAGGAAAGCTGGGGAGGGGCTCTGGATCAGGGAGTGCAAGGACAGGATGAGGGGGAAGGGTTTTGAGCTGAAAGAGAGGAGATTGAGATGAGATCTTGGGGAGAAATGTTTTGGTGTGAGGGTGGGGAGGCCCTGGCCCAGGTTGCCCAGAGCAGTGGTGGCTGCCCCATCCCTGGAGGTGTCCAAGGCCAGGTTGGATGGGGCTGTGGTCCCCCTGATCCAGTGGGAGGTGTCCCTGCGCACAGAACTGGAACTGGATGGGCTTTGAGTTCCCTTCCAACCCAAACCATTCCATGATTCTACGATAAAAGAAAGACACGGTGTGAAGAAACATTTCGAAGACTTCTCTGCCCTGCAAAGCCCTCCCATGAACTTCCTTCACGCCTCTCTTCCAGTGTTACCACACTAGACTTACTCAGGAACCTCACAGATCCAGAAATAATCAGCTCAAATCCCAGATCCCAATTTTTAGAAGCCAAAAAACATTGTTTGGAGGATCTGGCACCCTTTGACCCAGCTGCTACCAAAGCGATGTGAGATCAAAGAAGGCAATAAGTTGGTTATCAAGTGTTTTAGACCAAAGTTTGAGAGTTTTGAGCTGGAAATCAACCTTTTTGTACCATATTCCCCTCTCTCTGGGTGAGTAATGTGCTCATTTCCAGCTCTGGGTGCTGCAGAGCATCAGGTCTCTGGTGTTTCAGGCTACTGTTGCTATTTTTCCTTGTTGTCCTGGCGCCTGTCTCGGACTCGATTTAGACAGTTCTGGACTTTGGACCAGCATTGAGTTTCAGTGAGGAAAAATACCCCTTGGTATTGCTCTCCCTTGGGCCCAACTTTCTCTCTCACTGCCACAACCCCGTTCAAACTCAACCCAGACCCTGGGTTTCAGGTGCAAAAGGGAATTAAGAAGGAGGACGCGGAGCTGGGAAGACACCGTCGGTCGGTACCGATGGGCAGATGTTCATAAATAAAGAGCTGAGGCCAAACAAGATTTTTAATATATTTAAGAGGTTTTTAAGGAAAGCAGATAGAGTTCTATATGATAAGAAATATTTTCCATATGCAAAGACTTTTTTTATTTTCAGTAAAGAGGGCTCACATTAAAAACTTTGCCCTGGGGAGCCAGAAGAGCCTTGCAAAGCCCTGGCCTTGCGGAGGCAGAGGATGAAGCCGGGCAGGATTTGGGCACAAGCTCGGGGAAAGAGAGCTGCAGCCAGGTAGGGAGCTGGAAAGCAAGGTTTTACACTTCCTGTTCCAGCAGAGCTGATGTTTCTTTGGTCAGGTCTTTTTTTTTGGTGGTTCTGCCGAGGGCCACGAAGTGTAAATACAGAGATATTTCTCAGATATTAGCATATTTCCTCTCCAAAACACACTCAAAGCCACTTAGCATGAGGGTTCCTCTGCCCCTCGTGTGGTGCCCTCGCTAATCCCCACGCATTTTGACATTAAAGGTGGCTATTTTTGAAGTCCTCATTTCCTGTCATCTGTCTCTTTATTTCTTTGGTCGGCAGCAGCAGGTGAAGATAATAATATCTCGCTTTCCACCCACTGCTCCTTTCACTCCTGAGCACTTTCTGGTCTATATATACATGGAGAAGCCCAACTGCCTCATGGCCACGCTCCACCTCTTTGCAGGAGACTGAAGGTCCCCGTGGGAGCAGCGTTCCCTGTTGGGATAAAGCCCTCAGGGGCCCTGAAGGGTTGGTGGAGCCGGAGCTCTTTATAGAAACAGGGTTGACTTGGTCCAGTAACCAAAGGCAGCTGCTTGCAAGGTGCAAACCAGGAGCTCTTTCACAACACCTGGTGACGCTGTACAACTGCCACAAACAGCGTCACTGCCACCCCAGGGACAGATTTTGTGATAGAGGATATAATTAACCATTAGGTTTTGGCCAACGGAGCCAACAAACGACAATGCCGTGGGGAAAGGGGCCGGTTCCTGATGGAGAGATGAGGATCTGACTGGTGGGTAAACCCTTGTAGGAGAGTGGGGTCACACTCGCACCTCAGACCCAGCCTCTTGGTACCCCCCCAGCCATAAAATGTGGACAGAAGTGTCCCCAGGAGCAATGTGAAGGTGATGGAGGGGATCCTACTCAAGCCCTGGGCAAGGGCAGGGAAGTGATGCAGCACAGCCTGGCCCACCACATCTCCTGTAGCATCACCCCAGCCTTGTCCCACCCAGGGAGTGTGGGGAGAGCTAACCCAGAGCTGTGTGTGTGGGGTCTTTCTCAGAATCACTCTCGCCAAGCTGCTCACCAACATCCCACCTGGGAAAGGGGCAATGAATTGGGCCCCAAGGGCTTTGTTCCCATTCGAAAGAAAAGCAGAATTTCCTGGGTCTGCCCATAAGAAATGGTGTCCCCAGAGCTCAGTGCTGGGGCCCTGTTTAATCTCTTTATCCATAATCTGGATGAGGAGATTGAGTGCTCCCTCAGCCTGAAGGTAACACCAAGTTGTGTGGGAGTGTTGATCTGCTTGAGGGAAGGAAGACTCTACAGAGGGATTGGGACAGGCTGGGTCCACGGGCCGAGGCCAACGGGGTGATTCCACGAGTCTATGAAAGGTGGGTTCCAGATCCCTCACACATCACCCACCTGACAAACCCCAAAGCCCACGAGAATTGCATGGTACCTCAGGCTGGAAAGGACCCATAAGCATCATCAAGTCCAACACCCTGCTCCTCCCAGAACTACCTAAAATTAGACTGAGATGACTAATTAATAGATGACTAAGACCGTCATCCAGACACCCGCTGAAGAAAGGTGGAAAAGGTGAGCTGAGCAGCTCTGGGAGGTCCCAAGCTCTGATTCTGGTTGGAGCAGGTACCGAAGAGTCACAGCACATCACAAGGCCACCACCTCCCTTCCGTGGGACGCAGATGCTTAAAACCTGAGCCGCAGCCTGGCGAGGGCCCAGCAGGGCGGAAGGAACGTGCGCGGCGTAGAACGGCTTTGCGCGTGTTCCCTAAGTTGTTCCGTACTCCGCATCCTCAATCAACTCAACGACTGCAGAGCGAGCACGGCCTCTCAAAGACGTGCGAAAGTCTGTAAGTGGAAAAGAGCCCTTTCCACCCCTGACAGATTGCAGGCTGAAATAAAGAAGTGGAACGTAGGCGTGGATCCAAGCCCCATTGATGTTGACAAGAATACTTCCATTGACGTCAGCAGACTTTGGATCGAGCCCTGAAGTTTCCTAGCATATGTCACCTGCTAAAAACAACACCAGCAACAGCGGCCAGCGTTATCAAAACAAGTCCAGTTTGGGCCATTCTGCATCCAGATGCCCCAACCTGGGCTGTTGGATCAAGGCAATTCCCAGTCTGGATCAGCCCTGCTAGGTGGGTCTCAACAGCAGCCTGCACCGGGTCTTGCAGGAAGGTGGATGTAGTCTGGGACCATCTGCTCCTCTTACATCCCATTTTACCCTGATTTCTGGTAGTCAAGGAAATTCCAAAGCCTTGGAGCATGAGCTGTAGTAGCCAAACTGGGATCTTCATTAGAGGCTGCTTCTATGTGTCATAAGCCACTCAGATCATCAGAGGGAGCCACGTCTTCCATCTCCTGGTGAGGGCACACGGCTCCGTAAGTCGGAGCTGCTGAGCCTCTTACCCTGCAAACCAGGGCTGGTTTAAAAGCCACCCAAATCTGCAGCTTTCCATGGAGTGTTTCCTGCCAGATTCCAGCACGTTTTGTTAGCAAGAGGTCCAGGCCACGGCAAGAACTTCCTCCCCAAAGTTCAGGGTTAGATTCAGCTTCCTCTTGTTCACTACAGCCAACGCCTTGCGCAGCGTCATCAGGAGGGAACAGGAACCAGGGCAGGGGCTGAAATGGGCACATCCTGGTCTGGAACTCTTCCTCGTGTTCCTCCTCTTTTGTTATGAAAAATAACCTCAAATCACAGGGAAAAAAAAAAATGAAATAAGCCAATTGCATTTGGGCAACAGAGGGACAGAAGCCGGATCTCTGAGGTCCAAGCTCCTACTGTCCTCATGAAGGGGCAGACTCCATGGTTGTGAGCATCTTCTTCCTTCTTCTTCTTGCAAATACATAAAGTAAGGATAAATGCTGATTCTCACTTTTACAAACACATGAGCAGCAAGCTCAAAACACAGGAAATTGGCTCATTGCAGCCAAATTTAAAGGCTGCTTCACTTCCCTCCTCTTAAACTTTGAACCCAGGCCTGCACAGGTCGAACACATCCACATCCTTCATCTGCAGTGCCTGTAATCCAACAAAAAATCAGCTTCCTTCAGTGACCGAGGAGAATCCCCGCCGTGCCATTCCTGGCAACGCCTCTAGATGTCCACACAGCCCAAAGCATGGGAAAGACCTTGGAGGAGCCACCAGCTCCACAGCCCAGGGATGTCCATCCTCACCCCAAGAACCACCAAAGGCACCCATAGAGGTTCCCTCGTTGCCTGTGAGATCAGCGAGGGTGAAGGAGGTCTAGGAGGGGATTTGGCCTCCAGTTTTAGGGTCATGAAATGATCCCAAGGGCTGAAGAATCTCCCGTTTGAGGACAGGCTGAGAGAGTTGGGGTTGTTGATCCTGGAGAAGGGAAGGCTGTGGGGAGAGCTTAGAGCAGCCTCCCAGGACTGAAAGGGGCTCCAGGAAAGCTGGGGAGGGGCTCTGGATCAGGGAGTGCAGGGATGGGATGAGGGGGAAGGGTTTTGAGCTGCAAGAGGGGAGATTGAGATGAGATCTTGGGAGAAATGTTTTGCTGTGAGGGTGGGGAGGCCCTGGCCCAGGTTGCCCAGAGAAGTGGAGGTGTTGAAGGGCAGGTTGGATGGGGCTTGGAGCCCCCTGATCCAGTGGGAGGTGTCCCTGCCCATGGAGTGGTACTTGGTGGGCTTTGATGTCCCTTCCAATCCAAACCTATGATTTTAGCCACCTTCCTGGTTCTCTAAGTTAGGAAGCTTTGATGCTTGGGGTGAGCACCTCCAGTGAGGATCTCTTTGCACACAGGCACTGACACAGCCATTGGCAGCCTCACAGTAGCTCTGAAAAGTAAGAAAACCTCCTTATTTCTTTGCTCTGTCCAGAATCTGCAACCCTTGCTGGGGCCTGTCAAGGGATAAATGGATGGAGCAGGGAAAGAAGCTCAGGAAATCTTCTGCTTGATGATATTTTGTCCTCCCTTCCTAACAACATCTTTCATAACCAGCTGACACCAGAGGCAAAGAGGACCCAGAGGACCAGTTTGGCAAAGAGAGGAGCTGGGTTTGTTCTTTTAGAAGAGGAAGGCTGGGCTGATGGAGCTGAGGGCAGGGGGTTCAGCTGGCCCTGCCGTGTGCCTGGAGCCCAGGAGAGGTCACGCTCTCCCAGATGAAGGACAGAGCTGGGGCAGCTGAGTCTTCCAGCCCAGAGCAGATGATAAACACGAGACTTCCCAAATTCCTCTTTGTTTTCGGATGACTGAGTTCAGTCCCTTGTCACAGCCTGTTGACGCTTAACCCTGGCTTTCCCCCTCTTCTGTTGCAAAAACACGACCTGGTCGGGAAAAGAAGTGAAGAAATCCCACCACAACAAAGAACCTTCTGTGAGGGAAAAGCTTTCACATCGCCCTCCTGGCAGGAACTGGAAACCTGGGGGCTCTGGGGGAAAACTCCTCACTCTTCAGCCCTGAGAGGGCTTCTCCCTGTTCAGCCAGGATGGGGAAGGGGAGAAGGGGACCCCAATCTGCAATACGTGAGCCACAAAGCATTTCAAACCACTACACAACGCTGTGAGGCACAGGCAGCAACGACAAAAAGCCAACACTGGGGATGAAAGCAGCCAAAAAAAAGCTGATTTGGGAAACCCTGAACCACCCTGAGAGCTTTCCAACCTGTCTGAGGTAGATCCCTGGAAAGCCCTCTGTATTCCAGCACCCCAGAGGTGCTGTGCTCTCCCTGAACCTCAAGCCAGGCACCAACCAAACCTTATCAACCTCCCCCCAGATGTTGTTTGTGTTTAGAAACTGAAAGGGAGACGCTCTCCTCGCTTCACTGCCTGCTTTCAAACCTAGAGACCTCAGGCAGCCCTATTTTTGCTGTTGGAGCACCGCCGTGGCCGTGGCCGAGTGCGAGCAGGGAGAAGCCAAGTGTGGGACAAGCGATGGCTTTCCAGGAGCCACTCAGATCCCACAGCCCCTGGTTCTCCAGCTGCAGCAACGCCCGCGCGACGCAGTCAGCGTGGGATTTATTGCTGATGTTCCCTGTGCACAAACAACCTCGCCAAAGGAAATGCCTTTTCCACCCCGGCTGCCGCTCTCGACTGCACAACAGGCACACTCTGTCCCTTCCCTCGAGCCATTGTGAATCCCTTCGCCTCCCTCTCTTCCTTCCCCCCACCCTCCCTGCCTCGAATTTGCTGGAAGCAGCCATATATGGGGAAAAAGGAAAAAAAAAAACAAACAAAAAAAGGAGAAAACAGCACTGAGAAACTCCAGGGCTGCAGCCTCCAGCAAGAAGCCACCAGATCTCCCAGCAGTTCCAAGGTGGAAGCTGGTTTTCTGAGAGCTGGGACAAAGGAGAGCCTGCCACGAGGAGCGTGGCTTCGCCAGGGTGGTGGCTCCTGACAACCTAGACCAGGAAAAACAAAGCCTTTATTACAAGAGAGATTCAGGTGGATGATGGAACGAGGGCATTTTCATGGAATCATAGAATCATGGAGTGGTTTGGGTTGGAAGGGACCTCACAGCGCATCCAGTCCCACCCCCTGCCATGGGCATGGACACCTCCCACTGGATCAGGGGCTCCAAGCCCCATCCAACCTGGCCTTCAACACCTCCAGGGATGGAGCAGCCACCACTGCTGTGGCAACCTGGGCCAGGGCCCTCCCACCCTCACAGCAAAACATTTCTCCCCAAGATCTCATCTCAACCTCCCCTCTCTCAGCTCAAAACTCTTCCCCCTCATCCTCTCCCTGCACTCCCTGATCAAGAGCCCCTCCCCAGCTTTCCTGGAGCCCCTTTCAGTCCTGGGAGGCTGCTCTAAGCTCTCCCCAGAGCCTTCTCTTCTCCAGGCTGAACAACCCCAACTCTCTCAGCCTGTCCTCGTACAGGAGGTTCTCCAGCCCTTGGATCATCTCTGTGGCTTCCTCTGGCCTCGCTCCAACAGCTCCAGGTCGTTCCTGTGCTGAGGAAAGAGACAGATTCCCAGCAAGATGCGATGTGGCCGGCACAGTGCGCGGCTCTAAAAGCTGTTGTAGTGCCCAGTTTCTGCCTTACCCAATTCCTTCTCCATGAGCCACGCAGCAGCCCAGGCTCTCAGTGAGTCACCTCAGGGCCTGGTTTCTCGCTAAGCCCAACCCTGCTGCTCTCAAACCAGGTTATCCCCAGCACATAACATGAGTCACACAGCTCTCCTTGCCATCCCTCGCCCCTGGCCAGGCACACCGGGAGAGGACAAAGCTCTGCCTGCTCTCCCCATACACCCTCAGTACCATCTTTGCTCTCAACTAAGGCTGGGGGGATCCTCCAAGCACCATGATCCTCATGGGAAATGAGCTGAGAGAGGGGCGAATGCCTTAAAACAATTGCTTGGAGGGAGCAAGGAAACCCCCAGAGCTGGTCTCTGTGCAGAAATCCAAGTGGCTTCTCTCCTAATGCTCTTGTTTTTCGAGTGAGATGTGACATTTTGAAGCTTTCATTTTTTTACAGGCGAAGAATTTTAGCATTTCTGAAACCCTTGCTCAACCCAGGGCGCTGCTTGTGTGGGAAAGCTCGCAAACCAAGCCCCAGCCCTGAGGAAATGAGAGCTGCTCTTGGTTCTGCAGAAGGAGCAGGGAGGCATTTCCAGTTGGATAGAGGTTACCGGAGCAAAGGGCAGAAGCTGACTGACAGATAAAGAGAAATGAGGAGAGGACTGGGACTGTGGAACGTGCCTGGGACCATATCTTTGGCAAATTCTTTGGCTTCGGGCTCCATCATCCTTTGACATTGTTGGAATGTGTTTTCCTGCCCGAGAGCCATGGGCAGCGAGAGCCAGGCTGGATTTGTCTTCCTGGAAAGATGGGCATCAAAGGAAACCAGAGAGGGAGAGCGTAAACAAGGGAATGCTGGGCACAGCTCCAAGCTGGGGGCTTTGCGATCAGATATCCCATAGCTGGCAAGGCTGGAAAGAGATCTCCCCTCTAATTTTGCCAAATTAGAACAAGTCCACAATTCTTTGTTAATCCAGCACCTTTTTTCCTGGTGTGCCAGGAGAGACAATGAGGTGAAGCTGCCAAGAGCAGGGGTGGCAGGAAAAGGGTGCAGTTCCTCCATGACGTCCCCGACCGGGCAAATCATTCTCTCACAGTAAGGAAATCTGTCCCACAGCTTGGCAGGCAAACAGTTTATGCCCTACAGTTTATCTGGTCGCTTTATCGGTTTATTCTAACAGGTGTGAATTAACTCCGGGGAAAGGCGAGGATGGCGGAGAAAGAAAAACACGGCGCGTGCCAGAAACGCACGGACAAACAAGCTCCGAAGGACAACGGAGACAACCCCGAACAAAAACACCACCCTTTTCCTCCTGTGCAGTGGGGAGCTCTTGGAAACCCCCGTTTTTCCATCCCTGCTTTGTTGGGTGGCTCCAAAAAAAAAAAAAACCACATTGTTTGACAATTTCCTCCCCTCCCAGTGTTTTCCTGAACTGGAAAACCACGGAGGGCTTCTAAAAGCAAGGGCAAAGTAGCCCCCGCCTGCCAGGGAGAAATGTCTGCTCAGCAAAACCCATCGAGGAAGGAAAGTTCTAGGGTTTCTCCAAGTCGAAAACTTCTACGAGGGCAACACAACATTCTCTGCTCCCCAAATCCCAGCTGGAAAACAGGAACAAAGGGCCTGCCTGGGCATGTTTGTAGGATGTGGTTGTTTCCCCCTCCTCTAAGACTTGCTGGCAAAATAAAATCCCTCATTTTTTACCGTGAATGGCGAGGAACATCTGGGCATCGCGACCTTAAAATAAATATTTGCCTCAGTTTTTGTTCCCAGACCACCCTGG
>JAUMJJ010000414.1:0-87220 GCA_033556795.1 Tapera naevia | reverse complement strand
GGGGGTTGAGGTGGCCATGGGGGGGGGTCGAGGTGGCCATGGGGGGGTTGAGGTGGCCATGGGGGGGTGGAGGTGGCCATGGGGGGGTGGAGGTGGCCATGGGGGGGTCGAGGTGGCCATGGGGGGGTTGAGGTGGCCATGGGGGGGTGGAGGTGGCCATGGGGGGGTTGAGGTGGCCATGGAGGGGTGGAGGTGGCCATGGGGGGGTTGAGGTGGCCATGGGGGGTCCCGCCCGGGGCCTCTGTGTCACCTCGGCCACCGCCCCAGCTCCGCCCCTGCCCCCCATCGGCCCCTGGGCCACCCCCTCGTGTCACCCCGGGGCCACCCCCACCCCCGGGGCCACCGGGGCCACCTCCGGGGCCACTTGGCCACCTCCAGTATCATCTTGGCCACCTCTGGGGCCACCAGAGACACCTCTGAGGTCACCAGGGGCACCTCTGGGGTCACCTCGGCCACTCTGGGGTCAATTGGCCACCTCTGGGGTCACCTTGGCCACCTCTGGGGTCACCAGGGGCACCTCTGGGGTCACCTTGGTCACTCTGGGGTCACCAGGGCCACCTCCAATGCCACCAGGGCCACCTCCGGAGTCACCTTGGCCACTCTGTGGTCACCTTGGTCACTTCTGGGGTCACCAGGGCCACCTCTGGGGTCACCTTGGCCACTCTGGGGTCACCTTGGCCACCTCTGGGGTCACCAGGGGCAACTCTGGTGTCACTTGGTCACCTCCAATGCCACCAGGGCCACCTCTGGGGTCACCTTGGTCACTCTGGGGTCACCTTGGCCACTTCTGGGGTCACCAGGGGCAACTCTGGGACCACCAGGGCCACCTCCAATGCCACCAGGGCCACCTCAGGAGTCACCTTGGCCACTCTGGTGTCACCTTGGTCACTCTGGGGTCACCTTGGTCACTCTGGGGTCATCAGGGCCACCTCCAGTACCATCTTGGCCACTTCTGGGGTCACCAGGGGCAACTCTGGGGTCACTTGGCCACCTCTGGGACCACCAGGACCACCT
This sequence comes from Tapera naevia, assembly GCA_033556795.1. Classification (NCBI taxonomy): domain Eukaryota; kingdom Metazoa; phylum Chordata; class Aves; order Cuculiformes; family Neomorphidae; genus Tapera; species Tapera naevia. The sequence goes on along the minus strand of JAUMJJ010000414.1, from coordinate 86,206 downwards.
CTGGTGTCACTTGGCCACCTCTGGGGTCACCTTGGCCACTCTGGGGTCACTTGGTCACCTCTGGGATCACCAGGGCCACCTCCAATGCCACCAGGGCCACCTCTGGGGTCACCTTGGCCACTCTGGGGTCACCTTGGTCACTCTGGGGTCACCTTGGTCACTCTGGGGTCATCAGGGCCACCTCCAGTACCATCTTGGCCACCTCTGGGGTCCACCGGGGGCAACTCTGGGGTCACCTTGGCCACTCTGGGGTCACTTGGCCACCTCTGGGGTCACCAGGGCCACCTCTGGGGTCACCTTGGTCACTCTGGGGTCACCTTGGTCACTCTGGGGTCACCAGGGCCACCTCCAGTACCATCTTGGCCACTTCTGGGGTCACCAGGGGCAACTCTGGGGTCACTTGGCCACCTCTAGGGACACCAGGGCCAACTCCAATGCCACCAGGGCCACCTCCGGCGTCACCTTGGCCACTCTGGGGTCACCTTGGTCACCTCTGGGGTCACCAGGGCCACCTCTGGGGTCACCTTGGTCACTCTGGGGTCATCTTGGTCACATCTGGGATCATCTTGGCCACCTCTGGGGTCACCAGGGGCTACTCTGGGGTCACTTGGCCACCTCTGGGGTCACCAGGGCCACCTATGGGGTCACCTTGGTCACTCTGGGGTCACCAGGGCCACCTCCAGTACCATCTTGGCCACTTCTGGGGTCACCAGGGGCAACTCTGGGGTCACCTTGGTCACTCTGGGGTCACCTTGGCCACTCTGGGGTCACCTTGGTCACTTCTGGGGTCACCAGGGGCACCTCCAGTACCATCTTGGCCACCTCCAGTGTCACCTTGGCCACTCTGGGGTCACCAGGGCCACCTCAGGGACCACCAGGGCCACCTCTGGGGTCACCTTGGCCACCTCTGGAGTCACCAGGGGCCACTCTGGGGTCACCTTGGTCACTCTGGGGTCACCGAGGGCTTTGAGGCCCCGTGGGAGGGGCCCGAGGAGGTGGCTTTGGGGTGGGGGTTGGTGGCCCCTCGGAGCTCCTGGGTGGCCCTGGCTGGGGGTGGCAGGTCCAGGCTTGGCCCAGCCGGGGCCCCACCGGGTAATTAAGAGCAATCAGTGCTTAATTAGCACCACCCAGGGCCTGGGGGGGGGCGAGGAACCGGGAGAACCGGTTGGACCCAACCCCAACCCCAACCCAACCCAACCCAACCCAACCCAACCCAACCCAACCCAACCCAACCCAAGCCAAGCGCCCCAGGGCCACCGGAACCGTCACCGGCGTCACCTCCACCCCCAGCCCAGGAACCACCATCTCTGGGGGCTTCTGGGGACCCTTCAGCTCCCCCTTGGACCCCCCCAGGGCCACCACGACCCCTCGGGACCCACCACGACCCCTCAGGACCCACCATGACCCCTTGGGACCCCCCATGACCCCTCGGGACCCACCATGACCCCTTGGGACCCACCATGACCCCTCATGACCCACCATGGCCAACCATGACCTCAGATCCCACCAGGACCCCTTGATGGCCCCTCATGACCCCCCCATGACCCCCCGTGACCCCCCATGGCCAACCATGACCTCAGATCCCCCCATGATCCCTTGATGGCCCCCCATGACCCCCCATGACCCCCCATGACCCCCCGTGACCCACCATGGCCAACCATGACCCCAGGGCCCACCATGACCCCTTGGGACCCACCACGACCCCTCATGACCCACCAGGACCCCTCATGACCCACCAGGACCCTTCATGACCCACCATGGCCGACCATGACCCCAGGGCCCACCAGGACCCCTTGATGGCCCCTCATGACCCCCCCATGACCCCCCGTGACCCCCCGTGACCCACCATGGCCAACCATGACCTCAGATCCCCCCATGACCCCTTGATGGCCCCCCATGACCCCCCCATGACCCCCCGTGACCCCCCGTGACCCCCCGTGACCCCCCATGGCCAACCATGACCCCAGGGCCCACCACGACCCCTCGGGACCCACCATGGCCAATCATGACCTCAGATCCCCCCATGACCCCCCCATGACCCCCCATGACCCCCGTGACCCACCATGGCCAACCATGACCCCAGGGCCCACCATGACCCCTTGATGGCCCCTCATGACCCCCCATGACCCCCCCATGACCCCAGGGCCCACCACGACCCCTCATGACCCCCCATGACCCCTCGGGACCCACCATGGCCAACCATGACCTCAGATCCCACCATGACCCCTTGATGGCCCCTCATGACCCCCCATGACCCCCCCATGACCCCCCGTGACCCCCCGTGACCCACCATGGCCGACCATGACCCCAGGGCCCACCAGGACCCCTTGATGGCCCCTCATGACCCCCCCATGACCCCCCCGTGACCCCCCGTGACCCCCCATGGCCAACCATGACCTCAGATCCCCCCATGATCCCTTGATGGCCCCTCATGACCCCCCATGACCCCCCCATGACCCCCCGTGACCCCCCATGGCCAACCATGACCCCAGGGCCCACCAGGACCCCTTGATGGCCCCTCATGACCCCCCCATGACCCCCCCATGACCCCCCGTGACCCCCCATGGCCAACCATGACCCCAGGGCCCCCCACGACCCCTCGGGACCCACCATGGCCGACCATGACCTCAGATCCCCCCATGATCCCTTGATGGCCCCCCATGACCCCCCATGACCCCCCATGACCCCCCGTGACCCACCATGGCCAACCATGACCCCAGGGCCCACCACGACCCCTCATGACCCACCATGACCTCTCATGACCCACCATGGCCGACCATGACCCCAGGGCCCACCAGGACCCCTTGATGGCCCCTCATGACCCCCCCATGACCCCCCGTGACCCCCCGTGACCCCCCATGGCCAACCATGACCTCAGATCCCCCCATGATCCCTTGATGGCCCCCCATGACCCCCCATGACCCCCCATGACCCTCCGTGACCCCCCGTGACCCACCATGGCCAACCATGACCCCAGGGCCCCCCACGACCCCTTGATGGCCCCCCATGACCCCTGTGACCCACCATGGCCGACCATGACCTCAGATCCCACCAGGACCCCTTGATGACCCCTCATGACCCCCCCATGACCCCCCGTGACCCCCCATGGCCAACCATGACCCCAGGGCCCCCCACGACCCCTCGGGACCCACCATGGCCAACCATGACCTCAGATCCCCCCATGATCCCTTGATGGCCCCCCATGACCCCCCATGACCCCCCATGACCCCCCGTGACCCACCATGGCCAACCATGACCCCAGGGCCCACCACGACCCCTCATGACCCACCATGGCCGACCATGACCCCAGGGCCCACCATGACCCCTTGATGGCCCCTCATGACCCCCCATGACCCCCCTATGACCCCAGATCCCACCACGACCCCTCATGACCCACCATGGCCAACCATGACCCTTCATGACTCACCACGACCTCAGATCCCACTATGACCCTTTGATGGCCCCTCATGACCCCCCATGACCCCCCCATGACCCCAGGGCCCACCACAACCCCTCATGACCCATCATGACCCCTCGTGACCCACCATGGCCAACCATGACCCCAGGGCCAACCGTGACCCCTTGATGGTCCCTCATGACCCACCATGACCCCTCATGACCCCAGGGTCCACCACAACCCCTTGATGGCCCCTCGTGACCCCTCTTGACCCCCCCATGACCACAGGTCCCACCACGACCCCTCGTGACCCGCCATGGCCAACCATGACCCCAGGTCCCACCAGGACCCCTTGATGTCCCCTCAGGTCCCACCAGGACCCCTCATGACCTTCCATGACCCCAGGGTCCCACCAGGACCCCTTGATGTCCCCTCAGGTCCCACCAGGACCCCAGGTCCCACCAGGACCCTTTGATGTCCCTTCAGGTCCCACCAGGACCCCTTGGTGTCCCCTCAGGTCCCACCAGGACCCCAGGTCCCACCAGGACCCCTCATGACCTTCCATGACCCCAGGGTCCCACCAGGACCCCTTGATGTCCCCCCAGGTCCCACCAGGACCCCTCATGACCTTCCATGACCCCAGGGTCCCACCAGGACCCCTTGATGTCCTCTCAGGTCCCACCATGACCCCAGGGTCCCACCAGACCCCTTGATGTCCTCTCAGGTCCCACCATGACCCCGGGGGTCCCACCAGACCCCTTGATGTCCTCTCAGGTCCCACCAGGACCCCAGGTCCCACCAGGACCCCTTGATGTCCCCTCAGGTCCCACCAGGACCCCTTGATGTCCCCTCAGGTCCCACCATGACCCCAGGTCCCACCAGGACCCCTTGGTGTCCCCTCAGGTCCCACCATGACCCCAGGTCCCACCAGGACCCCAGGTCCCACCAGGACCCCTTGGTGTCCCCTCAGGTCCCACCAGGACCCCTCATGACCTCTCCATGACCCCAGGATCCCACCAGGACCCTTTGATGTCCCCTCAGGTCCCACCATGACCCCAGGTCCCACCAGGACCCCTTGGTGTCCCCCCAGGTCCCACCAGGACCCCTCCTCGTGCCCCCAGGACCCCTCATGGCCCGAGGAGGCCTTGGTGGCCCAGAAGGTGGCCCAGATCTCCGTGGATGGGGGTCCTGGTGGGCAGGAACCTGGTAGATGGGGTCCTGGTGGGTCCAGATCTCCACGGGGTGGGATCTCAAAGGGATGGGGTCTCCACGGGTGGGACCTCCACCGGGTGGGACCTCCACGGGTGGGACCTCCACGGGGTGGGACCTCCACGGGGTGGGACCGGGGCTTCTCCACCCTTTGCTGCTCCTCAGGTCCTTCTTTGGCTTCAGCTGCTCCCGGTTCCTCCCCTGGCCCTGCGGAAGAGGCCTCTGGAGAGGCACCTGGAGGTGTCTCCACCCCTTCCTTGGAGGTGCTGCTTGGAGCCTCCATCTCCACCTTCTTGGAGCCTCCATCTCCACCTTCTTGGGGCCTCCAGATCCACCTTCTTGGAGCCTCCAGATCCACCTTCTTGGGGCCTCCAGATCCACCTTCTTGGGGCCTCCATCTCCACCTTCTTGGAGCCTCCATCTCCACCTTCTTGGGGCCTCCAGATCCACCTTCTTGGAGCCTCCAGATCCACCTTCTTGGAACCTCCAGATCCACCTTCTTGGAGCCTCCATCTCCACCTTCTTGGAGCCTCCATCTCCACCTTCTTGGAGCCTCCAGATCCACCTTCTTGGAGCCTCCAGATCCACCTTCTTGGAACCTCCATCTCCACCTTCTTGGAGCCTCCAGATCCACCTCCTTGGAGCCTCCAGATCCACCTTCTTGGAGCCTCCAGATCCACCTTCTTGGAGCCTCCATCTCCACCTTCTTGGAGCCTCCAGATCCACCTTCTTGGAGCCTCCAGATCCACCTTCTTGGGGCCTCCATCTCCACCTTCTTGGGGCCTCCAGATCCACCTTCTTGGAGCCTCCAGATCCACCTTCTTGGAGCCTCCAGATCCACCTTCTTGGAACCTCCATCTCCACCTTCTTGGAGCCTCCAGATCCACCTCCTTGGAGCCTCCAGATCCACCTTCTTGGAGCCTCCAGATCCACCTTCTTGGAGCCTCCATCTCCACCTTCTTGGAGCCTCCAGATCCACCTTCTTGGAGCCTCCAGATCCACCTTCTTGGGGCCTCCATCTCCACCTTCTTGGGGCCTCCAGATCCACCTTCTTGGAGCCTCCAGATCCACCTTCTTGGAGCCTCCAGATCCACCTTCTTGGAGCCTCCATCTCCACCTTCTTGGGGCCTCCAGATCCACCTTCTTGGGGCCTCCAGATCCACCTTCTTGGGGCCTCCAGATCCACCTTCTTGGAACCTCCATCTCCACCTTCTTGGAGCCTCCATCTCCACCTTCTTGGGGCCTCCAGATCCACCTTCTTGGGGCCTCCAGATCCACCTTCTTGGGGCCTCCAGATCCACCTTCTTGGGGCCTCCAGATCCACCTTCTTGGGGCCTCCAGATCCACCTTCTTGGAGCCTCCAGATCCACCTTCTTGGAACCTCCAGATCCACCTTCTTGGGGCCTCCATCTCCACCTTCTTGGGGCCTCCAGATCCACCTTCTTGGGGCCTCCAGATCCACCTTCTTGGAACCTCCAGATCCACCTTCTTGGAGCCTCCAGATCCACCTTCTTGGGGCCTCCAGATCCACCTTCTTGGAACCTCCAGATCCACCTTCTTGGAGCCTCCAGATCCACCTTCTTGGAGCCTCCAGATCCACCTTCTTGGAGCCTCCATCTCCACCTTCTTGGAGCCTCCAGATCCACCATCTTGGAACCTCCAGATCCACCTTCTTGGAACCTCCAGATCCACCTTCTTGGAGCCTCCAGATCCACCTTCTTGGAGCCTCCAGATCCACCTCCTTGGGGCCTCCAGATCCACCTTCTTGGAGCCTCCAGATCCACCTTCTTGGGGCCTCCAGATCCACCTTCTTGGGGCCTCCAGATCCACCTTCTTGGAATCTCCAGATCCACCTTCTTGGGGCCTCCATCTCCACCTTCTTGGAACCTCCAGATCCACCTTCTTGGAGCCTCCAGATCCACCTTCTTTGGGCCTCCATCTCCACCTTCTTGGAGCCTCCAGATCCACCTTCTTGGGGCCTCCAGATCCACCTTCTTGGGGCCTCCAGATCCACCTTCTTGGAGCCTCCAGATCCACCTTCTTGGAGCCTCCAGATCCACCTTCTTGGAACCTCCAGATCCACCTTCTTGGAGCCTCCATCTCCACCTTCTTGGGGCCTCCAGATCCACCTTCTTGGAACCTCCAGATCCACCTTCTTGGAGCCTCCAGATCCACCTTCTTGGGGCCTCCAGATCCACCTTCTTGGAGCCTCCAGATCCACCTTCTTGGGGCCTCCATCTCCACCTTCTTGGAGCCTCCATCTCCACCTTCTTGGAGCCTCCAGATCCACCTTCTTGGAGCCTCCAGATCCACCTTCTTGGGGCCTCCATCTCCACCTTCTTGGAGCCTCCAGATCCACCTTCTTGGAGCCTCCAGATCCACCTTCTTGGAACCTCCAGATCCACCTTCTTGGGGCCTCCAGATCCACCTTCTTGGAACCTCCATCTCCACCTTCTTGGGGCCTCCATCTCCACCATCTTGGAGCCTCCAGATCCACCTTCTTGGAACCTCCAGATCCACCTTCTTGGAGCCTCCAGATCCACCTTCTTGGGGCCTCCAGATCCACCTTCTTGGAGCCTCCATCTCCACCTTCTTGGAGCCTCCAGATCCACCTTCTTGGAGCCTCCAGATCCACCTTCTTGGAACCTCCAGATCCACCTTCTTGGAGCCTCCATCTCCACCTTCTTGGAGCCTCCAGATCCACCTTCTTGGAGCCTCCAGATCCACCTTCTTGGAGCCTCCAGATCCACCTTCTTGGAACCTCCAGATCCACCTTCTTGGGGCCTCCAGATCCACCTTCTTGGAACCTCCAGATCCACCTTCTTGGAGCCTCCATCTCCACCATCTTGGAGCCTCCATCTCCACCTTCTTGGAGCCTCCAGATCCACCTCCTTGGGGCCTCCAGATCCACCTTCTTGGAGCCTCCAGATCCACCTTCTTGGGGCCTCCATCTCCACCTTCTTGGGGCCTCCAGATCCACCTTCTTGGAAGCTCCAGATCCACCTTCTTGGGGCCTCCTCAACCTCCTGGTTGGATCCTCTTGGTCCACCTGGTGAGAACCTTCTCGTCCACCTGGTTGGAGCCTCTTGGTTGCCTGGAGGAGCCTCCTTGATCCCCCTGATGGGATCCTCTTGGTCCACCTTTTTGGAGCCTCCAGGTCCACCTGGTGGGAACCTCCTGGTCCACGTGTTTGGAGCTTCCTGGACCACCTGGTGAGAACCTCTTGGTCCTCCTGGTTGGAGCTTCCTGATCCTCCTGGTTGGTTCCTCCAAGTCCACCTGATGGGAACCTCCTGGTCCACTTGGTTGGAGCCTCCTGGTTTCCCGGAGGAGCCTTCTTGATCCACCTGGTTGGAACCTCCTGGTCCACATTTTTGGAGCCTCCAGGTCCACCTGATGGGAACCTCCCAGTCCACCTGGTTGAAACCTCCCATGTCCACCTGGTGGGAACCTCCTTGGTCCACCTGGTTGGATCCTCCAGGTCCACCTGATGGGAACCTCCCAGTCCACGTGTTTGGAGCTTCCTGGTCCTCCTGGTTGGATTCTCCAGGTCCACCTGGTGAGAACCTCCTTGGTCCACCTGGTGCAACCTCCTTGATCCACCTGGTGGGATCCTCCTTGGTCCACCTGGTTGGAACCTCCTTGATCCACCTGGTGGGATCCTTCTTGGTCCACCTGGTTGGAACCTCCAGGTCCACCTTATGGGAACCTCCTTGGTCCACCTGGTGAGAACTTCCTTGATCCACCTGGTTGGAACCTCCTTGGTCCACCTGATGGGAACCTCCTTGGTCCACCTGGTGAGAACTTCCTTGGTCCACCTGGTGGGAACCTCCTTGGTCCACCTGGTTGGAACCTCCTTGGTCCACCTGATGGGAACCTCCCAGTCCACGTGTTTGGAGCTTCCTGGTCCTCCTGGTTGGATTCTCCAAGTCCACCTGGTGGGATCCTCCTTGGGCCACCTGGTGCAACCTCCAGGTCCACCTGATGGGATCCTCCCAAGCCCACCTGGTTGGATCCTCCAGGTCCACCTGGTTGGAACCTCCAGATCCACCTGGTGGGATCCTTCTTGGTCCACCTGGTTGGAACCTCCAGATCCACCTGGTTGGAACCTCCTTGATCCACCTGGTTGGAACCTCCCAGTCCACGTGTTTGGAGCTTCCTGGTCCTCCTGGTTGGATTCTCCAAGTCCACCTGGTTGGAACCTCCTTGATCCACCTGATGGGAACCTCCTTGGTCCACCTGGTGGGAACCTCCTTGATCCACCTGATGGGAACCTCCTTGGTCCACCTGGTGGGAACCTCCTTGATCCACCTGGTGGGATCCTTCTTGGTCCACCTGGTGAGAACTTCCTTGGTCCACCTGGTTGGAACCTCCAGGTCCACCTGATGGGAACCTCCTTGGTCCACCTGGTGAGAACTTCCTTGGTCCACCTGATGGGATCCTCCAGGTCCACCTGGTTGGAACCTCCTGGGTCAGCTTTTTGGAGCCTCCAGGTCCACCTGGTGGGAACCTCCTTGGTCCACCTGGTGAGAACCTCCAGGTCCACCTGGTGGGATCCTCCTTGATCCACCTGGTTGGAACCTCCAGGTCCACCTGATGGGATCCTCCAGGTCCACCTGGTTGGATCCTCCCAGTCCACGTGCCCGGCGGTTCCAGGTCCACCCGGTCGGTCGGAGGCCCCAGGGAGGGGTGGGTGGTGTCACCCCTTGGCGCGTGGTTCCTCCTTTGGGACATCAAAGCCGTAATCATCTCCGGGGCCGGGGCTCGGGTGACGCCCACGGGTCCCGCTTGGACCTTTGACTCATCCCAAGGGAGGACCCGTCCCACCCACCCCTGGGCTATAAAAGGTCCCCAAGCGCCGGCTCTCGGCTCTCCGACCCCTTCTTCTCCAGCAGGTGAGTCCCACCCCACCCCACCCCACCCCACCCCACCCCTCGTGGTCCACGGGACCCGTGGGAACCAGGTCTTGGGGCTCCTCCGGGCGTTGGGTCCTCTCCGGAGTCAACGAGGGGTTGGTGGGGACACCCAGGGGGGTCCTGGTTTGGGGAGGGTCTGGGGGGGGGGGGAAGGGGATCTTCTTGAGGGGGGTTTGGTGGCACCAGAGAGGTGGAACCTCTGGGAGGTGGAGGTGGAGAAGGAGATGGAGGTGGAGAAGGTCCTTGGGGGGTTTGGTGGGTCCTGAGAGGTGGAACCTCTGGGAGATGGAGATGGAGATGGAGAAGGAGAAGGTCCTTCTTGGGGGGGTTTGGTGGCACCTGAGGGGTGGAACCTCTGGGAGGTGGAGATGGAGGTGGAGATGGAGGTGGAGGTGGAGATGGAGGTGCAGAAGGTCCTTCTTGGGGGGGTTTGGTGGGTCCTGAGAGGTGGAACCTCTGGGAGGTGGAGATGGAGGTGGAGATGGAGATGGAGGTGCAGAAGGTCCTTCTTGGGGGGGTTTGGTGGCACCAGAGGGGTGGAACCTCTGGGAGGTGGAGATGGAGAAGGAGAAGGTTCTTCTTGAGCCCTTCCAGGGGGGTTTGGTGGCACCTGAGGGGTGGAACCTCTGGGAGATGAAAGTGGAGAAGGAGAAGGTCCAAGGGGAAGTTTGGAGCCACCTGAGAGGTGGAACCTCTGGGAGGTTGAGGTGTAGATGGAGAAGGTCCTTCCTGAACCCTTCCAGGGGGGGTTGGTGGCACCAGAGGGGTGGAACCTCTGGGAGATGAAGGTGGAGGTGGAGAAGGTCCTTCTTGGGGGGGTTTGGTGGCACCAGAGGGGTGGAACCTCTGGAAGATGGAGATGGAGGTGGAGAAGGTCCTTCTTGGGGGGGTTTGGTGGCACCTGAGGGGTGGAACCTCTGGGAGATGGAGATGGAGGTGCAGAAGGTCCTTCTTGGGGGGGTTTGGTGGCTCCTGAGGGGTGGAACCTCTGGGAGGTGGAGATGGAGAAGGAGAAGGTCCTTCCTGAGCCCTTCCAGGGGGGTTTGGTGGCACCAGAGGGGTGGAACCTCTGGGAGGTGGAGGTGGAGAAGGAGAAGGTCCTTCTTGGGGGATTTGGTGGCTCCTGAGAGGTGGAACCTGGGAGATGGAGGTGGAGATGGAGATGGAGGTGGAGAAGGTCCTTGGGGGGTTTGGTGGCACCTGAGGGGTGGAACCTCTGGGAGGTGGAGATGGAGAAGGAGAAGGTCCTTCTTGGGGGGGTTTGGTGGGTCCTGAGGGGTGGAACCTCTGGGAGGTGGAGATGGAGAAGGAGAAGGTCCTTCCTGAGCCCTTCCAGGGGGGTTTGGTGGCACCTGGGAGGTGGAACCTCTGGGAGATGGAGATGGAGGTGAAGGTGGAGATGGAGGTGGAGAAGGTCCTTCTTGGGGGGTTTGGTGGCACCAGAGGGGTGGAACCTCTGGGAGGTGGAGGTGGAGGTGGAGATGGAGGTGGAGAAGGTCCTTCTTGGGGGGTTTGGTGGCTCCTGAGAGGTGGAACCTGGGAGATGGAGGTGGAGATGGAGATGGAGAAGGTCCTTGGGGGGTTTGGTGGCACCAGAGAGGTGGAACCTCTGGGAGATGGAGGTGAAGGTGGAGATGGAGATGGAGAAGGTCCTTGGGGGGTTTGGTGGCACCTGAGGGGTGGAACCTCTGGAAGATGGAGATGGAGAAGGAGAAGGTCCTTCTTGAGCCCTTTCAGGGGGGTTTGGTGGCACCTGGGAGGTGGAACCTCTGGGAGGTGAAGGTGGAGATGGTTCTTGAGGGGGTTTGGTGGCACCAGAGAGGTGGAACCTCTGGGGGGTGGAGAAGGTCCCTCTGGAGGTGGATTTGGAGCCACCAGAGGGGTGGAACCTCTGGGGGGTGGAGAAGGTCCCCCTCGAGGTGGGTTTGGAGCCACCAGAGGGGTGGAACCTCTGGGGGGGTGGAGAAGGTCCCTCTGGAGGTGGGTTTGGAGCCACCAGAGGGGTGGAACCTCTGGGGGTTGGAGAAGGTCCCTCTGGAGATGGATTTGGAGCCACCAGAGAGGTGGAACCTCTGGGGGGGGGTGGAGAAGGTCCCCCTCGAGGTGGGTTTGGGGCCGGTGGCCACCTCCTCCTCCTCCTCCTCCTCTCCGGTGGTGGCCCCGGGGCTGACCCAGCGTGGTTTCTCCTCCCCCGTCCAGGGATGGCTCCTGGTGGCCTCGGGACCTTGGGCTTCCTCCCCGTCCTGGTGCTGGTGGTGGGGACCTTGGGGACCTCCCCGGCGCGGGCTGAAGGCAACGGCAACGCCACCGACGAGGGTAGGTCCGGGCGGTGGCCCTGGTGGAGAACCCCCCCCCTGGGAGGTCCCCAGGTGGAGGTGGGGAAGGGGGGGGGAGGAGGTGCCTTCTGGGGGCTCCTGGGAAGGGTCCGGTGGTGGCCAAGGGTGGGACGAAGCCACCTTAGATGTGGGGACGAGAGGAGAGGTCCCACCTCCAGGTGAGGTTGAGGTGGGACCGCGGGGCCAAGGCCGGGACGGAGGTTCCCGTGGAGGCCGCGAGAAGGAGGAGGCCAAAAGGAGGTCCCCGAGGGGAGGAGAAGACCTGGAGGCTCAATCCTGGTGGGAACATCTCCCATTCTTCTGGATCTGCTGGAGGAGACCTTGGATGGACCAAAGGGGGGGACAAAGAGGACCCCCAGGGTCTTTTGGGTGCGAAGACCTCGGATCTGAGCAGACCAAGGTGAGGAGAAGACCTGATCAAGGTGAGGAGAAGACCTGGAGGCTCAATCCTGGTGGGAACATCTCCCTTTCTTCTGGATCTGCTGGAGGAGACCTTGGATGGACCAAAGGGGGGGGACAAAGAGGACCCCCAGGGTCCCTTGGTCACCAAGACCTCGGATCTGCCCTGATCTCGGCGTTTCTCACCCCAAATCTGGGTCCCCAGAGCTCCTGCGGAGCCGAGGTCACCTCAAGGACTTCTCCAAGGACTCATCTCCAGGGCCTGGGTCCTCCCTTTGGCCGCGGAGGAACCACCGGAACCTGGTGGAGAACCAAGGGACGGGGGGAGAAGCAACCACGGGGGCTCTGGGGAACCCCCTCGGGACCTCCCACCTCCTCCTGGGATGGAGCTCCAGGGTCCACCTGGGATGGAACTTCAAGGTCCTCCTGGGATGGAGCTCCAGGGTCCACCTGGGATGAAGCTCCAAGGTCCACCTGGGATGGAACTTCAAGGTCCACCTGGGATGGAGCTCCAAGGTCCACCTGGGATTGACTCCAAGATCCACATGGAATGGAGCTCCAAGATCCACCTGGAATGGAGCTCCAAGGTCCAACTGGGATGGAGCTCCAAGGTCCACCTGGGATGGAACTCCAAGGTCCACCTGGGATTGACTCCAAGGTCCACCTGGGATTGACTCCAAGGTCCACCTGGGATGGAGCTCCAAGGTCCTGCTGGGATGGAGCTCCAGGGTTCTACTGGGATGAAGCTCCAAGGTCCACCTGGGATGGAACTTCAAGGTCCCCCTGGGATGAAGCTCCAAGGTCCACCTGGGATTGACTCCAAGGTCCAACTGGGATGGAGCTCCAAGGTCCACCTGGGATGGAGCTCCAGGGTCCTACTGGGATGGAGCTCCAAGGTCCACCTGGGATGGAGCTCCAAGGTCCACCAGGGATGGAGCTCCAGGGTCCTACTGGGATGAAGCTCCAAGGTCCACCTGGGATGGAACTTCAAGGTCCCCCTGGGATTGACTCCAAGGTCCAACTGGGATGGAGCTCCAGGGTCCTACTGGGATGGAGCTCCAAGGTCCACCTGGGATGGAACTTCAAGGTCCCCCTGGGATTGACTCCAAGGTCCAACTGGGATGGAGCTCCAGGGTCCAACTGGGATGGAGCTCCAAGGTCCACCTGGGATTGACTCCAAGGTCCAACTGGGATGGAGCTCCAGGGTCCTACTGGAATGAAGCTCCAAGATCACCTGGGATTGACTCCAAGGTCCTCCTGGGCTGGAGCTCCAAGGTCCACCCGTTCTGGGTGGTGGGGATGTCCCTGATGGGTTCCTGGGGTCTCCTTGGTGGAGCTCCAAGGAGCCTGGTGCCACCTGAAGGTGCCTCCTGGGGGTTGCTGGGACCACCCTTGGGCTTGGTTCCCACCCCTCAGCTTTGGCAGCGTCGCCGGGACCGGATGGGGGTGAATTCCGGGCGCCTCCCAGCGCCGCCCGGCCCAGTAGAAACCAGTCCCACCAGTTGGGACATCCTGATGTCCCAACCTCCTGACTGGTGACGTCAAGGATGGAACCACCGGGCAGGGCTCCTCAGCCCAGGTTGGACAACGCCTGGGGAGAGGTCACCAAGAGGAACCCCCCAGGAACGTCGTGGAGGAACCTCCTGGTCCTGGGCCACCAGCTTGGAGGTTCCTGGGCCACCAGGTTGGAGGTTCCTTGGCCACCAGGTTGGAGGTTCCTGGGCCACCAGGTTGGAGGTTCCTGGGCCACCAGGTTGGAGGTTCCTGGGCCACCAGGTTGGAGGTTCCTGGGCCACCAGGTTGGAGGTTCCTTGGCCACCAGGTTGGAGGTCCCTTGGCCACCAGGTTGGAGGTCCCTTGGCCACCAGGTTGGAGGTTCCTTGGCCACCAGCTTGGAGGTCCCTTGGCCACCAGGTTGGAGGTTCCTGGGCCACCAGGTTGGAGGTTCCTTGGCCACCTGGTTGGAGGTCCCTTGGCCACCAGGTTGGAGGTCCCTTGGCCACTTGGTTGAAGGTTCCTTGGCCACCAGGTTGGAGGTTCCTTGGCCACCTGGTTGGAGGTCCCTTGGCCACCAGGTTGGAGGTTCCTTGGCCACTTGGTTGAAGGTTCCTTGGCCACCTGGTTGGAGGTTCCTTGGCCACCAGGTTGGAGGTCCCTTGGCCACCAGGTTGGAGGTTCCTTGGCCACTTGGTTGAAGGTTCCTTGGCCACCTGGTTGGAGGTTCCTTGGCCACTTGGTTGGAGGTTCCTGGGCCACCAGGTTGAAGGTTCCTTGGCCACCTGCTTGGAACCTCCTGGGCCACCAGGTTGGAGGTTCCTTGGCCACCTGCTTGGTGAGGACACTTTGGAGAAGGAGGTCCTGGTGTCTCCCATTCACAGCTCCTACTGCAGGGCTTTGGGGTCTTCTTCTCGAAGCATCCACCCCCCCCCCCCCCATTTTTTTGGGGCTGAATCTCCTCGTTTTGGGGGTTTGAACGTTGCCTCCTCCCACCTGGAGAGGCCTCGGCCCTGGAGGTCCCCTCTGGTGGCCTTGGTGGAGGTGTCGCCCCCGCGGAGGTGCAGGTGGAGGCCACGAGGGACACCAGGAGGACCTGCCCAGGGTTTGGACTCAACTGTGGACACATGAGAGGAGACCTCAAGGAGGTCACAGCCTCAAGAAGGTCACGACCTCAAGGTGATCAGGACCTCAAGGTGATCAGGACCTCAAGGTGATCAGGACCTCAAGGTGGCCACAACTTCAAGGTGGTCAAAGCCTCAAGAAGGCCACAACCTCCAGAAGGTCACGACCTGGAGGTGGTCAAGGCCTCAAGAAGGTCACGACCTCAAGGTGATGAGGACCTCAAGAAGGTCACGACGTCAACAAGATCGTGACCTCAAGAAGGTCACAGCCTCAAGGTGGTCACGAGTTCAAGGTCACGACCTCAAGGTGATCAGGGCCTCAAGGTGGTCACGAGCTCAAGGTGGTCATGGCCTCAAGAGGGTCAAGGCCTCAAGGAGGTCAAGGCCTCAAGAGGGTCACAACCTCAAGGTCACGACCTCGAGGTGGTCATGACCTCAAGAAGGTCAAGGCCTCAACAAGATTGTGACCTCAAGAAGGTCAAGGTCTCAAGAAGGTCAAGGTCTCAAGAAGGTCAAGGCCTCAAGAAGGTCAAGGTCTCAAGAAGGTCAAGGCCTCAAGAAGGTCAAGGTCTCAAGAAGGTCAAGGCCTCAAGAAGGTCAAGGCCTCAAGAAGGTCACGACCTCAAGGTGGCCACAACCTCAAGAAGGTCACAACCTCAAGAAGGTCAAGGTCTCAAGAAGGTCACGACCTCAAGGTGTTGAGGGACAAAGGGTGGAGAACCTCACCCCGAAGCCCCTCCCCCGCCGCCGGAAGGGGTGGATTTGCCCCTCCTCGTGGCCCCTCCTTCTCCTCGAGGACCATCAAGGTTGGGGCATCTCCAGCCAAACCAAACCCTCTGGAGATGCCTCCAGGGGCCCTGAAGCACCAGGAGGTCCATCCTGGAGACCCTTCTGTCCAACGGCATCGCCAAAGTCAGGCTCCTGGGGACTTCCTGGGAGGGACCTCCGGGACGGCTCAACCTGGGGCCTCCGTGGAGGAGCTCCAACCTCCACCTGGGAGGAGCTCCAACCTCCACCTGGGATGGAGCTCCAACCTCACCTGTATCAGGGGATCAAGATGGACCAGGTGGGTCCCTGGGTTGTCCTTGGTGGATCTCCAACCTCCACTTGGGCTGGATGGTCAAGAGGAACCAGCTGGGTTTCTGGATTGTCCTTGGTGGGTCTCCAACTTCCACCTGGGTTGGGTGGCCAAGATGGACCAGGTGGGTCCCAGGAGTCTCCTTGGTGGATCTCCCACCTCCACTTGAGTTGGGTGGCCAAGATGGACCAGGTGGGTCCCAGGAGTCTCCTTGGTGGATCTCCCACCTCCACTTGGGTTGGGTGGCCAAGATGGACCATGTTGGCTCCTGGGGTCTCCTTGGTGGGTCTCCAACTTCCACCTGCATTGGGTGGTCAAGAGGATCCAGGTGGGTCCCAGGGGTCTCCTTGGAGGATCTCCCACCTCCACTTGAGTTGGGTGGTCAAGATGGACCATGTTGGCTCCTGGGGTCTCCTTGGTGGATCTCCCACCTCCACTTGGGTTGGGTGGCCAAGATGGACCAGGTGGGTCCCTGGGTTGTCCTTGGAGGATCTCCCACCTCCACCTGGGTTGGGTGGCCAAGATGGACCATGTTGGCTCCTGGGTCCTCCTTGGTGGGTCTCCCACTTCCAATTGGGTTGGGTGGCCAAGATGGACCAGGTGGGTCCCTGGGTCCTCCTTGGAGGATCTCCCACCTCTGCTTGAGTTGGGTGGCCAAGATGGACCATGTTGGCTCCTGGGGTCTCCTTGGTGGGTCTCCAACTTCCACCTGCATTGGGTGGTCAAGAGGATCCAGGTGGGTCCCGGGGGTCTCCTTGGTGGATCTCCCACCTCCACCTGGGTTGGGTGGTCAAGATGGACCAGGTGGGTCCCAGGAGTCTCCTTGGAGGATCTCCCACCTCCACTTGGGTTGGGTGGCCAAGATGGACCATGTTGGCTCCTGGGGTCTCCTTGGTGGATCTCCCACCTCCACTTGAGTTGGGTGGCCAAGATGGACCTTGTTGACTCCTGGGTCCTCCTTGGTGGGTCTCCAACCTCCACTTGGGCTGGATGGTCAAGAGGAACCAGGTGGGTTCTTTGGGTCTCCTTGGTGGATCTCCCACCTCCGCTTGAGTTGGGTGGCCAAGATGGACCAGGTGGATCCCTGTGGTCTCCTTGGTGGATCTCCCACCTCCACTTGGGTTGGGTGGCCAAGATGGACCAGGTGGGTCCCAGGGGTCTCCTTGGTGGGTCTCCAACCTCCACTTGAGTTGGGTGGCCAAGATGGACCAGGTGGGTCCCTGTGGTCTCCTTGGTGGATCTCCCACCTCCACCTGGGTTGGGTGGCCAAGATGGACCATGTTGGCTCCTGGGGTCTCCTTGGTGGATCTCCCACCTCCACGAGGGGTGGGTGGTGCTGGTGGCCCCGTGGAGGTCCCCACGTTGTCCCCTCTCTCTCTCCCTCTCTCTCTCTCGCAGTGGACGAGTCGCGGATCATCGGGGGCCGTCCTTGCTCCATCACCCAACGCCCCTTCCAGGTGGCCATCTTGAAGGGGGGGCAGATCCTGTGTGGAGGAAGCTTGGTGGCCCCCAAGTGGGTCCTGACGGCCGCCCACTGCCGCCAACCCCTGGGGTGAGTCGGGTCCTTCCTCCCCTTCCCCACCCCACCCCACCCCACCCTGACCATGGACCTCCTACCGGTGGCCAAGAGCCGGGGACCTCCCCGGGGCCTTCACCACCTCCACCTGGTGGGGTCCCCATGGAGATGAGGAGGTGCCCCCCCCCCCCCCCCCGGGTGGTGGCATCTCCAGCCAGCGACACCTCCGGGTGTCCCTTGGTCACCCTGGAGCTTGGGGACCTCCGGGGGCACCCAGAGGTGGCTTTGGGCCCTCCTGGAGTCGACTCCCCGGCGTCTCCAGGGGTGGAACCTTCCTGGTGAGGTCTTCTCCAAGGGTTTGGTGGCACCTCCGGAGGGCAAGGAGGGCCCAACCAGCCTCCCCGTGGAGGAGCTGAGGAGGCCTTTGGTGGGGACGGGGACAACCTCCACCCCCCCCCACCAGCTCCAAGGTCTCCAAGGTCCACTCCATCCCAAGAAGACCTTGGAGCTCCATCCCAGGTGGACCTTGGAGCTCCCTCCCAGGTGGACCTTGGAGCTCCCTCCCAGTAGAACCTTGGAGCTCCATCCCAGTTGGACCTTGGAGCTCCATCCCAGTAGAACCTTGGAGCTCCATCCCAGTAGAACCTTGGAGCTCCATCCCAGTTGGACCTTGGAGCTCCATCCCAGGTGGACCTTGGAGCTCCATCCCAGTAGAACCTTGGAGCTCCATCCCAGTAGAACCTTGGAGCTCCATCCCAGTTGGACCTTGGAGCTCCATCCCAGGTGGACCTTGGAGCTCCATCCCAGTAGAACCTTGGAGCTCCATCCCAGTAGAACCTTGGAGCTCCATCCCAAGTGGACCTTGGAGCTCCATCCCAGTAGAACCTTGGAGCTCCAACCCAGTAGAACCTTGGAGCTCCATCCCAAGTGGACCTTGGAGCTCCATCCCAGTAGAACCTTGGAGCTCCATCCCAAGTGGACCTTGGAGCTCCATCCCAGTAGAACCTTGGAGCTCCATCCCAGTAGGACCTTGGAGCTCCATCCCAGTAGGACCTTGGAGCTCCATCCCAAGTGGACCTTGGAGCTCCATCCCAGTAGAACCTTGGAGCTCCATCCCAGTAGGACCTTGGAGCTCCATCCCAGTAGAACCTTGGAGCTCCAACCCAGTAGAACCTTGGAGCTCCATCCCAAGTGGACCTTGGAGCTCCATCCCAGTAGAACCTTGGAGCTCCAACCCAGTAGAACCTTGGAGCTCCATCCCAAGTGGACCTTGGAGCTCCATCCCAGTAGAACCTTGGAGCTCCATCCCAGTAGAACCTTGGAGCTCCATCCCAGTAGGACCTTGGAGCTCCATCCCAGTAGGACCTTGGAGCTCCATCCCAGTAGAACCTTGGAGCTCCATCCCAGTAGAACCTTGGAGCTCCATCCCAGTAGGACCTTGGAGCTCCATCCCATGTGGACCTTGGAGCTCCATCCCAGTAGAACCTTGGAGCTCCATCCTGGGTGGACCTTGGAGCTCCATCCCAGGTGGATCTTTGAGCTCCATCCCAAGTGGACCTTGGAGCTCCATCCCAGGTGGACCTTGGAGCTCCATCCCATGTGGACCTTGGAGCTCCATCCCAGTAGAACCTTGGAGCTCCATCCCAGTAGAACCTTGGAGCTCCATCCCAGTAGAACCTTGGAGCTCCATCCCAAGTGGACCTTGGAGCTCCGTCCCAGTAGGACCTTGGAGCTCCATCCCAGTAGAACCTTGGAGCTCCATCCCAGTAGAACCTTGGAGCTCCATCCCAGTAGGACCTTGGAGCTCCATCCCAGGTGGACCTTGGAGCTCCATCCCAGTAGAACCTTGGAGCTCCATCCCAGTAGAACCTTGGAGCTCCATCCCAGGTGGACCTTGGAGCTCCATCCCAGGTGGTCCTTGGAGCTCCATCCCAGTAGAACCTTGGAGCTCCATCCCAGTAGAACCTTGGAGCTCCATCCTGGGTGGACCTTGGACCTCCATCCCAGTAGAACCTTGGAGCTCCATCCCAAGTGGACCTTGGAGCTCCATCCCAGGTGGGCCTTGGAGCTCCATCCCAGTAGAACCTTGGAGCTCCATCCCAGCAGGACCTTGGAGCTCCATCCCAGCAGGACCTTGGAGCTCCATCCCATGTGGACCTTGGAGCTCCATCCCAGTAGAACCTTGGAGCTCCATCCCAGTAGAACCTTGGAGCTCCATCCCAGTTGGACCTTGGAGCTCCATCCCAGGTGGTCCTTGGAGCTCCATCCCAGTAGAACCTTGGAGCTCCATCCCAGCAGGACCTTGGAGCTCCATCCCAGCAGGACCTTGGAGCTCCATCCCAGTTGGACCTTGGAGCTCCATCCCAGGTGGATCTTTGAGCTCCATCCCAGTTGGACCTTGGAGCTCCATCCCAGGTGGTCCTTGGAGCTCCATCCCAGGTGGACCTTGGAGCTCCATCCCAGCAGGACCTCAGCAGCTCCTCCACAAAGACCTCTTCTCCACCTCCTTCCTGGCCCAGCCTGGAGGCCACGAAAGGCTTGGGTGGGTTTGGTGCCTTCTGGAAGGACCAAACCTGACTCCTGGACCTTCTCCCCCCTCCCACCCCCGGGCAGGAACATCGAGGTCCTCCTGGGGACGGACAAACTCCACGGGCGGGGCGGGGTCAGGCGCTTTGTGGTGGACGCCAAGGTCCACCCGGGCTACGACTCCCGGAAGAACGACAACGACTTCCTCCTCCTGCGCTTGGGCCGAGCGGTGGAGCTGGGCAGGACCATCAAGGTGATCCGCTTGGCCCGGAGGTGTCCTCAGGAAGGGACTCGCTGCAGCGTCTCCGGGTGGGGAACCATCAGGTCCCCTGGAGGTACCGGCTGGAGAAGGGGGCAGGAGGTGGGATGGGCTTGGGAGGGGGGGGGGAGAAGGTCACCAGGGAGGAGGGAAGGTGGGGTGGGGGCTCCTCTGGGGGTGCCCGTGGAGAACGTCCTCCAGTTGGGTCTTCTTTGCCATGGAGAACCTCTCCCAGTTGGGTCTTCTTTGCCATTGGAGAACCTCTCCCAGTTGAGTTTCCTTTGCCATGGAGAACCTCTCCCAGTTGGGTTTCCTTTGCCATGGAGAACCTCTCCCAGTTGGGTCTTCTTTGCCATGGAGAACATCTCCCAGTTGAGTTTCCTTTGCCATGGAGAACATCTCCCAGTTGGGTTTCCTTTGTCATGGAGAACCTCTCCCAGTTGGGTCTCCTTTGCCATGGAGAACCTCTCCCAGTTGGGTCTTCTTTGCCATGGAGAACCTCTCCCAGTTGGGTCTCCTTTGCCATGGAGAACCTCTCCCAGTTGGGTCTCCTTTGCCATTGGAGAACCTCTCCCAGTTGAGTTTCCTTTGCCATGGAGAACATCTCCCAGTTGAGTTTCCTTTGCCATGGAGAACCTCTCCCAGTTGGGTTTCCTTTGCCATGGAGAACCTCTCCCAGTTGAGTCTTCTTTGTCATGGAGAACCTCTCCCAGTTGGGTCTCCTTTGCCATTGGAGAACCTCTCCCAGTTGGGTCTCCTTTGCCATTGGAGAACCTCTCCCAGTTGGGTTTCCTTTGCCATGGAGAACCTCTCCCAGTTGGGTTTCCTTTGCCATTGGAGAACCTCTCCCAGTTGGGTTTCCTTTGCCATGGAGAACGTCCTCCAGTTGGGTTTCCTTTGCCATTGGAGAACCTCTCCCAGTTGGGTTTCCTTTGCCATTGGAGAACCTCTCCCAGTTGGGTCTCCTTTGCCATTGGAGAACCTCTCCCAGTTGGGTCTCCTTTGCCATTGGAGAACCTCTCCCAGTTGGGTTTCCTTTGCCATTGGAGAACCTCTCCCAGTTGAGTTTCCTTTGTCATGGAGAACCTCTCCCAGTTGGGTTTCTTTTGCCATGGAGAACGTCCTCCAGTTGGGTCTTCTTTGCCATGGAGAACCTCTCCCAGTTGAGTTTCCTTTGCCATGGAGAACCTCTCCCAGTTGGGTTTCCTTTGCCATTGGAGAACCTCTCCCAGTTGGGTTTCCTTTGCCATTGGAGAACCTCTCCCAGTTGGGTTTCCTTTGCCATTGGAGAACCTCTCCCAGTTGGGTTTCCTTTGCCATTGGAGAACCTCTCCCAGTTGGGTTTCCTTTGCCATGGAGAACCTCTCCCAGTTGGGTTTCCTTTGCCATTGGAGAACCTCTCCCAGTTGGGTTTCCTTTGCCATGGAGAACATCTCCCAGTTGGGTCTTCTTTGCCATTGGAGAACCTCTCCCAGTTGGGTTTCCTTTGCCATGGAGAACCTCTCCCAGTTGGGTCTTCTTTGTCATGGAGAACCTCTCCCAGTTGGGTCTTCTTTGCCATGGAGAACCTCTCCCAGTTGGGTTTCCTTCACGTTGACCTCTCCTGGAGGCATCTCCATGGTTCTCCTCCCTCTCAAACATGGGGTGAGGTCCCCATGGAGAACCTCTCCCAGTTGGGTCTCCTTTGCCATGGAGAACCTCTCCCAGTTGGGTCTCCTTTGCCATGGAGAACCTCTCCCAGTTGGGTTTCCTTTGCCATGGAGAACCTCTCCCAGTTGGGTCTTCTTTGCCATGGAGAACCTCTCCCAGTTGGGTTTCCTTTGCCATGGAGAACCTCTCCCAGTTGGGTTTCCTTTGCCATTGGAGAACCTCTCCCAGTTGAGTTTCCTTTGCCATGGAGAACCTCTCCCAGTTGGGTTTCTTTTGCCATGGAGAACGTCCTCCAGTTGGGTCTTCTTTGCCATGGAGAACCTCTCCCAGTTGAGTTTCCTTTGCCATGGAGAACCTCTCCCAGTTGGGTTTCCTTTGCCATTGGAGAACCTCTCCCAGTTGGGTTTCCTTTGCCATTGGAGAACCTCTCCCAGTTGGGTTTCCTTTGCCATTGGAGAACCTCTCCCAGTTGGGTTTCCTTTGCCATTGGAGAACCTCTCCCAGTTGGGTTTCCTTTGCCATGGAGAACCTCTCCCAGTTGGGTTTCCTTTGCCATTGGAGAACCTCTCCCAGTTGGGTCTTCTTTGCCATGGAGAACGTCCTCCAGTTGGGTTTCCTTCAAATTGACCTCTCCTGGAGGCCTCTCCATGGTTCTCCTCCCTCTCAAACATGGGGTGAGGTCCCCATGGAGAACCTCTCCCAGTTGGGTCTCCTTCACGTTGACCCCTGATGGAGGTATCTTCATGGTCCCCCCTCGCTCCCCTAAAGCTGGATGAGGTCCTCTCAGATCTCCTCAGACCTCCTCAGTCCCTCTCAAACCTTCTTAAAACTTCTCAGACCTTCTCAGACCTTCTCTGACCCCCTCAGACCTTCTGAGACCTTCTCAGACCTTCTGAGCCCTCGTGAGACCTTCTCAAACCTTCTTAGAACTTCTCAGACCTCCTCAGACCTTCTCAGACCCTCTCAGACCTCTTCAGACCTTCTGAGGCCTCCTCAGATGTTCTCAGACCTCCTGAAACCTCCTCAGACCTCCTCAGACCTCCTCAAACCTCCCCAGACCTCCTGAGACCTCCTCAGACCTCCTCAGACCTCCTCAGACCTCCTCAGACCTTCTCAAACATCCTCAGACCTCCTCAGACCTTCTCTAGACCTTCTGAGGCCTCCTCAGATGTTCTCAGACCTTCTGAGACCTCCTCAAACCTTCTCAGACCCTCTCAGCCCTCCTCAGACCTTCTGAGGCCTCCTCAGACCTTCTCAAACCTCCTCAGACCTCCTCAGACCTTCTGAGACCCTCTCAGACCTCCTCAGACCTCCTCAAACCTTCTCAGACCCTCTCAGACCTCCTCAGACCTTCTGAGGCCTCCTCAGATGTTCTCAGACCTCCTGAGACCTCCTGAGACCTCCTGAGACCTCCTGAGACCTCCTCAGACCTTCTGAGACCTCCTCAGACCTCCTCAAACCTTCTTAGAACTTCTCAGCCCTCCTCAGACCTTCTGAGGCCTCCTCAGATGTTCTCAGACCTTCTGAAACCTCCTCAAACCTTCTCAGACCCTCTCAGCCCTCCTCAGACCTTCTGAGGCCTCCTCAGATGTTCTCAGACCTCCTGAGACCTCCTCAGACCTCCTGAGACCTCCTCAGACCTTCTCAAACCTCCTCAGACCTTCTCAAACCTCCTCAAACCTCCTCAGACCTCCTCAGACCTTCTCTAGACCTTCTCAGACCTCTTCAGACCTTCTCAGACCTCCTGAGACCTCCTCAAACCTTCTCAGACCCTCTCAGCCCTCCTCAGACCTTCTGAGGCCTCCTGAGATGTTCTCAGCCCTTCTGGGGCCTCCTGAGACCTCCTCAGACCTTCTCAAACCTCCTCAGACCTCTTCAGACCCTCTCAAACCTCCTGAGACCTCCTCAAACCTTCTCAGACCCTCTCAGCCCTCCTCAGACCTTCTGAGGCCTCCTCAGATGTTCTCAGACCTCCTGAGACCTCCTGAGACCTCCTGAGACCTCCTCAGACCTCCTCAAACCTTCTCAGACCTCTTCAGACCTCCTCAAACCTCCTCAGACCTCCTCAGACCTTCTCTAGACCTTCTGAGGCCTCCTCAGATGTTCTCAGACCTTCTGAAACCTCCTCAAACCTTCTCAGACCCTCTCAGCCCTCCTCAGACCTTCTGAGGCCTCCTCAGATGTTCTCAGACCTCCTGAGACCTCCTGAGACCTCCTGAGACATCCTCAAACCTCCTCAAACCTCCTCAGACCTTCTCTAGACATTCTCAGACCCTCTCAGCCCTTCTGAGGCCTCCTCAGATGTTCTCAGCCCTTCTCAGACCCTCTCAGCCCTCCTCAGCCCTTCTGGGGCCTCCTGAGACCTCCTCAGACCTCCTGAGACCTCCTCAGACCTCCTCAGACCTCCTCAAACCTCCTCAGACCTTCTCAAACCTCCTCAGACCTTCTCTAGACCTTCTGAGGCCTCCTCAGATGTTCTCAGACCTTCTGAAACCTCCTCAAACCTTCTCAGACCCTCTCAGCCCTCCTCAGACCTTCTGAGGCCTCCTCAGATGTTCTCAGCCCTTCTGGGGCCTCCTCAGACCTCCTCAGACCTTCTGAGACCTCCTCAGACCTCCTCAGACCTTCTGAGAACCTCTCAGACCTCCTCAAACCTTCTGAGACCCTCTCAGACCTCCTCAGACCTCCTCAAACCTTCTTAGAACTTCTCAGCCCTCCTCAGACCTTCTGAGGCCTCCTCAGATGTTATCAGACCTCCTGAGACCTCCTCAGACCTCCTGAGACCTCCTCAGACCTTCTCAAACCTCCTCAGACCTCTTCAGACCTCCTCAAACCTCCTCAGACCTCCTCAGACCTTCTCTAGACCTTCTGAGGCCTCCTCAGATGTTCTCAGCCCTTCTCAGACCCTCTCAGCCCTTCTGAGGCCTCCTGAGATGTTCTCAGCCCTTCTGAGGCCTCCTGAGATGTTCTCAGCCCTTCTGAGGCCTCCTCAGATGTTCTCAGCCCTTCTGAGGCCTCCTGAGATGTTCTCAGCCCTTCTGAGGCCTCCTCAGATGTTCTCAGCCCTTCTGGGGCCTCCTGAGATGTTCTCAGCCCTTCTGAGGCCTCCTCAGATGTTCTCAGCCCTTCTGGGGCCTCCTGAGGTCTCCTGAGGCCTTGTCCCCCCTCCACCTTCTCCCCAGCCCAGCTGCCCGAGGCCCTGCAGTGCGCCGACATCGAGACCTTCGGGGAGGCCAAGTGTCACCGCGCCTACGGCGACGCCGTCACCCCCAACATGTTCTGCGCCGGCGTCCCCCAGGGGGGCATCGACTCCTGCCAGGTGGGCTGGGGTGGCCCCAGGTGGACCTGGGGGGGACCTGGTTTGGGTGGGGGAGGTGCTTTGGGTGAGGGTTGGCACCAGGAGGGGGGTCTTGGGTTCCTCCACCTTGAGCTGAAGGAACCGGGGAGGTCTCCAGCACCTGGTTTTGGGGTGGGGGGAGGTCCCACCACCACCTCCTGCTCCGGTGATGGAGGTGGAGATGGGTGATGGCACCTGGGTGGGTCCAGACGAGGTTTGGGGTCCCACCAGGACCTCCTCCTTGACCCCTGGATCTGGAGATGCTTTGGGGACCTGGATGGGTCCAGACGAGGTTTGGGGTCCCACCAGGACCTCCTCCTTGATCCCTGGATCTGGAGATGCTTCGAGGACCTGGATGGGGTCAGAAGAGGTTTGGGGTCCCACCATGACCTTCATCTTTGTCCATGGAGCTTGGGATGGGTCAAGGACCTCGATGGGTCCAGACGAGGTTTGGGGTCCCACCAGGACCTCCTCCTTGATCCCTGGATCTGGGGATGCTTTGAGGACCTGGATGGGTCCAGAAGAGGTTTGGGGTCCCACCATGGCCTTTGTCTTCATCCATGGAACTTGGGATGGGTCAAGGACCTGGAAGGGTCCAGACACGGTTTGGGGTCCCACCAAGGTTCCTTGGAGCTGGAGATGGGTCCAGACGAGGTCTGGGGTCCCACCAGGACCTCCTCCTTGATCCCTGGATCTGGAGATGCTTTGGGGACCTGGGTGGGTCCACATGAGGTCTGGGGTCCCACCAGGACCTCCTCCTTGATCCATGGATCTGGGGATGCTTTGGGGACCTGGATGGGCCCAGACAAGGTCTGGGGTCCCACCAAGGATCTTTGGACCTGGAAGGGTCCAGATGAGGTTTGGGGTCCCACCAGGGCCTCCTCCTTGATCCCTGGATCTGGGGATGCTTCGGGGACCTGGATGGGTCCAGACAAGGTCTGGGGTCCCACCAGGACCTCCTCCTTGATCCCTGGATCTGGGGGTGCTTCGAGGACCTGGATGGGTCCAGAAGAGGTTTGGGGTCCCACCAAGGTTCTTTGGACCTGGGTGGGTCCAGATGAGGTCTGGGGTCCCACCAGGACCTCCTCCTTGATCCCTGGATCTGGAGATGCTTCGGGGACCTGGATGGGTCCAGACAAGGTCTGGGGTCCCACCACGACCTCCTCCTTGACCCCTGGATCTGGGGGTGCTTCGAGGACCTGGATGGGTCCAGAAGAGGTTTGGGGTCCCACCACGACCTCCTCCTTGATCCCTGGATCTGGGGATGCTTTGGGGACCTGGAAGGGTCCAGAAGAGGTTTGGGGTCCCACCAAGGTTCTTTGGACCTGGATGGGTCCAGACAAGGTCTGGGGTCCCACCAGGACCTCCTCCTTGATCCCTGGATCTGGAGATGCTTTGGGGACCTGGGTGGGTCCAGACAAGGTCTGGGGTCCCACCAAGGATCTTGGAGCTGGGGATGGGTCCAGACAAGCTTTGGGGTCCCACCAGGACCTCCTCCTTGATCCCTGGATCTGGGGATGCTTCGAGGACCTGGATGGGTCCAGAAGAGGTTTGGGGTCCCACCATGACCTCCTCCTTGATCCCTGGATCTGGAGATGCTTCAGGGACCTGGATGGGTCCAGACAAGGTCTGGGGTCCCACCAAGGATCTTGGAGCTGGGGATGGGTCCAAACAAGCTTTGGGGTCCCACCAGGACCTCCTCCTTGATCCCTGGATCTGGGGATGCTTCGGGGACCTGGATGGGTCCAGAAGAGGTTTGGGGTCCCACCAAGGTTCTTTGGACCTGGAAGGGTCCAGATGAGGTTTGGGGTCCCACCACGACCTCCTCCTTGACCCCTGGATCTGGAGATGCTTCAGGGACCTGGATGGGTCCAGACAAGGTCTGGGGTCCCACCAGGACCTCCTCCTTGATCCCTGGATCTGGGGATGCTTCAGGGACCTGGGTGGGTCCAGACAAGGTCTGGGGTCCCACCAAGGATCTTTGGACCTGGGTGGGTCCAGATGAGGTTTGGGGTCCCACCAGGGCCTCCTCCTTGACCCCTGGATCTGGAGATGCTTCGGGGACCTGGAAGGGTCCAGACGAGGTTTGGGGTCCCACCAAGGTTCTTTGGACCTGGATGGGTCCAGAAGAGGTTTGGGGTCCCACCAAGGTTCCTTGGAGCTGGGGATGGGTCCAGACGAGGTTTGGGGTCCCCCCACGGCCTCCTCCTCCCCCCCCTGGTCCTGGGGGCGCCCGGTGGCACCTGGACGTGTCTCTGGGAGCCCCACCAGGTCCCCACCTCCCGCAGGGTGACTCCGGTGGCCCCTTGGTCTGCAATGGGCTCCTCCAGGGCGTCGTCTCCTGGGGTTTGGCCGTCTGCGGGCGCCAGGGGACACCCGGGGTCTACTCCAACGTCTGCCGGGCCTTGCCCTGGATCAGGAGATGGATCGGGAACCAGCGCTGACCCCGCCGGCCCCACCACCTCCAGGACCTCCAGGACCTCCTCCAGGAGCTCCAGGAGCTCCATCTCCACCAGCCCCACCACCTCCAGGAGCTCCAGGAGCTCCATCTCCACCAACCCCACCACCTCCAGAACCTCCAGGACCTCCAGGACCTCCAGGACCTCCAGGAGCTCCTTCTCCACCGGCCCCACCACCTCCAGGACCTCCAGGACCTCCAGGACCTCCAGGAGCTCCATCTCCACCGGCCCCACCACCTCCAGAACCCCCAGAACCTCCAGGAGCTCCTTCTCCACCGGCCCCACCACCTCCAGAACCCCCAGGAGCTCCAGGAGCTCCTTCTCCACCGGCCCCACCACCTCCAGGACCTCCAGGAGATCCATCTGAACTGACCCCACCACCTCCAGGACCTCCAGGAGCTCCAGGAGCTCCATCTCCACCGGCCCCACCACCTCCAGGACCTCCAGGAGCTCCAGGAGCTCCAGGAGCTCCATCTCCACCGGCCCCACCACCTCCAGGACCTCCAGGAGCTCCAGGAGCTCCATCTCCACCAACCCCACCACCTCCAGAACCCCCAGGACCTCCAGGAGCTTCATCTCCACCAACCCCACCACCTCCAGGACCTCCAGGAGCTCCTTCTCCGCCGGCCCCACCACCTCCAGGACCTCCAGGAGATCCATCTGAACTGACCCCACCACCTCCAGGACCTCCAGGATCTCCAGGAGCTCCATCTCCACCGGCCCCACCACCTCCAGGACCTCCACCACCCCCACCACCTTCTCCATCCCCTCCCCCACGGTCTCCACCATCTCCACCACTCTGACCACCAGTTCCACCACCTCCTCCACCTCCTCCACCGCCACCGGGTCCACCTGGTCCACCTCCCCCACCAGCTCCACCTCCACTTCCTCCATCTCCACCTTCTCCACCTCCTCCTCCAGTTCCACCAGTTCCACCTCCTCCAGTTCCACCAGTTCCATCTCCACCAGTTCTACCTTCTCCACCAGTTCCACCTCCTCCATCTCCACCAGTTCCATCTCCACCAGTTCCATCTCCACCAGTTCCATCTCCACCAGTTCCACCTCCACCAGTTCCACCTCCTCCATCTCCACCAGTTCCACCTCCACCAGTTCCACCAGTTCCATCTCCACCAGTTCCACCTCCACCAGTTCCACCAGTTCCATCTCCACCAGTTCCACCTCCACCAGTTCCACCTCCTCCAGTTCCACCTCCACCAGTTCCATCTCCACCAGTTCCACCTCCACCAGTTCCATCTCCACCAGTTCCATCTCCTCCACCTCCACCAGTTCCATCTCCACCAGTTCCATCTCCACCAGTTCCATCTCCTCCACCTCCACCAGTTCCATCTCCACCAGTTCCATCTCCACCAATTCCACCTCCACCAGTTCCACCTTCTCCACCTCCTCCTCCAGTTCCACCAGTTCCACCTCCTCCATCTCCACCAGTTCCACCTCCACCAGTTCCATCTCCACCAGTTCCACCTCCTCCATCTCCACCAGTTCCACCAGTTCCACCTCCACCAGTTCCATCTCCACCAGTTCCACCTCCTCCACCTCCACCAGTTCCATCTCCACCAGTTCCATCTCCACCAGTTCCACCTCCACCAGTTCCACCTCCTCCATCTCCACCAGTTCCACCTCCACCAGTTCCATCTCCACCAGTTCCACCTCCACCAGTTCCACCTCCTCCATCTCCACCAGTTCCACCAGTTCCACCTCCACCAGTTCCATCTCCACCAGTTCCACCTCCTCCACCTCCACCAGTTCCATCTCCACCAGTTCCACCTCCACCAGTTCCACCTCCACCAGTTCCATCTCCACCAGTTCCACCTCCTCCATCTCCACCAGTTCCACCAGTTCCACCTCCACCAGTTCCATCTCCACCAGTTCCACCTCCTCCATCTCCACCAGTTCCACCTCTACCAGTTCCACCTCCTCCACCAGTTCCACCTCCACCAGTTCCACCTCCTCCACCTTCTCCACCAGTTCCACCTCCTCCAGTTCCACCTCCACCAGTTCCACCTCCTCCACCTCCACCAGTTCCACCTCCACCAGTTCCACCTCCACCAGTTCCATCTCCACCAGTTCCACCTCCTCCACCTCCACCAGTTCCACCTCCACCAGTTCCACCTCCACCAGTTCCACCTCCACCAGTTCCATCTCCACCAGTTCCACCTCCTCCATCTCCACCAGTTCCATCTCCACCAGTTCCACCTCCACCAGTTCCACCTCCACCAGTTCCATCTCCACCAGTTCCATCTCCACCAGTTCCATCTCCACCAGTTCCACCTCCTCCACCTCCTCCAGTTCCATCTCCACCAGTTCCACCTCCCCCATCACCTTCTCCTCCTCCTCCACCTCCATTCCCAGTTGCCCCAGTTGCCCCGGTTGCCCCAGTTGCCCCAGTTGCCCCAGTTGGTTGCCCCAGTTGCCCCGGTTGCCCCAGTTGCCCCAGTTGGTTGCCCCAGTTGGTTGCCCCAGTTGCCCCAGTTGCCCCAGTTGCCCCAGTTCGTTGCCCCGGTTGCCCCAGTTCGTTGCCCCGGTTGCCCCAGTTGCCCCAGTTGCCCCAGTTGCCCCAGTTGGTTGCCCCAGTTGCCCCAGTTGCCCCTCCCCCGGCCCAGGAGGCCCCGAGGGCCCTGGAGACGCTTTGGGGCGGAAAATAAAGGAAACGAGAAAAGAGGAGCAAAGTGGAACTGGGAGAACTGGGAGAACTGGGAGAACTGGGAGAACTGGGAGAACTGGGAATGGGGGCTGGGGGAGCTGGGAGAACTGGGAGAACTGGGAATGGGGACTGGGGGAACTGGGAGAACTGGGAGAACTGGGAATGGGGACTGGGGGAACTGGGAGAACTGGGAATGGGGACTGGGGGAACTGGGAGAACTGGGAGAACTGGGGGACTGGGAGAACTGGGAGAACTGGGAATGGGGACTGGGAGAAATGGGAGAACTGGGAATGGGGACTGGGAGAAATGGGAGAACTGGGAGAACTGGGAGAACTGGGGGACTGGGAGAACTGGGAATG
Source organism: Tapera naevia (assembly GCA_033556795.1). NCBI lineage: Eukaryota > Metazoa > Chordata > Aves > Cuculiformes > Neomorphidae > Tapera > Tapera naevia. Next base: position 55,486 of record JAUMJJ010000414.1, on the reverse strand, counting down.
GGGACTGGAGGAACTGGGAGAACTGGGAGAACTCGGAATGGGGACTGGGAGAACTGGGAGAACTGGGGAACTGGGAGAACTGGGAATGGGGACTGGGAGAACTGGGAGAACTGGGGGACTGGGAGAACTGGGAGAACTGGGAATGGGGACTAGGAGAACTGGGAGAACTGGGAGAACCGGGAATGGGGACTGGAGGAACTGGGAGAACTGGGAGAACTGGGAATGGGGACTGGAGGAACTGGGAGAACTGGGAGAACTGGGAGAACTGGGAGAACTGGGAGAACTGGGAATGGGGACTGGGAATGAGGGACTGGGGGAACTGGGAGAACTGGGAATGGGGGAACTGGGAATGGCAGAAGTGAGAATGGGGACTGGGGGGACTGGGAGAACTGGGAGAACTGGGAATGGGGACTGGGAGAACTGGGAGAACTGGGAATGGGGACTGGAGGAACTGGGAATGGGGACTGGGAGAACTGGGAGAACTGGGAATGGGGACTGGAGGAACTGGGAATGGGGACTGGGGGAACTGGGAATGGGGACTGGGAGAACTGGGAATGGGGGAACTGGGAATGGCAGAAGTGGGAATGGGGACTGGGGGAACTGGGAATGGGGAACTGGGGGAAGTGGGAATGGGGAGCTGGGAGAACTGGGAATGGGTGAAGTGGGAGAACTGGGAGAACTGGGAGAACTGGGAGAACTGGGAATGGGTGAAGTGGGAGAAATGGGAAAACTGGGGGACTGGGAGAACTGGGAGAACTGGGAATGGGGACTGGGGGAACTGGGAATGGGGAACTGGGGGAAGTGGGAATGGGGAGCTGGGAGAACTGGGAGAACTGGGAGAACTGGGAGAACTGGGAGAACTGGGAGAACTGAGAGAACTGGGAATGGGGACTGGGAGAACTGGGAGAACTGGGAATGGGGGCTGGGGGAGCTGGGAGAACTGGGAGAACTGGGGGACTGGGAGAACTGGGAATGGGGACTGGGGGAACTGGGAATGGGGACTGGGAATGGGGGACTGGGAGAACTGGGAATGGGGGAACTGGGAATGGCAGAAGTGGGAATGGGGACTGGGGGAACTGGGAATGGGGAACTGGGGGAAGTGGGAATGGGGAACTGGGAGAACTGGGAATGGGTGAAGTGGGAGAAATGGGAGAACTGGGAATGGGGGAACTGGGAGAACTGGGAATGGGGGAACTGGGAGAACTGGGAGAACTGGGAACTGTGAGTACTGAGAATAGAGGGAACTGGGAGAACTGGGAATTCATACTGGGAGCACTGGGCCAAGGCCCCCCCCCATTAAAACCGTTAATTAATGCCCCGCCCCCATTAATCACCCAATTAAGTCATTAATTAGCGCCGCTCGTTAATTGGGGGGGGGGGGGGGAATCTGACCTTGGGGTTCGCTCCCACCCCCAGGGGGTTACTGGAGCCACTGGGAGGGTACTGGCTGTTACTGGGAGTACTGGGAGGGCACTGGTTTTTACCGGTTGTTACTGGGATCTCTGGTTGTTTCTGGTTGTTACTGGGAACACTGGGAGGCACTGGTTGATTATTACTGGGAGCACTGGTTGTTACTGGGAGGCACTGGTTGGTTGTTACTGGGAGGCACTGGTTGGTTGTTACTGGGAGCACTGGGAGGGCACTGATTGCTACTGGTTGTTACCGGTTGTTACTGGGAGCACTGGGAAGCACTGGTTGCTTGCTACTGGGAGCCCTGGGAGGGCACTGGTTGTTACTGGGAGCACTGGGAAGCACTGGTTGCTTGCTACTGGGAGCCCTGGGAGGGCACTGGTTGTTACTGGGAGCACTGGGAAGCACTGGTTGCTTGCTACTGGGAGCCCTGGGAGGGCACTGGTTGTTACTGGGAGCACTGGGAAGCACTGGTTGCTTGCTACTGGGAGCCCTGGGAGGGCACTGGTTGTTACTGGGAGCACTGGGAAGCACTGGTTGCTTGCTACTGGGAGCCCTGGGAGGGCACTGGTTGTTACTGGGAGCACTGGGAAGCACTGGTTGCTTGCTACTGGGAGCCCTGGGAGGGCACTGGTTGTTACTGGTTGTTACTGGGAGCACTGGGAAGCACTGGTTGCTTGCTACTGGGAGCCCTGGGAGGGCACTGGTTGTTACTGGTTGTTACTGGGAGCACTGGGAAGCACTGGTTGCTTGCTACAGGGAGCCCTGGGAGGGCACTGGTTGTTACTGGTTGTTACTGGGAGCACTGGGAGGGCCCCAGGGCGGGGCGGGGGGAGGAGCGGCCGAACCGGCCCAGGTGGGGCCTCCCCTCCCCCCCCTCCCCCCCCCGCCCCTCCCCCCCCGCCCCTCCCCCCCCGCGATTTAAGGGGCGAAGGGAGGGGCCGAGAGCGGCGACAGCGATGGAGAGAGCGCTGGGGGTGCTGCTGGTGCTTACTGGTGGGACTGGGAAGGGACTGGGAGCACTGGGAGGGAGAGAGGAGGCACTGGGAGGGCGCTGGGAAGGGACTGGGAGCACTGGGAGGGAGATAGGGGGCACTGGGAGGGCACTGGGAAGGGACTGGGAGCACTGGGAGGGAGATAGGGGGCACTGGGAGGGCACTGGGAAGGGACTGGGAGCACTGGGAGGGGACTGGGATGGAGATAGGGGGCACTGGGAAGGGACTGGGAAGGAGATGGAAGCACTGGGAGGGGACTGGGATGGAGATAGGGGCACTGGGAGGGCACTGGGGGTGCTGCTGGTGCTTACTGGTGGGACTGGGAAGGGACTGGGAGCACTGGGAGGGAGAGAGGAGGCACTGGGAGGGCGCTGGGAAGGGACTGGGAGCACTGGGAGGGAGATAGGGGGCACTGGGAGGGCACTGGGAAGGGACTGGGAGCACTGGGAGGGAGATAGGGGGCACTGGGAGGGCACTGGGAAGGGACTGGGAGCACTGGGAGGGGACTGGGATGGAGATAGGGGGCACTGGGAAGGGACTGGGAAGGAGATGGAAGCACTGGGAGGGGACTGGGATGGAGATAGGGGCACTGGGAGGGCACTGGGGGTGCTGCTGGTGCTTACTGGTGGGACTGGGAAGGGACTGGGAGCGCCGGGAGGGAGAGAGGAGGCACTGGGAGGGCGCTGGGAAGGGACTGGGAGCACTGGGAAGGGAGATAGGGGGCACTGGGAAGGGACTGGGAGCGCTGGGAGGGAGATAGGGGGCACTGGGAGGGCACTGGGGGTGCTGCTGGTGCTTACTGGTGGGACTGGGAAGGGACTGGGAGCGCTGGGAGGGAGAGAGGAGGCACTGGGAGGGCGCTGGGAAGGGACTGGGAGCACTGGGAGGGAGATAGGGGGCACTGGGAGGGCACTGGGAAGGGACTGGGAGCACTGGGAGGGAGATAGGGGGCACTGGGAGGGCACTGGGAAGGGACTGGGAGCACTGGGAGGGGACTGGGATGGAGATAGGGGGCACTGGGAAGGGACTGGGAAGGAGATGGAAGCACTGGGAGGGGACTGGGATGGAGATAGGGGCACTGGGAGGGCACTGGGGGTGCTGCTGGTGCTTACTGGTGGGACTGGGAAGGGACTGGGAGCGCTGGGAGGGAGATAGGGGGCACTGGGAGGGCGCTGGGAGGGAGATAGGGGGCACTGGGAAGGGACTGGGAGGGGACTGGGATGGAGATAGGGGGCACTGGGAGGGCACTGGGGGTGCTGCTGGTGCTTACTGGTGGGACTGGGAAGGGACTGGGAGCGCTGGGAAGGGACTGGGAGAGCACTGGGAGGGCGTTGGGAAGGGACTGGGAGCACTGGGAGGGAGATAGGGGGCACTGGGAGGGCACTGGGAGGGACTGGGAGCACTGGGAGGGAGATAGGGGGCACTGGGAGGGCACTGGGAAGGGACTGGGAGCACTGGGAGGGAGATAGGGGGCACTGGGAGGGCACTGGGAGGGACTGGGAGCACTGGGAGGGAGATAGGGGGCACTGGGAGGGCACTGGGAAGGGACTGGGAGCACTGGGAGGGAGATAGGGGGCACTGGGAGGGCACTGGGAGGGACTGGGAGCACTGGGAGGGAGATAGGGGACACTGGGAGGGCGCTGGGAAGGGACTGGGAAGGGACTGGGATGGAGATGGGGGCACTGGGAGCACTGGGAGGGCACTGGGGGTGCTGCTGGTGCTTACTGGTGGGACTGGGAAGGCACTGGGAGGGCACTGGGAGGGAGATAGAGGGCACTGGGAGGGAGAGAGGGGGCACTGGGAGCACTGGGAGGGCACTGGGGGTGCTGCTGGTGCTTACTGGTGGGACTGGGAGTGCTGGGAGGGCACTGGGAGGGAGATATGAGGCACTGGGGGGCACTGGAGAGGGACTGGGAGCACTGGGAGGGCACTGGGAGCACTGGTGAGGAGGGGGGGGGGGGAGGGTGAGCAGATGGTACCGGGAGTGAACTGGGAGGCCCTGAGAGGGCACTGGGAGCACTGGGAGGGAACTGGAGGTGAACTGGGGACACTGGGAGGGAACTGGTGTGAGTGGGAGGGAATGAGGAAGCACTGGGAGGGAACTGGGAGGGAACTGGGGGTGAAGTGGGGGCACTGGGAGGGACTGGGAAGGAGCTGGAGGTGAACTGGGAGCACTGGGAGGGAACTGGGAGGAACTGGGAGCACTGGTGGAGTGTGGAAGGGGGTGGGGGGGCAATGGAGGGAACTGGGAAGGAGCTGGAGGTGAACTGGGGGGAACTGGGAGGCACTGGGAAGGAACGGGGAAGTACTGGGAGGGAACTGGGAGGCACTGGGAGGTGTTGAAATGTGCTGGGAGCAACTGGGGGGAACTGGGAAGACCTGACAGGCAGTGGGAGGGAACTGGGAAGGAACTGGGAGGAACTGGGAGGAACTGGGGGCCACGGAGGGGGAAGGAGTCAGTGTTGGGAAAGAACTGGGAGGCACTGGGAGGGAACTGGGAGGCACTGGGAGGAGGTGGGAGGGAAAGATGGGTCACTGGGGGCAACTGGGAGGGAACTGGGAGGAACTGGGAGGGAAAGGTGGGTCACTGGGGGCAACTGGGAGGGACTGGGAGGCACTGGGAGGGAAAGGTGGGTCACTGGGGGCAACTGGGAGGGACTGGGAGGCACTGGGAGGGAAAGGTGGGTCACTGGGGGCAACTGGGAGGGACTGGGAGGCACTGGGAGGGAAAGGTGGGTCACTGGGGGCAACTGGGAGGGACTGGGAGGCACTGGGAGGGAAAGGTGGGTCACTGGGGGCAACTGGGAGGGACTGGGAGGCACTGGGAGGGAAAGGTGGGTCACTGGGGGCAACTGGGAGGGACTGGGAGGCACTGGGAGGGAAAGGTGGGTCACTGGGGGCAACTGGGAGGAACTGGGAGGAACTGGGAGGAACTGGGAGAGGCGTTGAATGGCCAAGGGGACCTCCTACGAGGAAACTGGGGAGGAACTGGAATGAACTGGGATGAACTGGGAGGCACTGGGAGAGAAGGGAAGAGCTGGGGGGGCACCAGGAGGGGTTGGGGGACCTCGGGGACCTTGGGGGGGGGGGAACTGGTGGGCACTGGGAGGGAACTGGTGGGCACTGGGTGTCACACTGGGCTGTACTGGTGGGCGCTGGGCTGTACTGGGTGTCACTGGTGGGCACTGGTCCATTCTGGTGCCACTGGTCCGCACTGGTGTCACTGGTGGGCTCTGGGCTGTACTGGTGGGCACTGGGCTGTACTGGTGGGCGCTGGGTGTCAGACCGGTCTGTACTGGTGGGCGCTGGTCTGTACTGGTGGGCACTGGGTGTCACTGGTGGGCACTGGGCTGTACTGGTGGGCGCTGGTCTGTAGTGGTGGGCACTGGTGGGCGCTGGTCCGCACTGGTGGGCACTGGGTGTCACTGGTGGGCACTGGGCTGTACTGGTGGGCGCTGGGTGTCACTGGTGGGCACTAGGCTGTACTGGTTGGCACTGGTCTTTAGTGGTGGGCACTGGTGGGTGCTGGTCCGCACTGGTGGGCGCTGGTCCGCACTGGTGGGCGCTGGTCCGCACTGGTGGGCACTGGGTGTCACTGGTGGGCGCTGGTCTGTACTGGTGGGCGCTGGTCTGTACTGGTGGTCACTGGCTGTCAGTGGTGGGCGCTGGTCTGTACTGGTGGGCGCTGGGCTGTACTGGTGGGCACTGGGTGTCACTGGTGGGCGCTGGGCTGTACTGGTGGGTGCTGGTCTGTACTGGTGGGCACTGGTGGGCGCTGGTCCGCACTGGTGGGCGCTGGTCCGCACTGGTGGGCGCTGGTCTGTAGTGGTGGGCACTGGGTATCACTGGTGGTCACTGGTCCAAACTGGTGGTCACTGGCTATCACTGGTGGGCACTGGTCTGTACTGGTGGGCGCTGGTCTGTAGTGGTGGGAACTGGGGTGAACTGGTGGGCAGTGGGTGTCACTGGTGGGCGCTGGGCTGAACTGGTGGGCACTGGTCTGTACTGGTGGGCACTGGGTGTCACTGGTGGGCACTGGGCTGAACTGGTGGGCAGTGGGTGTCACACTGGTCTGTAGTGGTGGGCACTGGGCTGAACTGGTGGGCAGTGGGTGTCACTGGTGGGCACTGGGTGTCAGTGGTGGGCACTGGTCTGTAGTGGTGGGCACTGGGTGTCACTGGTCTGCACTGGCTGTCGCTGGGCGTCACTGGTGGGCACGGGTCCATACTGGTGGGCGCTGGGTGTCACTGGTGGGTGCTGGGCTGCACTGGGTGTCACTGGTCTGTACTGGTGGGCGCTGGGTGTCACTGGAGGGCACGGGTCCATACTGGTGGGCACTGGGCTGTACTGGTGGGCAGTGGGTGTCACTGGTGGGCACTGGGCTGAACTGGTGGGCGCTGGGTGTCACTGGTGGGCACTGGGCTGAACTGGTGGGCGCTGGGTGTCACTGGTGGGTGCTGGGTGTCACTGGTAGGTGCTGGGCTGTACTGGTGGGCACGGGTCCGTACTGGTGGGCACGGGTCCGTACTGGTGGGCACTGGGTGTCACTGGGGGGCACTGGGCTGTACTGGTGGGCACTGGGTGTCACTGGTCCGCACTGGTGGGCGCTGGTCTGCACTGGGTGTCACTGGGCGTCACTGGGTGTCGCTGGGCGTCACTGGTGGGCACTGGGTGTCACTGGTGGGCACTGGTCCGTACTGGTGGGCACTGGGTGTCACTGGTGGGCAGTGGGTGTCACAGGTGGGCGCTGGGTGTCACTGGTGGGCACTGGGCTGAACTGGTGTGCAGTGGGTGTCACACTGGTCTGTACTGGTGGGTGCTGGGTGTCACTGGTGGGCACTGGGCTGAACTGGTGTGCAGTGGGTGTCACACTGGTCCGTACTGGTGGGCACTGGGCTGTACTGGTGGGCGCTGGGTGTCACTGGTGGGCACTGGGCTGTACTGGTGGGCACTGGGTGTCACACTGGTCCGTACTGGTGGGCACTGGGCTGTACTGGTGGGCGCTGGGTGTCACTGGTGGGCGCTGGGTGTCACTGGTGGGCACTGGGCTGTACTGGTGGGCACTGGGTGTCACTGGTGGGCACGGGTCCATACTGGTGGGCGCTGGGCTGCACTGGTGGGCGCTGGGCTGCACTGGTGGGCACTGGGCTGTACTGGTGGGCAGTGGGTGTCACCGGTGGGCGCTGGGTGTCACTGGTGGGCACTGGGCTGAACTGGTGGGCACTGGGTGTCACAGTGGTCCGTACTGGTGGGCACTGGGCTGAACTGGTGTGCAGTGGGTGTCACACTGGTCTGTACTGGTGGGTGCTGGGTGTCACTGGTGGGCACTGGGCTGAACTGGTGTGCAGTGGGTGTCACACTGGTCCGTACTGGTGGGCACTGGGCTGTACTGGTGGGCGCTGGGTGTCACTGGTGGGCGCTGGGCTGTACTGGTGGGCACTGGGTGTCACTGGTGGGCACGGGTCCATACTGGTGGGCGCTGGGTGTCACTGGTGGGCGCTGGGCTGCACTGGTGGGCATGGGTCCATACTGGTGGGTACTGGGTGTCACTGGTGGGCGCTGGGCTGTACTGGTGGGCACTGGGCTGTACTGGTGGGCAGTGGGTGTCACCGGTGGGCGCTGGGTGTCACTGGTGGGCACTGGGCTGAACTGGTGGGCAGTGGGTGTCACACTGGTCCGTACTGGTGGGCGCTGGGCTGAACTGGTGTGCAGTGGGTGTCACACTGGTCTGTACTGGTGGGTGCTGGGTGTCACTGGTGGGCACTGGGCTGAACTGGTGTGCAGTGGGTGTCACACTGGTCCGTACTGGTGGGCACTGGGCTGTACTGGTGGGCGCTGGGCTGTACTGGTGGGCACTGGGCTGTACTGGTGGGCACTGGGTGTCACTGGTGGGCACGGGTCCATACTGGTGGGCGCTGGGTGTCACTGGTGGGCGCTGGGCTGCACTGGTGGGCATGGGTCCATACTGGTGGGCACTGGGTGTCACTGGTGGGCGCTGGGCTGTACTGGTGGGCACTGGGTGTCACTGGTGGGCACGGGTCCATACTGGTGGGCGCTGGGTGTCACTGGTGGGCGCTGGGCTGCACTGGTGGGCATGGGTCCATACTGGTGGGCACTGGGTGTCACTGGTGGGCGCTGGGCTGTACTGGTGGGCACTGGGCTGTACTGGTGGGCAGTGGGTGTCACCGGTGGGCGCTGGGTGTCACTGGTGGGCACTGGGCTGAACTGGTGGGCAGTGGGTGTCACACTGGTCCGTACTGGTGGGCGCTGGGCTGTACTGGTGGGCACTGGGTGTCACTGGTGGGCACGGGTCCATACTGGTGGGCGCTGGGTGTCACTGGTGGGTGCTGGGTGTCACTGGTGGGCACTGGGCTGAACTGGTGGGCAGTGGGTGTCACACTGGTCCGTACTGGTGGGCACTGGTCCGCACTGGTGCCACCGGTCCGTACTGACGGGCGCCCCCCAGCGGCCGTGGCTGAGGACGCCCGCATCGCGGGGGGGGCGGCGCTGCCGCCAGGGGGCGCTCCCGCACCAAGCGCTGCTCCTGGGGCCCCGCGGGAGCGTTCGCTGCGGGGGGGTCCTCGTGCACCCCGCGTGGGTGCTGAGCGCCGCCCACTGCCACGCCCACGGGTGAGGGGGCACCCAACGGGGGGGGGGGGCACCCAAAGGGGGGAGGGGGCACCCAAAGGGGTGGGGGGGCACCCACGGGACCCCGGGGGGGGGGGGGCACCCACGGGTGAGGGGGCACCCAACGGGGGGGGGGGGGGCACCCAACGGGGGGGAGGGGGCACCCAAAGGGGGGGAGGGGGCACCCACGGGACCCCGGGGTGGGGGGGGGCACCAAATTGGGGGGGGGGGGGCACCCACGGGTGAGGGGGCACCCAACGGGGGGGGGGGGGCACCCACGGGACCCCGGGGGGGGGGGGCGGCCAAAGAGTGGGGGAGGCAGCCACGGGTGAGGGGGCACCCAACGGGGGGGGGGGGCACCCACGGGACCCCGGGGGGGGGGGGGACCCAACGGGGGGGGGGGGCACCAAATTGGGGGGGGGGGGGGCACCCACGGGACCCCGGGGGGGGGGGGCACCAAATTGGGGGGGGGGGCACCCACGGGTGAGGGGGCACCCAACGGGGGGGGGGCACCCAAAGGGGGGGGGGGGGGGCACCCAAAGGGGTGGGGGGGCACCCACGGGACCCCGGGGGGGGGGGGGGGCACCCACGGGTGAGGGGGAACCCAATGGGGGGGGGGGGCACCCACGGGACCCCGGGGGGGGGGGGGGGCACCCACGGGTGAGGGGGCACCCAACGGGGGGGGGGGGGGGCACCCAATGGGGGAGAGGGGCAGCCAAAGGGGGGGGGAGGGGGCACCCACGGGTGAGGGGGCACCCAATGGGGGGGGGGGGGGCACCCACGGGACCCCGGGGGGGGGGGGGGGGGACACCCAAAGGGGGGGGGGGCGGCACCCACGGGTGAGGGGGAACCCAATGGGGAGGGGGGGGGCACCCAAGGGTGAGGGGGAACCCAATGGGGGGGGGGCACCCACGGGACCCCGGGGGGGGGGGGGGGACACCCAAAGGGGGGAGGGGACACATGGGGGGGGGGGGGCCCATGGGGTTCTCCAAGGTTGGCCCCCCAGAGGACCTTCCAGAATGTTCTCCAAGGTCATCTTTGAAGGACCCCCTTGAGGTTCTCCAAGGTTCCCCCCTCAGAGGACCCTCCAGAAGGTTCTCCAAGGTCCTCTTTTAGGACCCCTTGAGGTTCTCCAAGGTTCCTCATGGAGAAGAACCTCCAGAAGGTTCTCTTTGAGGGACCCCTTGAGGTTCTCCAAGGTTCCTCATGGAGAAGAACCTCCAGAAGGTTCTCCAAGGTTCCTCACCAGGAGAACCCCCCCCTCCCCCCACGGGTGGACCTCTCTCCTCTTCCTCCTCCAACCTTCTCCATCTCCACCTCCCCCCCGGGGGGTTCCTCAGCCCCATCCCCGTCCGCCTGGGCGACCACAGCCTGAGGACCAAGGAGGGGTGGGAGCAGTGCATCTCCTCGGCCGGGACCTTCGTCCACCCCGACTACGCCCCCGGCAGCCATGACAGTGACCTGATGCTCCTGCGCCTCGAGCGGCCGGCGCGCCTCACGCCCAGGGTCCGCCCGGTGGCCCTGCCCGACCGCTGTCCCCCCCCCGGCACTTCCTGCGTCGTCTCGGGCTGGGGCAGCACCAGCAGCCCCCAAGGTGCTCCGGGGGGGGGAAGGGGGGGGGACGGGATGGACTTTGGGGGGGTCTTGGAGGCATCTCGGGGGCTTCTTGGGGTCTTGGAGGCATCTCGGGGGCTTCTTGGGCTTCTTGGGGTCTTGCAAGCATCTCGGGGGCTTCTTGGGGTCTTGGAGGCATCTCAGGGGCTTCTTGGAGGCATCTCGGGGGCTTCTTGGGGTCTTGGAGGCATCTCAGGGGCTTCTTGGAGGCATCTCGGGGGCTTCTTGGGGTCTTGGAGGCATCTCAGGGGCTTCTTGGAGGCATCTCGGGGGCTTCTTGGGGTCTTGGAGGCTTCTTGGGGGCTTCTTGGAGGCATCTCAGGGGCTTCTTGGGGTCTTGGAGGCATCTTGGGGGCTTCTTGGAGGCATCTCGGGGGCTTCTTGGGGTCTTGGAGGCATCTTGGGGGCTTCTTGGAGGCATCTCGGGGGCTTCTTGGAGGCATCTCAGGGGCTTTTTGGGGTCTTGGAGGCTTCTTGGGGCCTTGGAAGCATCTCAGGGGCTTCTTGGAGGCATTTCAGGGGCTTCTTGGGGTCTTGGAGGCATCTCAGGGGCTTCTTGGAGGCATTTCAGGGGCTTCTTGGGGTCTTGGAAGCATCTCAGGGGCTTCTTGGAGGCTTCTTGGGGCCTTGGGGGCTTCTTGGGGTCTTGGAGGCATCTCAGGGGCTTCTTGGAGGCATCTCGGGGGCTTCTTGGGGTCTTGGAGGCATCTCAGGGGCTTCTTGGAGGCATCTCGGGGGCTTCTTGGGGTCTTGGAGGCATCTCAGGGGCTTCTTGGAGGCATCTCGGGGGCTTGGGGGGCTTCTTGGGGTCTTGGAGGCATCTCAGGGGCTTCTTGGAGGTATCTCAGGGGCTTCTTGGGCTTCTTGGGGTCTTGGAGGCATCTCGAGGGCTTCTTGGAGGCATCTCGGGAGCTTCTTGGGCTTTTTGGGGTCTTGGAGGCATCTCAGGGGCTTCTTGGAGGCATCTTGGGGGCTTCTTGGGCTTCTTGGGGTCTTGGAGGCTTCTTGGGGGCTTCTTGGAGGCATCTCAGGGGCTTGGGGGCTTCTTGGGGTCTTGGAGGCATCTCAGGGACTTTTTGGGGTCTTGGAGGCATCTCGGGGGCTTCTTGGGGTCTTGGAGGCTTCTTGGGGCCTTGGAAGCATCTCAGGGGCTTCTTGGAGGCATCTTGGGGGCTTTTTGGGGTCTTGGAGGCATCTTGGGGGCTTTTTGGGGTCTTGGAGGCATCTCAGGGGCTTTTTGGGGTCTTGGAAGCATCTCAGGGGCTTCTTGGGGGCTTCTTGGGCTTCATGGGGTCTTGGAGGCTTCTTGGGGTCTTGGGGGCTTCTTGGGGTCTTGGAGGCATCTCAGGGGCTTCTTGGAGGCATCTGGGGGGCTTCTTGGGCTTCTTGGGGTCTTGGGGGCTTCTTGGGGTCTTGGAGGCATCTCGGGCTTCTTGGAGGCATCTCAGGGGCTTCTTGGGGTCTTGGAGGCATCTCGGGGGCTTCTTGGAGGTATCTCGGGGGCTTGGGGGCTTCTTGGGGTCTTGGAGGTATCTCGGGGGCTTGGGGGCTTCTTGGGGTCTTGGAGGCATCTTGGGGGCTTTTTGGGGTCTTGGAGGCATCTCAGGGGCTTCTTGGAGGTATCTCGGGGGCTTCTTGGAGGCATCTCGGGAGCTTCTTGGGCTTTTTGGGGTCTTGGAGGCATCTCAGGAGCTTTTTGGGGCCTTGGAAGCATCTCAGGGGCTTCTTGGAGGCATCTTGGGGGCTTCTTGGGCTTCTTGGGGTCTTGGAGGCTTCTTGGGGTCTTGGAGGCATCTTGGGGCTTTTTGGGGCCTTGGAAGCACCTCAGGGGCTTCTTGGAGGCATCTCAGGGGCTTCTTGGGCTTCTTGGGGTCTTGGAGGCATCTCAGGGGCTTTTTGGGGTCTTGGAGGCTTCTTGGGGCCTTGGAAGCATCTCAGGGGCTTCTTGGAGGCATCTTGGGGGCTTCTTGGAGGCATTTTGGGGGCTTGGGGGCTTCTTGGGGTCTTAGAGGCATCTCAGGAGCTTCTTGGGCTTCTTGGGGTCTTGGAGGCATCTCAGGGACTTTTTGGGGTCTTGGAGGCATCTCAGGGGCTTCTTGGAGGCATCTCAGGGGCTTCTTGGAGGCATCTCGGGGGCTTTTTGGGGTCTTGGAGGCTTCTTGGGGCCTTGGAAGCATCTCAGGGGTTTCTTGGGGGCTTCTTGGGCTTCTTGGGGCCTTGGAGGCATCTCAGGGGCTTCTTGGAGGCATCTTGGGGGCTTCTTGGGGTCTTGGAGGCATCTCAGGGGCTTCTTGGAGGCATCTTGGGGGCTTCTTGGGGTCTTGGAGGCATCTCAGGGGCTTCTTGGAGGCATCTTGGGGGCTTCTTGGGGTCTTGGAGGCATCTCAGGGACTTTTTGGGGTCTTGAAGGCATCTCAGGGGCTTCTTGGGGTCTTGGAAGCATCTCGGGGGCTTTTTGGGGTCTTGGGGGCTTCTTGGGGCCTTGGAAGCACCTCAGGGGCTTCTTGGAGGCATCTCGGGGGCTTCTTGTGCTTCTTGGGGCCTTGGAAGCACCTCAGGGGCTTCTTGGAGGCATCTTGGGGGCTTCTTGTGCTTCTTGGGGTCTTTGAGGCATCTCAGGAGCTTCTTGGGCTTTTTGGGGTCTTGGAGGCACCTCGGGGGCTCAGGGGTATCTCAGGGGCTTGGGAGGCATCTTGAGGGCTTCTTGGAGGCATCTCAGGGGCTTGGGGGGGGCTTCTTGGGGTCTTGGAGGCATCTTGGGGACTCCTTGGGCTTCTTGGAGGCATCTTGGGGGCTTCTGGGGCTTCTTGGGGCCTTGGAGGCATGTCGGGGGTTTGGAGGCATCTCAGGGACTTGGGGGGCTTCTTGGGCTTCTTGGAGGCATCTCGGGGGCTTGGGGGCATCTCAAGGGCTTGAGAAGTTCTTGGGCTTGGGGGCTTCTTGGGGCCTTGGTGGCATCTCGGGGTCTTGGGGCCACCTCATCATCTTGGGATCTTCTTGGGGTCTTGGGATCTTCTTGGAATCTTGGAGGCATCTCAGGGTCTTGGGATCTTCTCAGGGGTCTTGGGGCCACCTCAGCATCTTGGGATCTTCTTGGGGGCTTCTCAGGCTCTTGGAGGCATCTCAGGGTCTTGGGATCTTCTTGGGGCTTCTTGAGATCTTCTCAGGGTCTTGGGATCTTCTTGGGGGTCTTGGGGCCACCTCAGCATCTTGGGATCTTCTCGGGGTCTTGGGATCTTCTTGGGGGCTTCTCAGGCTCTTGGAGGCATCTCAGGGTCTTGGGATCTTCTCAAGGTCTTGGGATCTTCTCAGGGGTCTTGGGGCCACCTCAGCATCTTGGGTTCTTCTCGGGGTCTTGGGATCTTCTCAGGGTCTTGGGATCTTCTCGGGGGTCTTGGGGCCACCTCAGCACCCCAGGACCCTCGTGGTGGCCCTGGAGTCCCCCCCTCCCCCCCCGGTGCCCCTCCCCCCATGGTGGCCTTCCATACCCTACGTTCAGAGAAGGAGAAGCTTCGAGGGGTTCCCTTGGGCTCCTCCTGGAGCTCCTCTTTGGGGTGGGGTGGGAAGAGGTCCATGACCCCCCCCCCCCCCCCCCCCATGATCTCCTCAGGCATCTTCCCCGACGTCCTCCAGTGCGGGGAGGTCTTGACCATGGCCAACGAGGAGTGCAGCAAGGTCTACCCCAAGGCCATCACCGAGAACATGCTCTGCGCCGGCGGCGGCGGCGACGGCACCGACTCCTGCCAGGTGGGACCTCGCGGGGCCGGGGAGGTCCTCTCCGTCCCACCTGGGGGCTTCAGGGAGGGAGGGGCTTCTGAGGACCCAATGGAGAAGAAGGGTGGGGGCAACCGGGCCGTGGTCTCATTGGGTCTTGGTGGTCTCCAAGCCTTGGTCTCATTGGGTTTGATGGTCTCCAAGCCCTGGTCTCATTGGGTCTTGGTGGTCTCCAAGCCTTGGTGGTCTTCAAGCCTTGACCTTATAGGTCGTGGTGATCTCCATTCCTTGGTCCCATTGGGTCTTGGTGGTCTCCAAGTCCTGGTCTCGTTGGGTTCGATGGTCTCCAGGCCTTGGTGGTCTCCAAACCCTGGTCTCATTGGGTCTTGGTGGTCTCCAAGCCTTGGTGGTCTCCAAGCCTTGACCCCATGGATCTTGGTGGTCTCCAAGCCTTGGTCTCATTGGGTTCGATGGTCTCCAGGCCTTGGTGGTCTCCATGCTTTGACCCCATGGATCTTGGTGGTCTCCAAGCCTTGGGGGTCTTCAAGCCTTGACCCCACAGGTCTTGGTGGTCTCCAAGCCTTGGTCTCATTGGGTTCAATGGTCTCCAGGCCTTGGTGGTCTCCAAGCCCTGGACTCATTGGGCCTTGGTGGTCTCCATGCTTTGACCCCATGGGTCTTGATGGTCTCCAGGCCTTGGTGGTCTTCAAGCCTTGACCTTATTGGTCATGGTGGTCTCCAAGTCCTGGTCTCATTGGATCTTGGTGGTCTCCAAGCCTTGGTGGTCTCCATGCTTTGACCCCACGTGTCGTGGTGGTCTCCAAGCCCTGGACTCATTGGGTCTTGGTGGTCTCCAAGCCTTGACCCCACAGGTCTTGGTGGTCTCCAAGCCTTGGTCTCATTGGGTTCGATGGTCTCCAGGCCTTGGTGGTCTCCAAGCCCTGGACTCATTGGGTCTTGGTGGTCTTCAAGCCTTGACCCCATGGGTCTTGGTGGTCTCCAAGTCCTGGTCTCATTGGGTCTTGGTGGTCTCCATGCCTTGACCCCACAGGTCTTGGTGGTCTCCAAGCCCTGGTCTCATTGGGTCTT
This sequence comes from Tapera naevia, assembly GCA_033556795.1. NCBI lineage: Eukaryota > Metazoa > Chordata > Aves > Cuculiformes > Neomorphidae > Tapera > Tapera naevia. The sequence continues at coordinate 40,037 of JAUMJJ010000414.1, read as the reverse complement.
GGTGGTCTCCATGCTTTGACCCCATGGGTCTTGATGGTCTCCAGGCCTTGGTGGTCTTCAAGCCTTGACCTTATTGGTCATGGTGGTCTCCAAGTCCTGGTCTCATTGGATCTTGGTGGTCTCCAAGCCTTGGTGGTCTCCATGCTTTGACCCCACGTGTCGTGGTGGTCTCCAAGCCCTGGACTCATTGGGTCTTGGTGGTCTCCAAGCCTTGGTCTCATTGGGTTCGATGGTCTCCAGGCCTTGGTGGTCTCCAAACCCTGGTCTCATTGGGTCTTGGTGGTCTCCAAGCCTTGGTGGTCTCCATGCTTTGACCCCACAGGTCTTGGTGGTCTCCAAGCCTTGGTCTCATTGGGTTCGATGGTCTCCAGGCCTTGGTGGTCTCCAAGTCCTGGTCTCATTGGGTCTTGGTGGTCTCCAAGCCTTGAGGGGTCTTCAAGCCTTGACCCCCCAGGTCTTGGTGGTCTCCAAGTCCTGGTCTCATTGGGTCTTGGTGGTCTCCAAGCCTTGGTCTCATTGGGTTCGATGGTCTCCAGGCCTTGGTGGTCTCCAAGCCCTGGTCTCATTGGGTCTTGGTGGTCTCCAGGCCTTGGTGGTCTCCATGCTTTGACCCCACAGGTCGTGCTGGTCTCCAAGCCCTGGTCTCACTGGGTCTTGGTGGTCTCCATGCTTTGACCCCATGGGTCTTGGTGGTCTCCAAGTCCTGGTCTCATTGGATCTTGGTGGTCTCCAAGCCTTGGTGGTCTCCATGCTTTGACCCCACGTGTCGTGGTGGTCTCCAAGCCCTGGACTCATTGGGTCTTGGTGGTCTCCAAGCCTTGACCCCACAGGTCTTGGTGGTCTCCAAGCCTTGGTCTCATTGGGTTCGATGGTCTCCAGGCCTTGGTGGTCTCCAAACCCTGGTCTCATTGGGTCTTGGTGGTCTCCAAGCCTTGGTGGTCTCCATGCTTTGACCCCACGGGTCGTGGTGGTCTCCAAGCCCTGGTCTCATTGGGTCTTGGTGGTCTCCAGGCCTTGGTGGTCTTCAAGCCTTGACCTTATAGGTCGTGGTGATCTCCATTCCTTGGTCCCATTGGGTCTTGGTGGTCTACAAGCCTTGGTCTCATTGGGTTCGATGGTCTCCAGGCCTTGGTGGTCTCCAAGCCCTGGTCTCATTGGGTCTTGGTGGTCTCCAAGTCCTGGTCTCATTGGGATCAGTGGTCTCCAGGCCTTGGTGGTCTCCATGCCTTGACCTTATAGGTCGTGGTGGTCTCCATTCCTTGGTCCCATTGGGTCTTGGTGGTCTTCAAGCCTTGACCCCATGGGTCTTGGTGGTCTCCAAGCCTTGGGGGGTCTTCAAGCCTTGACCCCACAGGTCTTGGTGGTCTCCAAGTCCTGGTCTCATTGGGTCTTGGTGGTCTCCAAGTCCTGGTCTCATTGGGTCTTGGTGGTCTCCAAGCCTTGACCCCACAGGTCTTGGTGGTCTCTAAGCCTTGGTGGTCTCCATACCTTGACCTTACTGGTCCTGGTGGTCTCCAAGCCTTGGTCCCACAGGTCCTGGTGGTCTCCATTCCTTGACCCCACGGGTTCTATGCTCTCCCCCCCCATTCCCAGTCGTGGTGGCATCTCAAGGGGGTTCCTCTCTCTCTCCTCCAGGGCGACTCGGGGGGTCCCATAGGTCATTGTGATCTCCGGTCCTTGACCCCATGGCTCCTGGGGATCTCCAAGCCTTGGTCCCACAGGTCCTGGTGGTCTCCCAGCCTTGGTGGTCTCCACACCTTGACCTTACTGGTCCTGGTGGTCTCCAAGCCTTGGTCCCATGGGTTGTGATGGTCCCACAGGTCCTGGTGGTCTCCAAGCCTTGGTCCCATGGGTTGTGATGGTCCCACAGGTCCTGGTGGTCTCCAAGCCTTGGTCCCACAGGTCCTGGTGGTCTCCAAGCCTTGGTCCCATGGGTTGTGATGGTCCCACAGGTCCTGGTGGTCTCCAAGCCTTGGTCCCATTGGGTTCAATGGTCTCCAAGCCTTGGTGGTCTCCACACCTTGACCTTACTGGTCCTGGTGGTCTCCCAGCCTTGGTCCCATGGGTTCTGATGGTCCCACAGGTCCTGGTGGTCTCCAAGCCTTGGTCCCACAGGTCCTGGTGGTCTCCAAGCCTTGGTGGTCTCCACACCTTGACCTTACTGGTCCTGGTGGTCTCCCAGCCTTGGTCCCATGGGTTCTGATGGTCCCACAGGTCCTGGTGGTCTCCAAGCCTTGGTGGTCTCCACACCTTGACCTTACTGGTCCTGGTGGTCTCCAAGCCTTGGTCCCATGGGTTGTGATGGTCCCACAGGTCCTGGTGGTCTCCAAGCCTTGGTCCCATGGGTTGTGATGGTCCCACAGGTCCTGGTGGTCTCCAAGCCTTGGTGGTCTCCACACCTTGACCTTACTGGTCCTGGTGGTCTCCAAGCCTTGGTCCCACAGGTCCTGGTGGTCTCCAAGCCTTGGTCCCACAGGTCCTGGTGGTCTCCATTCCTTGACCCCACGGGTTCTATGCTCTCCGCCCCCATTCCCAGTCGTGGTGGCATCTCAAGGGGGTTCCTCTCTCTCTCCTCCAGGGTGACTCGGGGGGTCCCCTGGTGTGTGGGGAGGAGCTCCAGGGCGTGGTCTCCTGGGGGCTGCAGGTCTGCGGCCAACGGGGCAAACCGGGCGTCTACACCCGCGTCTGCCGCTTCACCGCCTGGATCCGCGACACCATGAGGAGCAACGGCCACCTCTGACCCCGGGCCAGGACCTCCCCGGCGCCGGCGGCCGCGCCGCGAGGCCAAAGGTCTTCTTCTGCCTCCTCCCACCCCAGAGCTCCCCCAATAAAGGTCCTGCTGTGAACCCCTCGGGGCTGCGCTTGGTGGGCTTCCATCCCGACGTGGCCTCCAGGGCGGCCAACAAGGACGGGGCTGGGGGAGGGGGGGGTGGGGTGGAGGTGGAAGTGGTGGTGGAGATGGATGTGGAGGTGGAGGTGGAGGTGGAGATGGAGGAGATGAAGGTGGAGGTGGAGATGGAGATGGAGATGGAGGTGGAGATGGAGATGGTGGAGATGGTGGAGATGAAGGTGGAGGTGGAGATGGAGATGGAGGTGGAGATGAAGGTGGAGATGAAGGTGGAGATGAAGGTGGAGATGGAGGTGGAGATGGAGATGGAGGTGGAGATGGAGGTGGAGATGGAGGAGATGGAGGTGGAGATGGAGATGGAGGTGGAGATGAAGGTGGAGATGAAGGTGGAGATGAAGGTGGAGATGGAGGTGGAGATGGAGGTGGAGATGGAGGAGATGGAGGTGGAGATGGAGATGGAGGTGGAGATGAAGGTGGAGATGGAGGTGGAGATGGAGATGGAGGTGGAGATGGAGGTGGAGATGAAGGTGGAGATGGAGATGGAGGTGGAGATGAAGGTGGAGATGAAGGTGGAGATGAAGGTGGAGATGGAGGTGGAGATGGAGGTGGAGATGGAGGTGGAGATGGTGGAGATGGAGATGGAGATGAAGGTGGAGATGGAGGTGGAGATGAAGGTGGAGATGGTGGAGATGGAGGTGGAGATGGTGGAGATGGAGGTGGAGATGGTGGAGATGGAGGTGGAGATGAAGGTGGAGATGGAGATGGAGATGGAGATGGAGATGAAGGTGGAGATGGAGATGGAGGTGGAGATGGAGATGGAGATGAAGGTGGAGATGAAGGTGGAGATGGAGATGGAGGTGGAGATGGAGATGGAGATGAAGGTGGAGATGAAGGTGGAGATGAAGGTGGAGATGAAGGTGGAGATGGAGGTGGAGATGGAGGTGGAGATGGAGATGGAGGTGGAGATGGAGGTGGAGATGAAGGTGGAGATGAAGGTGGAGATGGAGATGGAGGTGGAGATGGAGATGAAGGTGGAGATGGAGATGAAGGTGGAGATGGTGGAGATGGAGGTGGAGATGGTGGAGATGGAGGTGGAGATGGTGGAGATGGAGGTGGAGATGAAGGTGGAGATGGAGATGAAGGTGGAGATGGAGGTGGAGATGGTGGAGATGGTGGAGATGAAGGTGGAGATGGTGGAGATGAAGGTGGAGATGGTGGAGATGAAGGTGGAGATGGTGGAGATGAAGGTGGAGATGGTGGTGGAGATGGTGGAGATGGTGGTGGAGATGGTGGAGATGGTGGAGATGAAGGTGGAGATGGAGATGAAGGTGGAGATGAAGGTGGAGATGGAGGAGATGAAGGTGGAGATGGAGGAGATGAAGGTGGAGATGGAGGAGATGAAGGTGGAGATGGAGGAGATGAAGGTGGAGGTGGAGATGAAGGTGGAGATGGAGGAGATGAAGGTGGAGGTGGAGGAGATGAAGGTGGAGATGGAGGAGATGAAGGTGGAGATGAAGGTGGAGATGGTGGTGGAGATGGTGATGGAGGTGTGGGGTGGTGGTGGCCATCGTGGCCTTGGAGAGGGAGAAGGGGGGCGTTGGGGGTTGGGGGTGGTGGTGGCCACCACGGCCATGTGGGGGGGCGGGGGGTGGACAATGGTGGTGGTGGTCTCGGTGAGCACCACGTGGTTGGTGCTGGGGGCTGTGGTGGCCAATGATGACCTTGGGTTCCTGGTGGTGGTGGTGGCCATGGTGGCCACTCATGACCACGTGGTTGGAGTTGGTGGCCGTGGTGGTCAATGATGACCTTGGGTTCCTGATGGTGGTGGTGGCCTTGGTGGCCACTTCTGGTCACGTGATTGGAGTTGGTGGCCGTGGTGGTCAATGATGACCTTGGGTTCCCGGTGGTGGTGGCCTTGGTGGCCACCCATGACCACGTGGTTGGTGCCGGTGGCCGTGGTGGCCAATGGTGACCTTGGGTTCCTGGTGGTGGTGGTGGCCATGGTGGCCACCTCTGGTCACGTGATTGGAGTTGGTGGCCGTGGTGGTCAATGATGACCTTGGGTTCCTGGTGCTGGTGGCCTTGGTGGCCACCCATGACCACGTGGTTGCTGTTGGTGGCCACCCATGACCACGTGGTTGCTGTTGGTGGCCACCCATGACCACGTGGTTGGTGCCGGTGGCCGTGGTGGCCAATGATGACCTTGGGTTCCCGGTGGTGGTGGCCATGGTGGCCACTCATGACCACGTGGTTGGAGTTGGTGGCCGTGGTGGTCAATGATGACCTTGGGTTCCTGATGGTGGTGGTGGCCTTGGTGGCCACTTCTGGTCACGTGATTGGAGTTGGTGGCCGTGGTGGTCAATGATGACCTTGGGTTCCCGGTGGTGGTGGCCTTGGTGGCCACCCATGACCACGTGGTTGCTGTTGGTGGCCACCCATGACCACGTGGTTGGTGCTGGTGGCCGTGGTGGCCAATGATGACCTTGGGTTCCTGGTGGTGGCCATGGTGGCCATGGTGGCCACCTCTGGTCACGTGGTTGGTGCTGGTGGCCGTGGTGGTCAATGATGACCTTGGGTTCCTGGTGGTGGTGGCCATGGTGGCCACCTCTGGTCACGTGGTTGGAGTTGGTGGCCATGGTAGACAACAAAGGCCTTGATTTCCCGGTGGTGGTGGCCTTGGTGGCCACCCATGACCACGTGGTTGCTGTTGGTGGCCGTGGTGGCCAATGGTGACCTTGGGTTCCTGGCGCTGGTGGCCACCTCTGGAGATGCCGTGCCCAGGCCTGGAGGCCCCGCGTGTCCTGGAGGGACCTCAGGAGCTCAGGTCCTCCTGGACACCTTAATTGGTGCTAATTAAGAGCTCCTTAATGACCTCCCCCGCCCCCGGGCCCAACTCCACCTCCTGGGTGGGACAGGCAGGAGCTCCGCCCCCTCCTGGCCAGAAGAGCTCAGGGTGGTGGCGCCCCCTGGTGGGGACGTGGGTGATGGACCTGGGGACACCTCTGGTGGACCTGGGGCCACCTCTCATGGACCTGTGGGCTCCAAGGTCTTGGCCAACCAGATCCTCTTGGCCTCCGAGGTCTTGACCAACCAGACCCCGATGGTCTCCAAGGTCTTGGCCAAAAAGGTCCCCTTGGTCTTCAGCTCTTTGGTCTCCAAGGTCTTGGCCAACAAGGTCCCCTTGGTCTCCAGGTCCTTTGTCTCCAGGGTCTTGACCAACCAAACCCCCTTGGTCTCCAAGGTCTTGCCCAACCAGCTCTTGGTGGTCTCCAAGGTCTTGGCCAACCAGGTCCCCTTGGTCTCCAAGGTCTTGACCAACCCAATCACCTTGGTCTCCAGCTCTTGGTGGTCTCCAAGGTCTCGGCCAACCAGACCCACTTGGTCTCCAAGGTCTTGGCCAACCTGACCCCGAGGGTCTCCAAGGCCTGGCCAACCACGTCCTCTTGGTCTCCAGGTCCTTGGTCTCCAAGGTCTTGGCCAATCAGATCTTGGTGGTCTCCAAGGTCTTGGCCAACCAGGTCCCCTTGGTCTCCAAAGTCTTGACCAACCGGGTCCATTTGGTCTCCAAGGTCTTGGCCAACCGGGTCCCCTTGGTCTCCAAGGTCTTGCCCAACCAACTCTTGGTGGTCTCCAAGGTCTTGGCCAACCAACTCTTGGTGGTCTCCAAGGTCTCGGCCAACCAGACCCCCTTGGTCTCCAAGGTCTTGCCCAACCAACTCTTGGTGGTCTCCAAGGTCTTGCCCAACCAACTCTTGGTGGTCTCCAAGGCCTTGCCCAACCAGACCCCACCAGGACCCCCCACCCCCCCGGCGGCCATGTCTTCTCCTCCCACCGCCTCGGCCGAGGAGCAGAAGCAGCCGGTGGCCACCGAGGAGGTGACGCAAGGCCCAGGCGGGGCCGAGGAGAAGCGTCGAGGGATTAAAGGGCTTGGAGATGCCTCCAAGCTCCAAAGCCAAGGGTGGGACAACCCGGGTTGGGCCGCGACGCCGTGGGAGGAGGAGGAGGAGGAGGAGGAGGAGAAGACGCGCCGGAGCCGGTCGGGACGGTTCTCCTGCCCCAGAGAGGTCCTCGAGAGGGGTGGAGGACGCAGGGGCCACCGAGGAGCTCGGCCAGAAGCAGGAGGACCTCGGCTGGGAAGGATCGGGGTGGCCCCACCTCGGCCCCACCTGGGGGGGGACCTGGCGAGAGGTTGGTTGGGGTGGGGTGGGGTGGGGACACCTCGAGGTCGAGGGGGGTTCCTGGTGGTCCAGGTGTCTCTTCTTCTTCTGGGCTTCAGCCCTTGGTCTCCATCCTGGTTCCTTCTCCATCTCTTGGTCCATCTCTTGGTCCATCTCTTGGTCCATCTCTTGGTCCATCTCTTGATCCCAGATCACCCATCCCTTGGTCTCCTTCCTTCTCCAAGGTGGATCCATCCCTGGTCTCCCTCTCTTCCTCCTTCTCCATCTCTTGGTCCATCTCTTGGTCCATCTCTTGGTCCATCTCTTGGTCCCAGATCTCCACCCATCCTTGGTCTCCTTCCTTCTCCAAGGTGGATCCATCCCTGGTCTCCCTCTCTTCCTCCTTCTCCATCTCTTGGTCCATCTCTTGGTCCATCTCTTGGTCCCAGATCTCCACCCATCCCTTGGTCTCCTTCCTTCTCCAAGGTGGACCCACCCTTGATCTCCTTCCTTGTTCCTCTTCCAATCTTGGTCCATCTCTTGGTCTCCTTCCTTCTCCAAGCTGGATCCATCCCAGGTCTCCATCTCCTCCTCCTTCTCCACCCTTGGTCCATCTCTTGGTCCCAGATCTCCACCCATCCCTTGGTCTCCATCGTTCTCCAAGCTGGATCCACCCTTGGTCTCCTTCCTTGTTCTTCCTCCACCCTTGGTCCATCCCTTGGTCTCCTTCCTTCTCCAGCTTGGATCCATCCCAGGTCTTCCCATCTCTTCCTCCTTGGTCCATCTCTTGGTCCCAGATCTCCACCCACCCCTTGGTCTCCTTCCTTCTCCAGCTTGGATCCATCCCTGGTCTTCATTCTTCTCCACCCTTGATCTATCCTTGGTCTCCATCGTTCTCCAAGCTGGATCCACCCTTGGTCTCCTTCCTTGTTCTTCCTCCACCCTTGGTCCATCTCTTGGTCCATCTCTTGGTCCCACATCTCCACCCTTCCCTGGTCTCCTTCCTTCTCCAACCTGGATCCACCTTTGGTCTCCTTCCTTGTTCCTCTTCCAATCTTGGTCCATCTCTTGGTCCACCCCTTGGTCCCAGATCTCTGTCCATCCTTTGGTCTCCTTCCTTCTCCAAGATCTCCACCCTTGGTCTCCAGCTCTTCCTCCTTGGTCCATCCCCTGGTCCCAGATCTCCACCCATTCCTGGTCTCCTTCCTTCTCCAAGGTGGACCCATCCCTCGTCTCCATCTCTTCCTCCTCCATCCCTTGGTCCATCCCTTGGTCCCAGATCTCCACCCATCCCTTGGTCTCCTTCCTTCTCCAAGCTGGATCCACCCTTGGTCTCCTTCCTTGTTCCTCCTCCACCCTTGGTCCATCCCTTGGTCCCAGATCTCCACCCATCCCTTGGTCTCCTTCCTTCTCCAGGTTGGATCCATCTCTGGCCTTCATCTCCTCCACCTTCTCCATCCCTTGGTCCCAGATCTCCACCCATCCCTGGTCTCCTTCCTTCTCCAAGGTGGATCCATCCCAGGTCTCCATCCTGGTTCCTCCTCCACCCTCGCTCCACCCCTGGTCCCAACCCCTTCCTCCTTCTCCGGGAGGTCCCGTCCCTCCTTCCCCACAGCCCTTTCTCCATCTCCTCACCCTCATCCACCACCTCCATGGTCCCACCAACCCAATCCATGGTCCCACCAACCCAATCCATGGTCCCACCTCCCATCTCCATGGTCCCACCAACCCAATCCATGGTCCCACCTCCCATCTCCATGGTCCCATCTCCCATCTCCATGGTCCCATCTCCATGGTCCCACCAACCCAATCCATGGTCCCATCTCCCATCTCCATGGTCCCACCACCCATCTCCATGGTCCCACCACCCATCTCCATGGTCCCATCTCCCATCTCCATGGTCCCATCTCCATGGTCCCACCAACCCAATCCATGGTCCCACCAACCCAATCCATGGTCCCACCTCCCATCTCCATGGTCCCACCTCCCATCTCCATGGTCCCACCACCCTTCTCCATGGTCCCATCTCCCATCTCCATGGTCCCACCTCCCATCTCCATGGTCCCACCTCCCATCTCCATGGTCCCACCACCCATCTCCATGGTCCCACCAACCCAATCCATGGTCCCACCACCCATCTCCATGGTCCCACCTCCCATCTCCATGGTCCCACCACCCATCTCCATGGTCCCATCTTCATGGTCCCACCACCCATCTCCATGGTCCCATCTCCATGGTCCCACCTCCCATCTCCATGGTCCCACCACCCATCTCCATGGTCCCACCTCCCATCTTCATGGTCCCACCACCCATCTCCATGGTCCCATCTCCATGGTCCCACCTCCCATCTCCATGGTCCCACCACCCATCTCCATGGTCCCACCACCCATCTCCATGGTCCCATCTACCATCTCCATGGTCCCACCACCCATCTCCATGGTCCCACCACCCATCTCCATGGTCCCATCTCCATGGTCCCACCACCCATCTCCATGGTCCCATCTCCCATCTCCATGGTCCCATCTCCCATCTCCATGGTCCCACCACCCATCTCCATGGTCCCACCACCCATCTCCATGGTCCCATCTCCATGGTCCCACCAACCCAACCCATTGAGATCCCAGGAGAACCTTGATCCATGGAGCCCCCTTGACCCCTGGAGATCCCTGGAGACCCCTGACCCATGGAGAACCTTGACCCATAGAGAAACCAAGACCCTTGAAAGTCCCTGGAGAACCTTGACCCATGGGGACCCCGGGAGAACCTTGACCCGTGGAGATCCCTCACCCATGGAGATCCTTGGAGAACCCATGGAGATCCCTGGAGAACCTTGAGCCAGGGAGACCCCTGGAGACCTCTGGAGACCCCCGGCCCCTGGACATCCCTGGAGACCTCTGGAGACCCCCAGCCCCTGGAGACCCCTGGAGACCCCTGACCCATGGAGATCCCTGGAGAACCTTGAACCAGGGAGACCCCTGGAGACCCCCAGCCCCTGGAGATCCCTGGAGATCCCTGGAGACCCCTGACCCATGGAGATCCCTGGAGAACCTTGAGCCAGGGAGACCCCTCACCCATGGAGATCCTTGGAGATCCTTGGAGACCCCTGACCCATGGAGATCCCTGGAGAACCTTGAACCAGGGAGACCCCTGGAGACCCCTGGAGACCCCCAGCCCCTGGAGATCCCTGGAGGTCCTTGGAGACCCCTGACCCATGGAGATCCCTGGAGAACCTTGACCCATGGAGACCCCTGGAGACCCCTGGAGACCCCTGGAGACCCCCAGCCCCTGGAGATCCCTGGAGACCCCTGACCCATGGAGATCCCTCACCCATGGAGATCCTTGGAGATCCTTGGAGACCCCTGACCCATGGAGATCCCTGGAGAACCTTGACCCATGGAGACCCCTGGGGACCCCTTGAGCCCCCTGGAGCCCCCTGTCCTCATCCCACCCGCGTGGGCTGGTGGTGGCCACATCTCCAGGGGGTTGGGGAGGTCCCCAAGGGCAGAGCGAGGTTCTGGGAGGTCAAAGGCCCCGGGGCCGGGGCGGGGGAAGGCGGAGGAGGTGGTGGAACCCGTAATTAACGTCCTCGTTAACGAGGGCGGCGCCGAGACACGGCCAGGGAGGGGCCACCACCGCGGTCCTGGGGCCACCGAGGTCGTGGAGATGCCCCCCCCCAGGGTCCTGTGGACCCCAAGGTCCTGGAGATGCCCCAAGGCCATGGAGATGCCCTCAAACCAAGGTCCTGTGGACCCCAAGGCCATGGAGATGCCCCCAACCAGGTTCTTGTAGACCCCAAGGCCGTGGAGGTGCCCCAAGGTCATAGAGGTGCCCCCACCAGGTTCCTGTGGACCCCAAGGTCAAGGAGAAACCCCAAGGTCAAGGAGATGCCCTCAGCCCGCCCCCCCCCCCCCCCCCAAGGCCCTGGAGATGCCCTCAGCCCCCCCAAGGCCCTGGAGATGCCCCAAGGCCATGGAGATGCCCTCAACCCCCCCCCCCCAAGACCCTGGAGATGCCCCAAGGTCAAGGAGATGACCCAAGGCCATGGAGATGCCCCAAGGTCAAGGAGATGCCCTCAGGCCCCCCAAGACCCTGGAGATGCCCCAAGGTCAAGGAGATGCCCTCAACCCCCCCCAAGACCCTGGAGATGCCCCAAGGCCCTGGAGATGCCCCAAGGCCATGGAGATGCCCTCAACCCCCCCCCCCCAAGGCCCTGGAGATGCCCCAAGGTCAAGGAGATGACCCAAGACCCTGGAGATGCCCTCAGCCCCCCCCAAGACCCTGGAGATGCCCCAAGGCCATGGAGATGCCCCCACCCCACCCCAAAAGCTGGTGGAGACCCCACAAGCCCCCCCCCCCCCACCTCATCTTCTCCTGGGGTGGCCCAAGAGGTCCCCCCAAGCCCCCCCTGGGTCTCACCTCTGTCCCCGCAGCGGCGCCGGCGATGGAGACCCCGGCCCAGGTGGCCCCGAGGTCCTGGGGCAGCGTCAAGGTCCTGGTGGTCCTCCTGGTGGCATCGGCAGGTGAGACCCTTGGGGGGGGGGTGGTGGCCACCAGGAGCCTGGTGGCCTTGGTGGCCTTCAAAGGTCTGGTGGCCACGGGAGCCGTGGAGGCCGCGGTGGTCCTGGTGGCCTTGGTGGTCCTGGTGGCCCTCAAAGCCTTGGTGGCCCTGGTGGCTCTGAAAGCCCTGGTGGCCCTGGTGGCCCTCAAAGCCCTGGTGGCCCCTGGTGGTCCTGGTGGCCATGGAACCCCTGGTGGTCTTGGTGGCCCCTGGTGGTCCTGGTGGCCATGGAGCCCCTGGTGGCCCTCAAAGCTCTGGTGGCCCTGGTGGTCCTCGAGGCTATGGAACCCCTGGTGGCCTTAGTGGCCCTGGAACCCCTGGTGGCTCTGGTGGCCCTGGAAGCCCTGGAGGCCCTCAGAGCCCTGGTGACCCTGGTGGCTCTGAATGGTGGCCCTGGTGGCCCTGGTGGTCCTGGTGGCCCTCAAAGCTCTGGTGGCCCTGGTGGCTCTGAAAGCCCTGGTGGCCCTGGAGGCCATGGAACCCCTGGTGGCCCTCAAAGCCCTGGTGGCCCCTGGTGGTCCTGGTGGCCATGGAACCCCTGGTGGTCTTGGTGGCCCTCAAAGCCCTGGTGGCCATGGAGCTCCTGGTGGCCCTGGAAGCCCTGGTGACCCTGATGGTCCTGGTGGCCCTCCAAGCCCTGATGGTCCTGGAAGCCCTGGTGGCCCTGGTGGTCCTGGTGGTCCTCAAAGCCCTGGTGGCCCTGGTGGCCCTGGTGGCCCTGGAAGCCATGGAAGCCCTGGTGGCCCTGGTGACCCTCAAAGCCCTGGTGACCATGGTGGTCCTGGTGGCCCTCAAAGCCCTGATGGTCCTGGAAGCCCTGGTGGCCCTGGAGCTCCTGGTGGCCATGGTAGCCCTGATGGTCCTGGAAGCCCTGGTGGCCCTGGTGGCCCTGGTGGCCCTGGTGGTCCTGGTGGTCCTGGAAGCCCTGGTGGCCCCGGTGGCCCTGGTGGCCCTCAAAGCTCTGGAGGCCATGGTGGCCCTGGTGGTCCTGGAAGCCCTGGTGGTCCTGGTGGCCCTCAAAGCCCTGGTGGCCCTGGTGACCCTCAAAGCCCTGGAAGCCATGGAAGCCCTGGTGGTCCTGATGGTCCTCAAAGCCCTGGTGGTCCTGGTGGTCCTGGTGGTCCTGGTGGCCCTGGAAGCCCTGATGATCCTGGTGGCCCTGGTGGCCCCGGTGGCCCCGGTGGCCCTGGTGGTCCTCAAAGCCCTGATGATCCTGGAAGCCCTGGTGGCCCTGGTGGTCCTGGTGTCCCTCAAAGCCCTGGAAGCCCTGGTGGCCCTCAAAGCCCTGGTGGCCATGGAAGCTCTGGTGGCCCTGGTGGTCCTCAAAGCCCTGGTGGTCCTGGTGGCCCTGGTGACCCTCAAAGCCCTGGTGGCCCCGGTGGCCCCGGTGGCCCTGGTGGCCCCAGTGGTCCTGGTGGTCCTGGTGGTCCCGGTGGCCCCGGTGGCCCTGGTGGTCCTGGTGGCCATGGAAGCCCTGGTGGCCCTGGTGGTCCTGGTGGTCCTGGTGGCCCCGGTGGCCCTGGTGGCCCCAGTGGCCCCGGTGGTCCTGGTGGTCCTGGTGGCCCCGGTGGCCCTGGTGGCCCTGGTGGCCCTGGTGGCCCCGGTGGCTCTGGTGGCCCTGGAAGCCCTGGAGGCCCTCAGAGCCCTGGTGACCCTGGTGGCTCTGAATGGTGGCCCTGGTGGCCCTGGTGGTCCTGGTGGCCCTCAAAGCTCTGGTGGCCCTGGTGGCTCTGAAAGCCCTGGTGGCCCTCAAAGCCCTGGTGGCCCCTGGTGGTCCTGGTGGCCATGGAAGCCCTGGTGGTCTTGGTGGCCCTCAAAGCCCTGGTGGCCCTGGAGCTCCTGGTGGCCCTGGAAGCCCTGGTGACCCTGATGGTCCTGGTGGCCCTCCAAACCCTGATGGTCCTGGAAGCCCTGGTGGCCCTGGTGGCCCTGGTGGTCCTGGTGGCCCTCAAAGCTCTGGAGGCCATGGTGGCCCTGGTGGTCCTGGAAGCCCTGGTGGCCCTGGTGGTCCTGGTGGTCCTCAAAGCCCTGCTGGCCCTGGTGGCCATGGAAGCCATGGAAGCCATGGAAGCCCTGGTGGCCCTGGTGACCCTCAAAGCCCTGGTGACCATGGTGGTCCTGGTGGCCATGGAAGCCCTGGTGGTCCTGGTGGCCCTCAAAGCCCTGATGGTCCTGGAAGCCCTGGTGGGCCCTGGTGGTCCTGGTGACCCTCAAAGCTCTGGTGGTCCTGGAAGCCCTGGTGGTCCTGGAGCTCCTGGTGGCCATGGTAGCCCTGATGGTCCTGGAAGCCCTGGTGGCCCTCGTGGCCCTCAAAGCCCTGATGGCCCTGGTGGCCCCGGTGGCCCTGGTGGCCCTGGTGGTCCTGGTGGCCCTCAAAGCCCTGGTGGCCATGGAAGCCCTGGTGGCCCTCAAAGCTCTGGTGGCCCTGGTGGTCCTGGTGACCCTCAAAGCCCTGGAAGCCATGGAAGCCCTGGTGGTCCTGATGGTCCTCAAAGCCCTGGTGGTCCTGGTGGTCCTGGTGGCCCTGGAAGCCCTGGTGGCCCTGGTGGCCCCGGTGGCCCTCAAAGCCCTGATGATCCTGGAAGCCCTGGTGGCCCCGGTGGCCCTGGTGACCCTCAAAGCCCTGGTGGCCCCTGTGGCCCCGGTGGCCCCGGTGGCCCCGGTGGCCCTGGTGGCCCTGGTGGCCCCGGTGGCCCTGGTGGCCCTCAAAGCCCTGGTGGCCCTGGTGGCCCTGGTGGCCCTGATGGCCCTGGTGGTCCTGGTGGTCCTGGTGGCCCTGGTGGTCCTGGTGGCCCTCAAAGCCCTGGTGGCCCTGGTGGCCCCGGTGGCCCCGGTGGCCCTGGTGGCCCTGGTGGTCCTCAAAGCCCTGGTGGCCCTCGTGGCCCTCAAAGCCCTGATGGCCCTGGTGGCCCTGGTGGCCCTCAAAGCCCTGGTGGTCCTGGTGGCCCCAGTGGCCCTGGTGGTCCTGGTGGCCATGGAAGCCCTGGTGACCCTGGTGGCCCCGGTGGCCCTGGTGGTCCTGGTGGCCCTGGTGGCCCCGGTGGCCCTGGTGGCCCCGGTGGCCCCGGTGGCCCCGGTGGCCCCAGTGGCCCAGGTGGCCCTGGTGGTCCTGGTGGCCCTCAAAGCCCTGGTGGCCCCGGTGGCCCTGGTGGTCCTGGTGGCCCTCAAAGCCCTGGTGGCCCCGGTGGTCCTGGTGGCCCTGGTGGCCCTGGTGGCCCTGGTGGCCCCGGTGGCCCCGGTGGCCCCGGTGGTCCTCATCCCGGTGTCCCCCCCCTCCCCTCCCCCCGGCAGGGTCCCCGGCGCTCGGCGAGACGCGGGTGGTCGGTGGCCGGGCCTGCGCCCCCCACTCCCAGCCCTGGCAGGCGGCCATCTTGGACATGTACAAGCTCTACTGCGGCGGCGTCCTGGTGGCCACCCAGTGGGTGGTGACGGCCGCCCACTGCACCACCCCCGGGTAAGGGGGCACCTCCTGGGCCTGGGCAGGAGACACAAGGCCTTGGGGAGGGTCTTCAGGGGCTTGGGAGGGTCCTCAAGGGCTTGGGAAAGGTCTTCAGGGGCTTGGGGAGGTCTTCAAGGGCTTTGGGAAAGGTCTTCAAGGGCTTGGGGAGGTCTTCAAGGGCTTGGGGAGGTCTTTAAGGGCTTGGGGAGGTCTTCATGGGCTTGGGGAGGTCTTCATGGGCTTGGGGAGGTCTTTATGGGCTTGGGGAGGTCTTTATGGCCTTGGGGAGGTCTTTATGGGCTTGGGGAGGTCTTTATGGGCTTGGGGAGGTCTTTATGGGCTTTGGGAGATCTTCATGGGCTTGGGGAGGGTCTTCAAGGGCTTGGGGAGGGTCTTCAAGGGCTTGGGGAGGTCTTCAGGGGCTTGGGGAGGTCTTCAAGGGCTTGGGGAGGTCTTCAGGGGCTTGGGGAGGTCTTCAAGGGCTTGGGGAGGTCTTTATGGGCTTGGGGAGGTCTTTATGGGTTTTGGGAGGGTCTTCAGGGGCTTGGGGAGGTCCTCAAGGACTTTGGGAGGGTCTTCAAGGGCTTGGGGAGGTCTTCAGGGGCTTGGGGAGATCTTTATGGGCTTGGGGAGGCCCTCAAGGACTTTGGGAGGGTCTTTAAGGGCTTGGGGAGGGTCTTCAGGGGCTTGGGGAGGTCTTCAGGGGCTTGGGGAGGTCTTTATGGGTTTTGGGAGGGTCTTCAGGGGCTTGGGGAGGGTCTTCATGGACTTTGGGAGGTCTTCAATGACTTTGAGATGTCTTTATGGGCTTTGGGAAGTCCTCAAGGGCTTGGGGAGATCTTCTTGGGCTTTGGGAGATCTTCAATGACTTTGGGAGGTCTTTATGGGTTTGGGAGGGTCTTCAAGGGCTTGGGGAGGTCTTCATGGGCTTGGGGAGGTCTTCATGGCCTTTGGGAGGTCTTTATGGGCTTGGGGAGGTCTTTATGGGCTTGGGGAGGTCCTCAAGGGCTTGGGAAAGGTCTTCAAGGGCTTGGGAAAGGTCTTCATGGGCTTGGGGAGGGTCTTCATGGACTTTGGGAGGTCTTCAATGACTTTGGGAGGTCTTTATGGGCTTTGGGAGGTCCTCAAGGGCTTGGGGAGGTCTTTATGGGCTTGGGGAGGTCCTCAAGGACTTTGGGAGGGTCTTCAAGGGCTTTGGGAGGTCTTCATGGGCTTGGGGAGGGTCTTTATGGGCTTTGGGAGTTCTTTATGGGCTTGGGGAGGTCCTCAAGGGCTTGGGGAGGGTCTTCAAGGGCTTGGGGAGGTCTTTATGGGCTTGGGGAGGTCCTCAAGGGCTTGGGGAGGTCTTTATGGGTTTTGGGAGGGTCTTCAGGGGCTTGGGGAGGTCTTCAAGGGCTTTGGGAGGTCTTCATGGGCTTGGGGAGGTCTTCAAGGGCTTGGGGAGGTCTTTATGGGCTTGGGGAGGTCTTTATGGACATTGGGAGGTCCTCAAGGGCTTGGGGAGGTCTTTATGGGTTTTGGGAGGGTCTTCAGGGGCTTGGGGAGGTCTTCAAGGGCTTTGGGAGGTCTTCATGGGCTTGGGGAGGTCTTCAAGGGCTTGGGGAGGTCTTTATGGGCTTGGGGAGGTCTTTATGGACATTGGGAGGTCCTCAAGGGCTTGGGGAGGTCTTCATGGTCTTCAGGAGGGTCTTCAGGGGCTTTGGGAGGTCTTTGTTGCCTTTGGAAGGGTCTTCAAGGGCTTGGGGAGGTCCTCATGGTCCACACATGGCCTGGGTTCTGCTGGTCCCTGGTGAAGCTCTGGAGATCCCGGTGTCTCCTGGTGGCCCCTGGTGAGGTCCTGGTGGCCCCTGGTGAGGTTCTCTTGACCCTGGTGGCCCCTGACGAGGTCCTGGTGGCCCCTGGTGAGGTTCTCTTGGCCCTGGTGGCTCCTGGTGAGGTCCTGGTGGCCCCTGATGAGGTCTTGGTGGCCCCTGGTGAGGCCCTGTTGGCCCCTGGTGAGGCCCTGTTGGCCCCTGGTGAGGTTCTCTTGCCCCTGGTGAGGTTCTCTTGCCCCTGGTGAGGTTCTCTTGGCCCTGGTGGCCCCTGATGAGGTCCTGGTGGCCCCTGATGAGGTTCCCTTGGCCCTGGTGGCCCCTGATGAGGTCTTGGTGGCCCCTGGTGAGGTCCTGGTGGCCCCTGACGAGGTTCTCTTGGCCCTGGTGGCCCCTGACGAGGTTCTCTTGGCCCTGGTGGCCCCTGGTGAGGTTCCCTTGGCCCTGGTGGCCCCTGACGAGGTTCCCTTGGCCCTGGTGGCCCCTGACGAGGTTCTCTTGACCCTGGTGGCCCCTGATGAGGTTCCCTTGGCCCTGGTGGCCCCTGATGAGGTCCTGGTGGCCCCTGGTGAGGTCCTGGTGGCCCCTGGTGAGGTTCCCTTGACCCTGGTGGCCCCTGACGAGGTTCTCTTGGCCCTGGTGGCTCCTGATGAGGTCCTGGTGGGTCTTCATGAGGTTCTTTTGGTCCTGATGAGGTCCTGGTGGCCCCTGACGAGGTTCTCTTGGCCCTGGTGGCCCCTGGTGAGGTCCTGGTGGCCCCTGGTGAGGTTCTCTTGGCCCTGGTGGCCCCCGATGAGGTCCTGGTGGCCCCTGACGAGGTTCTCTTGACCCTGGTGGCCCCTGACAAGGTTCCCTTGGCCCTGGTGGCCCCTGACGAGGTCCTGGTGGCCCCTGGTGAGGTCCTGGTGGCCCCTGATGAGGTCCTGGTGGCCTCTGACGAGGTTCCTTTGGCCCTGGTGGCCCCTGACGAGGTTCTCTTGGCCCTGGTGGCCCCTGATGAGGTCCTGGTGGCCCCTGGTGAGGTCCTGGTGGCCCCTGACGAGGTTCCCTTGGCCCTGGTGGCCCCTGGTGAGGTTCCCTTGGCCCTGGTGGTCCCCGGTGGAGCTCTGGAGGTCCCGGCTGTCTCCTGGTGGCCCTCACCCCCCCGTCCCACCCCACCCCACCCCAGGGTGACCACGGTGCGCCTGGGGAAGCACCTCCTGTACGGGCGGGAGCCGGGGGAGGTCCGGAAGATGGTGCAGAAGTTCTTGGCCCACCCGGACTACGACCCCTCCACCAAGGACAACGACATCATGATGGTGAAGCTCCTCAGCCCGGTCGCCCCCTCCGAGCGGGTCCAGCCCATCCCCGTGGCCTCCTGCCAGGCCCCGGCCGGGACCACCTGCACCACCTCGGGCTGGGGGGCCACCACCTCCCCAGAAGGTACCACCGGGGGGGGGGGGGGGCTTTGGGAGGTCCTGGGGGGGCTCCTGGAGGTCTTGGAGATCTTCTGGAGGTCCTGGAGGAGCTTCAAGAGGTCCTGGAGGCTTCTGGAGGTCCTGAGGGGCCTTCTTGGAGGTCCTGGGGAGGCTTAGGGAGGTTCTGGAGGCTCCTGGAGGTCCTGGAGATCTTCTGGAGGTCCTGGGGGGGCTTTGGGAGGTCCTGGAGGAGCTTCAAGAGGTCCTGGAGATCTTCTGGAGGTCCTGGGGGGGCTTAGGGAGGTCCTGGGGGCTCCTGGAGGTCTTGGAGATCTTCTGGAGGTCCTGGGGGGGGGGGGTTCTGGAGGTCCTGGAGGAACTTCAGGAGGTCCTGGGGGGGGTCTGGAGGTCTTGGGGGGGCTTCTTGGAGGTCCTGGGGGGGGCTTAGGGAGGTCCTGGGGGCTCCTGGAGGTCCTGGAGATCTTCTGGAGGTCCTGGGGGGGCTTTGGGAGGTCCTGGGGGGGCTCCTGGAGGTCTTGGAGATCTTCTGGAGGTCCTGAGGGGGCTTTGGGAGGTCCTGGGGGGGCTCCTGGAGGTCCTGGAGATCTTCTGGAGGTCCTGGGGGGTCTTCTTGGAGGTCCTGGGGGGGCTTTGGGAGGTCCTGGGGAGGCTCCTGGAGGTCCTGGAGATCTTCTGGAGGTCCTGGGGGGCCTTCTTGGAGGTCCTGAGGGGGCTTTGGGAGGTCCTGGGGGGGCTCCTGGAGGTCCTGGAGATCTTCTGGAGGTCCTGGGGGGGCTTTGGGAGGTCCTGGAGGAGCTTCAAGAGGTCTTGGAGATCTTCTGGAGGTCCTGAGGGGGCTTTGGGAGGTCCTGGGGGGGCTCCTGGAGGTCCTGGAGATCTTCTGGAGGTCCTGAGGGGGCTTTGGGAGGTCCTGGGGAGGCTCCTGGAGGTCCTGGAGATCTTCTGGAGGTCCTGGAGGAGCTTCAAGAGGTCCTGGAGATCTTCTGGAGGTCCTGGGGGGGCCTTCTTGGAGGTCCTGGGGGGGCTCCTGGAGGTCCTGGAGATCTTCTGGAGGTCCTGGGGGGGCTTTGGGAGGTCCTGGGGGCTCCTGGAGGTCCTGGAGATCTTCTGGAGGTCCTGGGGGGGCTTAGGGAGGTCCTGGAGATCTTCTGGAGGTCCTGGGGGGCCTTCTTGGAGGTCCTGGGGGGGCTCCTGGAGGTCCTGGAGATCTTCTGGAGGTCCTGGAGAAGCTTCAAGAGGTCCTGGAGATCTTCTGGAGGTCCTGGGGGGGCCTTCTTGGAGGTCCTGGGGGGACTTTGGGAGGTCCTGGGGGGGCTCCTGGAGGTCCTGGAGATCTTCTGGAGGTCCTGGGGGGCCTTCTTGGAGGTCCTGGGGGGGCTCCTGGAGGTCTTGGAGATCTTCTGGAGGTCCTGGGGGGCCTTCTTGGAGGTCCTGCGGGGGGGTTCTGGAGGTCCTGGAGATCTTCTGGAGGTCCTGGAGGAGCTTCAAGAGGTCCTGGAGGCTTCTGGAGGTCCTGGGGGGGCCTTCTTGGAGGTCCTGGGGAGGCTTAGGGAGGTTCTGGAGGCTCCTGGAGGTCCTGGAGATCTTCTGGAGGTCCTGGGGGGGCTTTGGGAGGTCCTGGGGGGGCTCCTGGAGATCTTGGAGATCTTCTGGAGGTCCTGGGGGGGCTTTGGGAGGTCCTGGAGATCTTCTGGAGGTCCTGGAGGAGCTTCAAGAGGTCCTGGGGGCTCCTGGAGGTCTTGGAGATCTTCTGGAGGTCCTGAGGGGGCTTCTTGGAGGTCCTGGGGGTTCTCCATTGGGTTCCCCATTGGGGTCTCCATTGGGTTCCCCATTGGGTTCTCCATTGGGGTCTCCATTGGGGTCTCCATTGGGGTCTCCATTGGGTTCCCCATTGGGGTCTCCATTGGGGTCTCCATTGGGGTCTCCATTGGGTTCTCCATTGGGTTCCCCATTGGGTTCCCCATTGGGTTCTCCATTGGGTTCCCCATTGGGATCTCCATTGGGTTCCCCATTGGGGTCTCCATTGGGGTCTCCATTGGGGTCTCCATTGGGGTCTCCATTGGGTTCCCCATTGGGGTCTCCATTGGGGTCTCCATTGGGGTCTCCATTGGGTTCTCCATTGGGTTCCCCATTGGGTTCTCCATTGGGTTCCCCATTGGGGTCTCCATTGGGGTCTCCATTGGGGTCTCCACTGGGGTCTCCATTGGGGTCTCCATTGGGTTCCCCATTGGGTTCCCCATTGGGTTCTCCATTGGGGTCTCCATTGGGGTCTCCATTGGGGTCTCCATTGGGGTCTCCATTGGGTTCCCCATTGGGTTCCCCATTGGGGTCTCCATTGGGGTCTCCATTGGGGTCTCCATTGGGTTCTCCATTGGGTTCTCCATTGGGTTCTCCATTGGGTTCTCCATTGGGTTCTCCATTGGGGTCTCCATTGGGGTCTCCATTGGGTTCCCCATTGGGGTCTCCACTGGGGTCTCCTCCTCCTCCTCCTCCCACCCCACCCCTGGTTGTCCCCCCTCAGTCACCTTCCCCGAGGTCCTCCAATGCGTCAACGTCACCGTCTTCTCCTCGGCCGAGTGTCGCCGCCTCTACCCCGGCTCCATCACCCCCAACATGCTCTGCGCCGGCAGCCTCGCCGGGGGACGCGACTCCTGCCAGGTGACCCGGGGGGACCTCCTGGGGTCCTTGGACAACCTCCTGGGGTCCTTGGACAACCTCCTGGGGGGCTTGGGAACCTTTCATGGTGGTTTGGGACCTTCTGAGGTGGTTTGGGATCTTCTGGGGGGGTTGGGGAACCTTCTGAGGTCCTTGGAGAACCTTCTGGGGTCCTTGAAGAACCTTCTGGGGGCGTTTGGGAACCTTTCATGGTGGTTTGGGACCTTCTGGGGTGGTTGGAGAACCTCCTGGGGTGCTTTGGAGACCTTCTGACGTGGTTTGGGACCTTCTGGGGGGATGGGAGAACCTTCTGGGGTCCTTGGAGAACCTTCTGGGGGGGTTTAGGAACCTCTCATGGTGGTTTGGGACCTTCTGAGGTGGTTTGGGATCTTCTGGGGGGGTTGGGGAACCTTCTGGGGTCCTTGGAGAACCTTCTGGGGTCCTTGGAGACCCTTCTGGGGTCCTTGGACAACCTTCTGGGGGGGGGGGTCGGGAACCTTTCATGGTGGTTTGGGACCTTCTGAGGTGGTTTAGGACCTTCTTGGGTGGTTGGAGAACCCCTGGGGTGCTTTGGAGATCTTCTGAGGTGGTTTGGGACCTTCTGGGGGGGGGGGGTTGGGGAACCTTCTAAGGTTCTAAGACCTTCTAAGATGGATCTTGGGCCAACCTCGATGGTCTTTGGTCAACCCTGATGGTTCTTGGGTCAACCCTGATGGTCCTTGGCCAATCCTGAAGGTCCTTGGGTCAACCCTGGTGGTCCTTGGGCCCTCCTGGTCTTGACCTCGGGTTGTCCCCACCCCAGGGTGACTCCGGAGGACCCTTGGTCTGCAATGGGACCCTCCAAGGCGTCGTCTCCTGGGGGATGGAGAAGTGTGGCCAACCCAGGAGACCCGGGGTCTACACCAAGGTCTGCAGATACGCCCAGTGGATCCAGAAGATCATGGAGGACAACTGAGAGGAGCTGGGGGGGGGGAGGGGGGGGCGACCACCGGGTGGTGGCCACGCTGGGACCACCAGAGGTCAAGGGGTGGTGGTGGGACCGGGGCCTCCTGGTGGAGCCAAGGAGGGGGAATTAAAGGCCTTGGGATGGTTCTGGAGGAGGTTCTGGGCCTTCAAGGGGTCCTCAAGGTTGTCCACAAGGTTGGGTCCTTCCCCCCAAGGTGGGGCTTTGAAGGACTTTGGGCAACACAAGGAGGGTCAACCAAGCACTGATGGTTGGTCAACACAACTCAACACAACACAACTCAACCCAACTCAACCCAACCCAACTCAACTCAAGCCAACCCAACCCAACTCAACCCAACTCAACTCAAGCCAACCCAACCCAACTCAACCCAACTCAACCCAACTCAACCCAACCCAAATCAACCCAACCCAATCCAAACCAACCCAACCCACCCCACCCCAACCCAACTCAACCCAACCCAACCCAAATCAACCCAACCCAACTCAACCCAACTCAACCCAACCCAACCCAACCCAAATCAACCCAACCCAACTCAACCCAACTCAACCCAACCCAACTCAACCCAACTCAACCCAACTCAACCCAACCCAAATCAACCCAACCCAACCCAACTCAACCCAACCCAACTCAACCCAACTCAACCCAACCCAAATCAACCCAAACCAAACCAACCCAACCCAACTCAACTCAACTCATATCAACCCAACTCAACCCAATCCAACTCAACTCAACCCAAATAAACCCAACTCAACTCAACCCAACCCAACTCAACCCAACCCAAATCAACCCAACCCAACTCAACCCAACCCAACTCAACCCAACCCAACTCAACCCAACCCAAATCAACCCAACCCAACTCAACCCAACCCAACTCAACCCAATACAACTCAACCCAACCCAACCCAATCCAACTCAACCCAACCCAACTAAACCCAACTCAACCCAACAAAAATCAACCCAAATCAACCCAACCCAACTCAACCCAACCCAATCCAACCCAATCCAACTCAACCCAACCCAATCCAACTCAACCCAACCCAACTCAACTTAACCCAACCCAACTCAATCCAATCCAACTCAACCCAACCCAACCCAACTCAACCCAACTCAACCCAACCCAACTCAACCCAACTCAAACCAACCCAACTCAAACCAAGCCAACTCAACCCAACTCAACCCAACTCAATTCAACCCAACACAACCCAACCCCCCAACTCAACCCAACCCAACTCAACCCAACCCAACTCAACCCAACCCAACCCAACCCAGCCCAACCCAAGCCAAGCCAAGGGTCAACCAAGCCGGGGCTGCTTGGTCAACCTGGAGGACTTGGTCAACCATCTGATCCCCCCCCGCCCCATAGATCCCCCTCTGCCCCATAGATCCCACCCTCTGCCCCATAGATCCCACCCTCTGCCCCATAGATCTCCTCCTGCCCCATAGATCCCCCATAGATCCCCCTGCCCCATAGACCCTCACCCATAGATCCTGCCCCATAGATTCCCCCCTGCCCCACAGACCCCCCACCCCATAGATCCTGCCCCATAGATCCTGCCCCATAGATCGCCTCCTGCCCCATAGATCCCCCCATAGATCCCCCTGCCCCACAGACCTCTGCCCCATAGATCCTGCCCCATAGACCCCCCATGCCCCATAGATCCTGCCCACAGATCCTGCCCCACAGACCCCTCCTGCCCCACAGATCCTGCCCCATAGATCCCTCTGCCCCATAGATCCCCCCTGCCCCATAGATCTCCTCCTGCCCCATAGATCCCCCCATAGATCCCCCTGCCCCGTAGACCCTCAGCCATAGATCCTGCCCCATAGACCCTCCTGCCCCATAGATCCCCCCATAGACCCCCCCACCCCACAGATCCTGCCCCATAGACCCCCCTGCCCCATAGACCCCCCTGCCCCATAGATCCTGCCCCATAGAACCACCCTGCCCCACAGATCCCCCCCGCCCCACAGATCCTGCCCCACAGATCCTGCCCCACAGATCCTGCCCCATAGATCCTGCCCCACAGATCCTGCCCCACAGATCCTGCCCCACAGATCCTGCCCCATAGATCCCTCTGCCCCACAGATCCTGCCCCATAGATCCTGCCCCATAGATCCTGCCCCACAGATCCTGCCCCACAGATCCCTCTGCCCCATAGATCCTGCCCCACAGATCCTGCTCCATAGATTCTGCCCCACAGATCCTGCCCCATAGATCCCTCTGCCCCACAGATCCTGCCCCATAGATTCTGCCCCATAGATCCCTCCCTGCCCCACAGATCCTGCCCCATAGATCGCCCCCTGCCCCATAGACCCCCTGCCCCACAGATCCTGCCCCACAGATCCTGCCCCATAGATCCTGCCCCATAGAACCCCCCCTGCCCCACAGATCCTGCCCCACAGATCCCCCCCCGGATTCTCTGGGGCAGAGGGGGGAGGGGTGGGAGCGAGGCACCTGGAGCTCATTAATTGCCCCCCCTTAATTAATAATTAACGAGAGGCCTTGATTAGGGCCTCCCCCCCCCCCCCCGGCCCCACAGCCGCCCCATGGCCGCCCCACGGCTCCTCCTGCTGCTCCTCGCGCTCAGCAGCGCCCTCCGCCCCGGTGAACTGGGAGCACTGGGAGGGACTGGGGGGAACTGGGAGAGACTGGGAGGGGGATTGGGAGCACTGGGAGAGACTGGGAGGGACTGGGGGGGGATTGGAGGGACTGGGAGGGGGACTGGGAGCACTGGGAGGGACTGGGGGGTGGGACTGGAGGGACTGGGAGAGGGACTGGGAGCACTGGGAGGGACTGGGAGGGACTGGGAGGGACTGGGGGGGAACTGGAGGGACTGGGAGGGGGACTGGGAGGGACTGGGGGGGAACTGGGGGGGATCTGGAGGGACTGGGAGGGGGACTGGGAGCACTGGGAGGGACTAGGAGGGACTGGGGGGGAACTGGAGGGACTGGGAGGGGGACTGGGAGCACTGGGAGGGACTGGGAGGGGGACTGGGAGCACTGGGAGGGACTGGGGGAACTGGGAGGGACTGGGAGAGGGAGTGGGAGAGACTGGGAGGCACTTGGGGGGGAACTGGAGGGACTGGGAGGGGGACTGGGAGGGACTGGGGGGGAACTGGGGGGGATCTGGAGGGACTGGGAGGGGGACTGGGAGCACTGGGAGGGACTAGGAGGGACTGGGGGGGAACTGGAGGGACTGGGAGGGGGACTGGGAGCACTGGGAGGGACTGGGAGGGGGACTGGGAGCACTGGGAGGGACTGGGGGAACTGGGAGGGACTGGGAGAGGGAGTGGGAGAGACTGGGAGGCACTTGGGGGGGAACTGGAGGGACTGGGAGGGACTGGGAGTGGGGATTGGGAGCAGTGGGAGGGACTGGGGGGGAACTGGAGGGGGACAGGGAGGGACTGGGAGGGGAAGTGGGAGTACTGGGGTGGGAATGGGGGCACTGGGAGTACTGGGATTAGAACTGGGAGGGGAATTGGAAGGGACTGGGAGGCACTGGGAGGCACTGGGGGGGTCCCAGTGCTCAGTGGCCACGGGGAGGGGGGGTCCTGGTAGCCACCCCCAACCCTCCCCAGGGTGTTACTGGGAGCACTGGGAGGAGGCACTGGGAGGGGAATGGAGGGAACTGGGAGATACTGGGAGGCACTGGGAGGACACTGGGAGTCGGTGACCATCGGGGGGGGGGTCCCGGTGGCCACCCTGACCCCTCCCCCCCCCCCCCCCAGGGTGGCCCCGGGGGTCGAGGGTGCTGGGGGGGAGGGGCTGCCCCCCCCTCGCCCACCCTGGCCTCGTCCAGCTTTACCAGTTTGACCAGTACCAGTGCGGGGGGGCCTTACTGGGAACCCAGTGGGTGCTGAGCGCCGCCCATTGCCGCACCAGGTGGGCACTGGGAGGGGACTGGGATAAACTGGGAGGGGACTGGGAGGGAACTGGGAGGGACTGGAAGGGACTGGGAGGGGACTGGGATAAACTGGGAGGGGACTGGAAGGGACTGGGAGGGGATTGGGATAAACTGGGAGGGACTGGGAGGGTTTTGGGGGGGGACTGGGAGGGACGGGGAGGGGATTGGGAGGGATTGGGATAAACTGGGAGGGGACTGGGAGGGACTGGGATGAACTGGGAGGGACGGGGAGGGGATTGGGAGGGATTGGGATAAACGGGGAGGGACTGGGAGGGTATTGGGGGGGACTGGGAGGGGATTGGGATAAACTGGAAGGGACTGGGGGGGGATTGGGAGGGATTGGGATAAACTGGGAGGGGACTGGGGGGGACTGGGAGGGGATTGGGATAAACTGGGAGGGACGGGGAGGGGATTGGGATAAACTGGGAGGGGACTGGGAGGGACTGGGATGAACTGGGAGGGACTGGGATGAACTGGGAGGGACTGGGGGGGATTGGGAGGGGACTGGGAGGGTCCTTCTCACCATGGCCACGGCCACCTTGTCCACCTTGACCACCTCCACCTTCTTCTCCATGGCCAAGGCCACCAAGGCCACCTTGACCACCTCCCCCTTGACCACCTCCTCCATGGCCAAACCCCCCTTGACCACCACCTCCCCCTTGACCACCTCCACCTTCTTCTCCTTGACCACCTCCTCCCTGGCCAAGCCCTCCATGACCCCCAGACCCCTCCTTGACCACCACCACCTCCTCCTTGACCACCTCCACCTTCTTCTCCTTGACCACCACCTCCCCCTTGACCACCTCCACCTTCTTCTCCTTGACCACCTCCTCCATGGCCAAGCCCTCCATGACCCCCTGACCCCTCCTTGACCACCACCACCTCCCCCTTGACCACCCCATCCCTCGTTGACCACCACCTCCACCTTCTTCTCCATAGCCAAGGCCACCACCTCCTCCTTGACCACCATCTCCTCCTTGACCACCTCCTCCATGGCCAAGGCCACCAAGGCCACCTTGACCACCTCCTCCTTGACCACCACCTCCCCCTTGACCACCTCATCCCTCCTTGACCACCTCCCCCACCTCCACCTCCTCCTTGACCACCTCCACCTTCTTCTCCATGGCCAAGGCCACCAAGGCCACCTTGACCACCTCCCCCTTGACCACCTCCTCCCTGGCCAACCCCCCCTTGACCACCACCTCCACCTTCTTCTCCTTGACCACCTCCTCCCTGGCCAAGCCCTCCGTGACCACCACCACCTCCTCCTTGACCACCCTGCTCCTCCTTGACCACGTCCACCATGGCCATGTCCATCACCTCCCCCTTGACCACCTCCTCCCTGGCCAAGCCCCCCTTGACCACCACCTCCTCCTTGACCACCTCTACCTCCTCCATGGCCAAACCCCCCTTGACCACCACTTCCTCCTTGACCACCACCTCCCCCTTGACCACCTCCTCCCTGGCCAAGTCCTCCTTGACCACGACCTCCTCCTTGACCACCTCCACCTTCTTCTCCTTGACCACCTCCTCCCTGGCCAAGCCCTCCATGGCCCCCAGACCCCTCCTTGACCACCACCTCCCCCTTGACCACCTCCTTCCTGGCCAAGCCCTCCTTGACCACCACCTCCCTCCTTGACCACCTCCACCTTCTTCTCCATGGCCAAGGCCACCAAGGCCACCTTGACCACCTCCCCCTTGACCACCTCCACCTTCTTCTCCTTGACCACCACCTCCCTGGCCAAGGCCCCCATGACCCCCAGACCCCTCCTTGACCACCACCTCCTCCTCCTTGACCACCACCTCCTCCTCCTTGACCACCACCACCTCCCCCTTGACCACCTCCTCCATGGCCAAGTCCTCCTTGACCACCACCTCCTCCTTGACCACCACCACCTTCTTCTCCATGGCCAAGGCCACCAAGGCCACCTTGACCACCTCCTCCTTGACCACCTCCTCCCTGGCCAAGTCCTCCTTGACCATGACCTCCTCCTTGACCACCTCCACCTTCTTCTCCTTGACCACCTCCTTCCTGGCCAAGCCCTCCTTGACCACCACCTCCCTCCTTGACCACCTCCACCTTCTTCTCCATGGCCAAGGCCACCTTGACCACCTCCCCCTTGACCACCTCCTCCCCCTTGACCACCACCTCCACCTTCTTCTCCTTGACCACCTCCTCCCTGGCCAAGCCCTCCATGACCCCAGACCCCTCCTTGACCACCACCACCTCCCCCTTGACCACCCCATCCCTCGTTGACCACCACCTCCACCTTCTTCTCCATAGCCAAGGCCACCACCTCCTCCTTGACCACCACCTCCTCCTTGACCACCACCTCCACCTTCTTCTCCTTGACCACCACCTCCCTGGCCAAGGCCCCCATGACCCCCAGACCCCTCCTTGACCACCACCACCTCCCCCTTGACCACCTCCTCCCTGGCCAAGTCCTCCTTGACCATGACCTCCTCCTTGACCACCTCCACCTTCTTCTCCTTGACCACCTCTTTCCTGGCCAAGCCCTCCTTGACCACCACCTCCCTCCTTGACCACCTCCACCTTCTTCTCCATGGCCAAGGCCACCAAGGCCACCTTGACCACCTCCCTCCTTGACCACCTCCTCCTTGACCACCTCCTCCTTGACCACCTCCTCCTTGACCACCTCCTCCACCTTCTTCTCCTTGATCACCTCCTCCCTGGCCAAGCCCTCCGTGACCCCCAGACCCCTCCTTGACCACCACCACCTCCTCCTTGACCACCACCTCCTCGTTGACCACCACCTCCTCCTTGACCACCTCCCCCTTGACCACCTCCACCTTCTTCTCCTTGACCACCACCTCCATGGCCAAGCCCTCCATGACCCCCAGACCCCTCCTTGACCACCACCACCTCCTCCTTGACCACCCCATCCCTCGTTGACCACCACCTCCACCTTCTTCTCCATGGCCAAGGCCACCACCTCCTCCTTGACCACCACCACCTCCCCCTTGACCACCTCCACCTTCTCCCCCTTGACCACCACCTCCCCCTTGACCACCACTTCCTCCTTGACCACCACCTCTACCTTCTTCTCCTTGACCACCTCCTCCATGGCCAAGCCCTCCATGACCCCCAGACCCCTCCTTGACCACCACCACCTCCTCCTTGACCACCTCCCCCTTGACCACCTCCACCTTCTTCTCCTTGACCACCACCTCCCTGGCCAAGGCCCCCATGACCCCCAGACCCCTCCTTGACCACCACCACCTCCTCCTTGACCACCTCCACCTTCTTCTCCTTGACCACCACCTCCCTGGCCAAGCCCTCCATGATCCCCAGACCCCTCCTTGACCACCACCACCTCCTCCTTGACCACCTCCCCCTTGACCACCCCATCCCTCGTTGACCACTACCTCCACCTTCTTCTCCATGGCCAAGGCCACCACCTCCTCCTTGACCACCACCTCCACCTTCTTCTCCTTGACCACCTCCTCCCTGGCCAAGCCCTCCATGGCCCCCAGACCCCTCCTTGACCACCACCACCTCCCCCTTGACCACCTCCTCCATGGCCAAGTCCTCCTTGACCACCACCTCCTCCTTGACCACCACCTCCTCCTTGACCACCTCCACCTTCTTCTCCATGGCCAAGGCCACCAAGGCCACCTTGACCACCTCCCCCTTGACCACCTCCTCCATGGCCAAACCCCCCTTGACCACCACTTCCCCCTTGACCACCACCTCCACCTTCTCCTCCTTGACCACCTCCTCCATGGCCAAGCCCTCCATGACCCCCAGACCCCTCCTTGACCACCACCACCTCCTCCTTGACCACCTCCTCCTTGACCACCTCCACCTTCTTCTCCATGGCCAAGGCCACCAAGGCCACCTTGACCACCACCTCCTCCTTGACCACCTCCACCTTCTCCTCCTTGACCACCACCTCCCCGGCCAAGGCCCCCATGACCCCCAGACCCCTCCTTGACCACCACCACCTCCTCCTTGACCTCCTCCTGGACCTTCTGGCCCTCTGGTGTCCCTCAGCCACATCCAGGTGCGGGCGGGCGCCCAGCGCCGGGCTCAGCCGTCCCCTCACGACCAGTTTGCGGTGGCCGTGGCCGTCGTGGTCCACCCGGGCTTCGACCCCACGGCCGAGGCCTCCTACGGCCACGACCTGATGCTCCTCCGGGTGGAGCCGCCCTTCAAGGTCACCCCCTACGTCCGCCCCTTGGACCTCCCAACGGCCCCCCCGGGCCCTGGGACCTCCTGCACCGTCATGGGGTGGGGGAGCACCACGAGCCCCGAGGGTACGGGGGGACCACGGGGGGTGGGGGCATCTCGGGGGGGGTCGTGGTGGCATCTCAGGGGGGGTTTGGGACCAGGGGAGGGGGTGGTGGCATCTCAGGGGGGTTGGGACCAAGAGAGGGGGTGGTGGCATCTCAGGGGCATTTGGGACCAGGGGAGGGGGTGGTGGCATCTGAGGGGGGTTGGTGGTGGCATCTCAGGGGGGTTTGGGACCAGGGGAGGGAGTGGTGGCATCTCAGGGGGGTTGGTGGTGGCATCTCGGGGGGTTTGGGACCAGGGGAGGGAGTGGTGGCATCTCAGGGGGGTTGGTGGTGGCATCTCGGGGGGTTTGGGACCAGGGGAGGGGGTGGTGGCATCTTGGGGGGAGTCGTGGTGGCATCTCAGGGGGCTTTGGGACCAAGAGAGGGGGTGGTGGCATCTCAGGGGCAGTCGTGGTGGCATCTGAGGGGGGTTTGGGACCATGGGAGGGGGTGGTGGCATCTCAGGGGCATTTGGGACCAGGGGAGGGGGTGGTGGCATCTCGGGGGGGGTTGTGGTGGCATCTCAGGGGGGGTTTGGGACCAGGGGAGGGGGTGGTGGCATCTCAGGGGGGTTGGTGGTGGCATCTCAGGGGGGGGTTGGGACCAGGGGAGGGGGTGGTGGCATCTCGGGGGGGGTCGTGGTGGCATCTCAGGGGGGGCTGGGACCAGGGGAGGGGGTGGTGGCATCTGAGGGGGGGTTTGGGACCAGGGGAGGGGGTGGTGGCATCTCAGGGGGGGGTCGTGGTGGCATCTGAGGGGGGTTGGTGGTGGCATCTCTGTAGGGTTGGGACCATGGGAGGGGGTGGTGGCATCTCAGGGGGGGTTGGAACAAGAGTTGGGTGGTGGCATCTTGGGGGAGTTGGGACCAGGGGTTGGGTGGTGGCATCTCAGCAGGTTTGGGACCCAGAAGAACACCAGATGGAGACCTTGAGCTGGGTTGGGTGGTGGCATCTCAGGGATGGGGTTGGAACCAGGGATTGGTGGTGGCATCTCATTGGGTTTGGGAGCAAGGGTTGGGTGGTGGCATCTCGGGGGGGTTGGGACCCAGGAGAACGTGGGATGGAGACCTCAAGTTGGGTTGGGACCAAGGGTTGGGTGGTGGCATCTTGGGGGAGTTGGGACCAGGGGAGGGAGTGGTGGTATCTCAGGGGGGTTGGTGGTGGCATCTCAGGGGGTTTGGGACCAGGGGAGGGAGTGGTGGCATCTGAGGGGGGTTGGTGGTGGCATCTCGGGGGGGGTTTGTGAGGGGGGTTTGGGACCATGGGAGGGGGTGGTGGCGTCTCAGGGGGGGTTTGGGACCAGGGGAGGGGGTGGTGGCATCTCAGGGGGGTTGGTGGTGGCATCTCAGGGGGGGTTGGGACCAGGAGAGGGGGTGGTGGCATCTCGGGGGGGGGTTGTGGTGGCATCTCAGGGGGGGTTGGGACCAGGGGAGGGGGTGGTGGCATCTGAGGGGGGGTTGGGACCAGGGGAGGGGGTGGTGGCATCTGAGGGGGGGTCGTGGTGGCATCTCAGGGGGCTTTGGGACCATGGGAGGGGGTGGTGGCATCTCAGGGGGGTTGGGACCAAGGAGAACATGGGATGGAGACCTTGAGCTGGGTTGGGACCAAGGATGGGGGTGGTGGCATCTCAGGAGGGTTGGGACCAAGGGTTGGTGGTGGCATCTTGGGGGAGTTGGGACCAGGGGAGGGGGTGGTGGCATCTCAGGGGGGGTTGGTGGTGGCATCTCAGGGGGGGTTTGGGACCAGGGGAGGGGTTGGTGGCATCTCAGGGGGGTTGGTGGTGGCATCTCATGGGGTTTGGGACCCTGAAGAACAGAGGATGAGGACCTCATGTTGGGTTGGGACCAAGGGTTGGGTGGTGGCATCTCGGGGGGGTCGGGAGCAGGAGGTGGGGGGGTGGTGGCCACGTTCTTCTCGCTGCCCCCAGAGTCGTACCCAGAGGTCCCGCAGTGCCTGAACGTCACCGTGGTCGGACACCGGGAGTGCCGCGACATCTACGGGGCCAAGGTCACCGCGGACATGGTGTGCGCCGGCTCCGAGCAGGGGGGACAGGACTCCTGCCAGGTACCTCCTGCTCCTCCTGTCCCACCTCCTCCAGTCCCACCTTCTCCTGTCCCACCTCCTCCAGTCCCACCTTCTCCAGTCCCACCTCCTCCAGTCCCACCTCCTCCACCTTCTCCAGTCCCACCTTCTCCTGTCCCACCTTCTCCACCTTCTCCAGTCCCACCTCCTCCAGTCCCACCTTCTCCACCTCCTCCAGTCCCACCTTCTCCTGTCCCACCTTCTCCACCTTCTCCAGTCCCACCTTCTCCTGTCCCACCTCCTCCAGTCCCACCTCCTCCTGTCCCACCTCCTCCACCTCCTCCTGTCCCACCTTCTCCTGTCCCACCTTCTCCACCTTCTCCAGTCCCACCTCCTCCTGTCCCACCTTCTCCACCTCCTCCAGTCCCACCTCCTCCAGTCCCACCTTCTCCAGTCCCACCTTCTCCTGTTCCACCTCCTCCAGTCCCACCTCCTCCAGTCCCACCTCCTCCAGTCCCACCTTCTCCAGTCCCACCTTCTCCTGTCCCACCTTCTCCACCTTCTCCAGTCCCACCTTCTCCTGTTCCACCTTCTCCTGTCCCACCTTCTCCTGTTCCACCTTCTCCAGTCCCACCTTCTCCTGTCCCACCTTCTCCACCTTCTCCTGTTCCACCTTCTCCAGTCCCACCTCCTCCTGTCCCACCTTCTCCACCTTCTCCTGTTCCACCTTCTCCAGTCCCACCTCCTCCTGTCCCACCTTCTCCACCTTCTCCTGTTCCACCTTCTCCAGTCCCACCTCCTCCTGTCCCACCTTCTCCACCTTCTCCTGTTCCACCTTCTCCAGTCCCACCTTCTCCTGTCCCACCTTCTCCACCTCCTCCAGTCCCACCTTCTCCTGTCCCACCTTCTCCTGTCCCACCTTCTCCACCTCCTCCTATCCCACCACCACCTCCAGGTCCTCCTGGTCCCACCTGTCCCATCCCACCTCCTCCAGTCCCACCTCCTCCAGTCCCACCTCCTCCAGTCCCACCTTCTCCACCTCCTCCAGTCCCACCTCCTCCAGTCCCACCTTCTCCACCTTCTCCAGTCCCACCTTCTCCAGTCCCACCTTCTCCACCTCTTCCTGTCCCACCTCCTCCAGTCCCACCTCCTCCAGTCCCACCTCCTCCAGTCCCACCTCCTCCACCTCCTCCTGTCCCACCTCCTCCACCTCCTCCAGTCCCACCTTCTCCAGCTCCTCCTGGTCCCACCACCTCCACCTCCTCCATCTCCACCTCCTCCACCTTCTCCTGTCCCACCACCTTCTCCAGGTTCTCCTGTCCCTCCTCCTCCACCTCCTGCCCCAACTCCTCCCGTCCCACCACCTTCTCCACCTCTTCCAGTCCCACCACCACCTCCAGGTCCTCCTGGTCCCACCTGTCCCATCCCACCTCCTCCTGTCCCACCACCACCTCCACCTCCTCCTGGTCCGACCTCTCCTGCCCCACCTCGTGGCCCGGCTCCCACCACGGTCCCTCTGGTCTCCAGGGTGACTCGGGAGGTCCCCCTCACCTGCGACGGGGTCCTCCAAGGCATCGTCTCCTGGGGTGACCACCCCTGTGGGCAACCTGGGAAGCCCGGGGTCTACAGCCAAGTCTACAACTACCTGCCCTGGATCCTGGAGACCATCGGGGACCTCTGAGGGCCACCAGGGACCTGATGACCCCACCCCGGGGCCACCAAACCCACCCCAGATCCACCAAACCCACCCCAGATCCACCAAACCCATCCCAGGTCCACCAAACCCACCCCAGATCCACCAAACCCATCCAAGATCCACCAAACCCACCCCAGATCCACCAAACCCACCCCAGATCCACCAAACCCACCCCAGGTCCACCAAACCCACCCCAGATCCACCAAACCCATCCCAGACCCACCAAACCCACCCCAGACCCACCAAACCCACCCCAGACCCACCAAACCCACCCCAGATCCACCAAACCCACCCCGGGGCCACCAAACCCAGCCCAGACCCACCAAACCCACCCCAGACCCACCAAACCCATCCCGGATCCACCAAACCCATCCCAGATCCACCAACCCACCCCAGATCCACCAAACCCACTCCAGATCCACCCAAACCCACCCCCAGACCCACCAAACCCACCCCAGACCCACCAAACCCATCCCAGATCCACCAAACCCATCCCAGATCCACCAAACCCATCCCAGACCCACCAAACCCACCCCAGATCCACCAAACCCACCCCAGATCCACCAAACCCACTCCAGATCCACCAAACCCACCCCAGATCCACCAAACCCACCCCAGACCCACCAAACCCACTCCAGATCCACCAAACCCACCCCAGATCCACCAAACCCATCCCAGATCCACCAACCCACCCCAGATCCACCAAACCCACCCCAGACCCACCAAACCCACTCCAGATCCACCAAACCCACCCCAGACCCACCAAACCCACTCCAGATCCACCAAACCCACCCCAGATCCACCAAACCCATCCCAGATCCACCAAACCCACCCCAGATCCACCAAACCCACCCCAGACCCACCAAACCCACCCCAGATCCACCAAACCCACCCCAGACCCACCAAACCCACTCCAGATCCACCAAACCCACCCCAGATCCACCAAACCCATCCCAGATCCACCAAACCCACCCCAGATCCACCAAACCCACCCCAGACCCACCAAACCCACTCCAGATCCACCAAACCCACCCCAGATCCACCAAACCCACCCCGGATCCACCAAACCCACCCCAGATCCACCAAACCCATCCCAGATCCACCAAACCCACCCCAGACCCACCAAACCCACTCCAGATCCACCAAACCCACCCCAGACCCACCAAACCCACCCCGGATCCACCAAACCCACCCCAGATCCACCAAACCCACCCCGGATCCACCAAACCCATCCCAGGTCCACCAAACCCACCCCAGACCCACCAAACCCACCCCAGACCCACCAAACCCACCCCAGATCCACCAAACCCATCCCAGACCCACCAAACCCACCCCAGGTCCACCAAACCCACCCCAGATCCACCAAACCCACCCCAGATCCACCAAACCCACTCCAGATCCACCAAACCCACCCCAGACCCACCAAACCCATCCCAGATCCACCAAACCCCCTCCAGACCCACCAAACCCATCCCAGATCCACCAAACCCACCCCAGACCCACCAAACCCATCCCAGATCCACCAAACCCATCCCAGATCCACCAAACCCATCCCAGATCCACCAAACCCACCCCAGACCCACCAAACCCACCCCAGACCCACCAAACCCACCCCAGATCCACCAAACCCATCCCAGATCCACCAAACCCACCCCAGACCCACCAAACCCACCCCAGACCCACCAAACCCACCCCAGATCCACCAAACCCACCCCAGACCCACCAAACCCACCCCAGACCCACCAAACCCACCCCAGACCCACCAAACCCACCCCGGATCCACCAAACCCATCCCAGGTCCACCAAACCCACCCCAGGTCCACCAAACCCACCCCAGATCCACCAAACCCACCCCAGATCCACCAAACCCACCCCAGACCCACCAAACCCACCCCAGACCCACCAAACCCACCCCAGACCCACCAAACCCACCCCAGATCCACCAAACCCATCCCAGATCCACCAAACCCACCCCAGACCCACCAAACCCACCCCAGACCCACCAAACCCACCCCAGATCCACCAAACCCACCCCAGATCCACCAAACCCATCCCAGATCCACCAAACCCACCCCAGACCCACCAAACCCACTCCAGACCCACCAAACCCACCCCAGATCCACCAAACCCACCATGGATGGACTTGACCTTCTCCATGGGCCCCATCAAGAACCTCTTCAAGGACCAAAGAACCCCCTGATGGGCCAAAGAATCCCCTGATGGGCCAAAGAACCTCTTCAAGGGCCAAGGACCCTCCTCAAGGACTGAGGAACCTCCTCAAAGGCCAAGGACTCTCCTCAAGGACTGAGGAACTTCTTTCTGGACCAAGAACCTTCTTCAAGGACCAAGGAACATCTTCAAGGACCAAAGGACTTCATCATGGACCAAAGAACCTCTTGAAGGACCGAGGAACTTCTTGAAGGACCAAGGAACCTCCTCAAGGACCAAAGAACCTCCTCAAGGACTGAGGAACCTCTTTGTGGACCAAAAACCTTCTTCATGGACCAAGGAACCTCCTCATGGACCAAGGAACCTCTTGAAGGACCAAGAACCTTCTTGAAGGACCAAGGAACCTCCTCAAAGACCGAGGAACCTCCTTGTGGACCAAGGAACCTCCTCAAGGACCAAAGAACCTTCTCAGGGACTGAGGAACCTCTTTGTGGACCAAAGAACCTCTTCATGGACCAAGAACCTTCTTGAAGGACCAAGGAACCTCCTCGTGGACCGACTCCTCCCAGATGGTCCAAAGGCCCCACCATGGGAGGTCCAAGCCCAGCATCTCCCACCCCAATAAACACCCCCCGAGCATCGCCAGGGCGGCTGCTGGGTCCGGGGGGCGAAACGGGGCCAAAGGGGCCAAAACGGGGCAAAAGGGGGCGAAACGGGGCGAAAATGGGGCAAAAGGGGCCAAAACGGGGCAAAAGGGGGCGAATCGGGGCGAAAGGGGGCGAAACGGGGCAAAAGGGGCCAAAACAGGGCAAAAGGGGCCAAAACGGGACAAAAGGGGACAAAACGGGGTGAAAAGGGGTGAAACGGGGCAAAAGGGGGCAAAAATGGGGAAAACTGGGGAAAATTGGGAGAAATACGGGCGAAATTTTGAAAATTGGGGAAAAAATCTGGAAAAATCAGAGAAAATTGAGAAAATATGGATGAAATTTGGAAAAATTGGGGGAAAATGGAGGAAATCAAGGAAAATATGGGTGAAATTTGGAAAAATTGGGGAAAATGGAGGAAATTGAGGAAAATATGGGTTAAATTTGGAAAAATTGGGGGGAAATGGAGGAAATTGAGGAAAATATGGGTTAAATTTGGAAAAATTGGGGGAAAATGGAGGAAATTGAGGAAAATATGGGTGAAATTTGGAAAAATTGGGGAAAATGGAGGAAATTGAGGAAAATATGGGGAAATGGGGAAATATGTGGGGAAATTGGGGAAAAATTGGAAGAAAATTGGGAAAAATATGGGTGAAATTGGGAAAATCAGGGAAAATTGTGGAGAAATTGGGCAAAAATAGGGAAAATGGAGGAAACTGGGCAAAAAAAGGAAAGGAAATTGATCAAAAATGGCAGAAATTGGGCAAAAATGGAGGAAATTGAGCAAAAATGGGGAAAAGAGGTGAAAATGAGAGAAATTGGGGAGAAATGGGCAAAATTGGGAGATAATGAGGAGCATTGGGGAAAAAAAGAGAAAGCTTGGGCAAGAAATTAAGGAAATCAGCAAAAAAAGGCAAAATCAGGGAAAAATAAAAGAAACTGGGGGAAAATGGGCAAAATTGGGAAACAAGGGGGAAAATTGGGCAAAATTGAGGAAAAATGGGGCAAAAAATGAAGGAAATCAGCAAAAAAATTGAAAAATCAGGCAAAAAGATTGACATAATCAGGGAAAATTGGGCAGAAATGGACAGAATTGGGGAAAAAAGGCCAAAACGGGAAAATCTGAGGAAAATTTGGCATCAAAATGAGGAAATGGGGGGAAAAATTGAAATACTGGGAAAATGAGGGAAACTGGGCAAAAATGGGGGAGAAATAGGCAAAATTGAACAGAATCGGGTAAAATCAGGTAAAATTGGGGGGAAATGGGAACAATCCAGGAAAATGGGCAGAAATTGGACAAAATTGGGTAGAAAAGTTCAAAATTGGGGAGAAATTGTTCAAAATTTGGTAAAAAGGGGCAGAAATATTTCAGAATTGGGCCAAACCGGGCAGAAATGGTACAAAAATGGGCAGAAATGGTTCAAATAGGACAAAAATGGGCAAAAATCATTCAAAATTGGACTAAATGGGGTAGAAAATGTTTAAATTCTGAAAGAAATGTTAAAAATGGGCCAAAACGATTCAAAACCAGGCCAAAATGGTTCAAACTCGGCAAAAATGGTTCAAATTGGGCAGGAATGGTTCAAATTGGGCAGAAATGGCTCAATTTGGGAAGAAATGGTTAAAAATTGGAAGAAATTTTTCAAACTGGGCAGAAATTGGGCAGAAATGGTTCAAAATTGGGCAGAAAAGGGTTAAATCAGGAGGAAATGATTAAAACTGGGGAGAAACGGTTCAAAACTGAGGAGAAATGGTTGAAATTGGGCAGAAACGGTTGAAATTGGGAAGAAATGGTTGAAAATGGGCATAAATTGGGCAATACTTGGCCAAACTGGGCAGAAATGGTTAAAAATGGGCCAAACCAATTCAAAATTGGGCTAAAATGGTTCAAAATTGGACAGAAAAGGTTTAAATCGGGAGGAAATGATTAAAAATGGGCAGAAATGGTTCAAAACTGAGGAGAAATGGTTCAAACTGGGCAGAAATGGTCAAAATGAGGCTGAAATGGTTTGAATTGGGTCGAAACGATATCAAATCAGGCTGAAATGGGTCAGACTGGGTCAAACTGGGCCAAACTGGGCGGGAGGCAGCTGGGAAGGGAGGGGGGGAAGCGGCTGAGTCAGAGGGCGAACCCCGACCCCACCCTCGCGAGGGGTAATTAGGGAAGGGAAGGAGGCCACGGGAAGGGGCGGGGCCTGGGACTGGGGGGGACTGGGGGGGACTGGAGTGGAACTGGGATGGGACTGGGAAGGGATTGGAGTGGAACTGGAATGGGAACTGGAATGGGAACTGGAATGGGAACTGGAATGGGAACTGGGATGGGAACTGGGATGGGAACTGGGGGGAACTGGAATGGCAACTGGGATGGAACTGGGATAGAACTGAGATGGAACTGGAGTAGAAACCATCCCATCCCATCCCATCCCATCCATCCCAGTCCATCCCAGTCCATCCCAGTCCATCCCATCCCATCCCATCCCATCCCATCCCATCCCATCCCATCCCATCCCATCCCATCCCATCCCAGTCCATCCCATCCATCCCAGTCTATCCCATCCCATCCCAGTCCATCCCATCCATCCCAGGCCATCCCATCCCATCCCGTCCATCCCAGTCCATCCCAGTCTATCCCATCCCTTCCCATCCCGTCCATCCCATCCCATCCCAGTCCATCCCAGTGCATCCATCCCAGTCCATCCCATCCCATCCCATCCCAGTCCATCCATCCCAGTCCATCCCATCCCGTCCATCCCAGTCCATCCCAGTCTATCCCATCCCATCCATCCCAGTCCATCCCAGTCCATCCCAGTCCATCCATCCCATCCCATCCCATCCCATCCCATCCCATCCCATCCCATCCCATCCCATCCATCCCATCCCATCCCATCCCATCCATCCCATCCCATCCATCCCAGTCCATCCATCCCAGTCCATCCCATCCCATCCCATCCCATCCCATCCCATCCCATCCCATCCCATCCCATCCCATCCCATCCCATCCCATCCCATCCCATCCCATCCCATCCCATCCCATCCCATCCCATCCATCCCAGTCTATCCCATCCCATCCCATCCCATCCCATCCCATCCCATCCATCCCAGTCTATCCCATCCCATCCCATCCATCCCAGTCTATCCCATCCCATCCCAGTCCATCCCAGTCTATCTCCCATCCCATCCATCCCAGTCCATCCCAGTCTATCCCATCCCATCCCAGTCCATCCCAGTCTATCCCATCCCATCCCAGTCCATCCCAGTCTATCCCAGTCTATCCCATCCCATCCATCCCAGTCCATCCCAGTCTATCCCATCCCATCCCATCCCATCCCATCCATCCCAGTCCATCCCAGTCTATCCCATCCCATCCATCCCAGTCTATCCCATCCCATCCCATCCATCCCAGTCCATCCCAGTCTATCCCATCCCATCCATCCCAGTCCATCCAGTCCATCCC